>CM053607.1:94843212-94969050 GCA_028646535.1 Procyon lotor | reverse complement strand
GGGTGCGCCTGGGTGACTCAGTGGGTTAAGCCTCTGCCTTTGGCTCAGGTCATGATCTCAGGGTCCCAGGTTTGAGCCCCAAATGGGGCTCTCTGCTCGGCAGGGGGCCTGCTTCCCCCTCTCCCTCTCCTCTGTCTGCCTCTCTGCCTACTTGTGATCTCTCTCTCTGTCAAATAAATAAAATCTTAAAAATAAAATAAAATAAAATGGCACAAGGTTTATTTTGCTGTGTTTGTAATTTAAGCATGTTACGGGCCCAGCTCTGTGTCATAGGCTATAGAAAGGCATAAGTGCCAGGAAGTGCAATTAATTGTAGACCACCAATGCTACTGACTAGAACAGTTCCATTAGGTTATAAAATAATGATGTGACTAATAAGATTTGTAATCACTAATAAACACAGTTGCCACATCTAAAAAGGATAACAATTGCTCATGAGAAAAGAGGCCATTATTGAAGATAATTTGGAGAAGTAGATTTCCATAAATAGTTTGCTCTTAAGCCATTTTTATATATGGCTTATTAAAAATAGCTCTATATTTAAGTCACAAAGAACCCACAAATTATGATGATTCATGCCCTTTCCACTAAAAAAAATAAATAACCCAAAAACCTTTGAAAAGTTGCCTGGGTATTCTCTTGAAAGTTCTGCAAGTTGATTAGAGAAAAAGAAAGAGAAAAGATGCTTTCTATGGTGGTATGCTTAATTTCTGAAATAAGCATTATTAAATGTCATTTTGCGCGTGATTTTAAAACCAGAATCTCTGGTTATAAGGCACAGTATTTTTATATTTCACACGATTAGGGTAAAGTTTGATAATTACTTTGACAAGTAATAGACTTTAACAGCAGTAGTAGTATTTAAAGAGTAGTAGAGCAAAGGGGGGACTAACAGTGTGTGGAGTGGTTATGAACCTACTGAAAAACTTTTGATGGCACCATGGAGGTATGAATTTGGAAAATCCAAAATGTGGTCTAGATGGAAAAAAAAAATCCTGTGCAATATGAAAGATGGAATAAAACCAGAGGAATCATTGGAGACAAAGTATTTTTACATGCAGTTCCCAAATTTTAAAATTATTTATCTGGCTATAGCATAACTTGCTTCATGAAAGTAGCTATAGCCCTTTGCTAGCTGTAGATGACTATGTACTTTGCCACTTCTAGGGGCACTTTGGAGAAAATATTATGAATCTACTGAGTGAGTGGTAATAGATGTAAACAACTCACGTCATTAATATTATGAACAAACTGCTATGGAAACATAAGGAAAAAGAGTGAAGTGGTAAATTCCTTATTGCTGTGATAATAAAGTATGGACAAGTGAGACTTTGATAGGTGATCATAGTAACTGATGAATTGGCTGGGCATAGATTACCTGGATGAGTCAGTAATAGATTTTCATTTCTTATCTTAATAAAGTATTTATGATTTTTATAGTGTTCAAAGCCAATAGAACCGTACAGTAGGCTTTATTATTTACAAGCCTACATCTTTTACTTTTCATGGTTGTATCCCACTTCAATTCTTACAGTTGAATTTAGCGTCACCCCACCCTAGTCCAGAAGCTGGGTGGTCACATAACCCCAGCCATTTCCTCTTCCTTTCCTCATTACACCCCTCGCTCCTATGTTGTTGACTTTAAGTGGGTCTTTATACAGTAACTACAGCTCCAGTGGAGGCTGTGAGAGGGTTGTTTGAGGGGGGGAAGAGGGTCAGTATGGCAGGGATGAAGGAGAGAGGGAAAGAAGAGAAGATAGAAGGGGTAGCTAAGAAGCAGATTATAAAGGCTCTGCTAGCTCATGCTGAGAAGTTTGGATTGTATTTTAAATTCACTGGGGAGGTACTGGAGGGCTTTAAGTTTTAGAAGGTTGTCTGTTGTAAATGTACACTAGGGCTGCTGCTTCGTGGTGTTGTTGTTGTTGTTTTTCATCAATAGACTGAACTTTAATAGAGAAATGGAGAAAAGCTTTAACAAGCAGAGAATATTGAAGATATAGAGATGAGATGTCTGATGAGTATTGGTAGAGTCTCCAGGAAATGGAAAGACAAGGAAAGAAGCAAGGAAGGGGGCAGAGTTGTTGCTCTGTATTCGCTACAGAAGCTCGGCACTGACATAGATATAGAAAGGAAACGAGCCAAACCACTTTTACAATCTTTAAACACACTGATTAAAAGGTCTAGCTAGAATGGGAAAATATGGATAATTACCAGACAGAATGCACTGTCTGAGAGACTTTGCCATTCAGGAGGAGCTGTGCTGGTTCAAATGTCTTTTCAGAGAACTGAGCTTCTCAAAGGCAGTGACTTCATGCTTCTCATAAGCATGACTTACACTTTGTTTATTGTGCATTGTGCCTAGAACATAGACACTCAGTGAACATTGTGTGTTTGATATCTCTCCCTCTCTTTCTCTCTCTCTATATATATATATTTATATTTATATATTTATATAGCGTAACATTGTTTTGTACTCTGTCTTCTGCTCACCTATGATGTCACTGAAAGAATATATCAGACAAATCCAATTTATACCATGATTTGATTAGTGTGTGGAACTGGACTTCTTGTTCGTTAATCATAAATGAATCATTCTACTCTTCTCTTCACAAAATGTGATTGTGTCCTGAAGATTGATGTACCTAAGCATATTTTGGACTGGGAGAATCAGTCTAGACTTCAGCTAAAACAATAAAGTGATGCTTTTTCTTCAAGGTCAGAACACCCAACGGCAACTAGGCCCTCTGCAGAATATCCATTTAATAGATTCATGTGTTACAGCTGGTGTGAAAATAGTTCCAAGTGGTTAGATATTAAAAAACCCAAAGTATATGTAATTCAGTAGTGAGAGAGTAAGATTATATATATAATTTAAATGCATCCCCAAATATAGACTTTTGCCTGTTTGTTGCAGTGTTTCATAAACTCAAAGTTTAGCTAGTACAATAGTCAATGTTTTTAAATGTTTAGGTAACACATTTGTCAAAAGATAATAAATTGATTTACCATTTTTCCAGACATGTGAATATATACTTGCTAGTAAGAAAATGATGTTCTTGGAAAAGAGATTCGGTTGATCTTATGTTTATGAATACATAGTAAACTCAGGTAATGATAGCTTTTGCTGATAACTCATATTTCATTCTGATGTTCCGCATGGTAAGTTAAATTGAAGTGGGGAATATGACAGAACATGTTACATTGGTTCCCGAGTTTTGGCCTGTACGTATTATTTTTATTGTAGTGAACAATGAAGTGGCATTCCATTCAGATATAAGTAAGCATAAACAAACCCCTATAAACACTCCCCTTATTCTCACCAGGTATTTGGTGAGACTCTCCTTGGGTCTCCATTGGGTCACCATTGCTTTTCCATTTCTACTCTTTTTTCAACTACTTTCCAGAAAATAAAGTACTCAGACAATGGTTGTGATTCCTTAAAAGACCTATAATATTATAGCCCCTTTAACTCCAAATAGAACTTCTTAAAACCATGCAACCTACTTGGACCAGCAATTAAAATTTTAATATAAATCGGGAATGAACATTTTTGGTCCCAAACTGTGAGAGATAGGGGAGAATATATCTTGCATACTATAAACCATCACATTTTTCTTTTTGTATCCAAAGTTATCAAAAACTGAAATATTGTGTTCACTGTTTTTATTAAATAGGTATTAATTCAGCTAAACGGTAGGGCTAAAAATTGAGATGGATGCTAGGGAGACTACCACAGAACCCTATAGAGCACTCAAGCTTTCCTCTTAGACCCGATGCCCCGGAGTGCAGGACATTATCATATTCATCCCTGTGACCGCAGTGCCCAACACAGTGACCTGAACACAGAAGGCTCAGTAAATGTTTACCTAATGGTGTGTCAGTTGTAGATGATGCACAGAGCAGGCCTCTCTCTCTTTTTTTTTTTTTTTTTTTAAAGATTTTATTTGACAGAGAGAGAGAGGAGATCACAAGTAGGCAGAGAGGCAGGCAGAAAGAGAGGGGGAAGCAGGCTCCCTGCTGAGCAGAGAGCCCGATGTGGGGCTCAATCCCAGGACTCTGAGATCATGACCTGAGCTGAAGGCAGAGGCTTTAACCCACTGAACCACCCAGGCACCCCAAGCAGGGCTCTTTGATGAGAAATCAAGTCTGAAGACTTCTCTGAGTGAGAGCACCACCCCATCTTTCTGACTAAACCATAACCTTCTTGAAAGAAGGGCCACATCTATTCATGTTTTTTTTTTAAATCTCTACAGTCAGTATGATACATGGGAGTGGTTTATGAATGTATTTTAAAAATTAACAGAAGTACTTTAAAAGGCAAAAGCAGTATCTTAACATGTGTTTCATGTGATTCAATCTTCTGAAACTTCCAGGAAATAGTAAAATCCAAAATATCCTGATTCCCCACATTTTTACATTCCGTGATGTAAGAGATGGGGAGAAGCAAAAAAAAAAAAAAAGTGTGTGTGTGTGTGTGTGTGTGTGTGTGTGTGTGTGTGTGTGTGACACATCAGTTCAATGACTGGAATGTAACTTATTCAGGGGATTTCAGAAACAGAATTCACTTGAAGCTCTCTTGGGTAAACTTGATATTTTTCCCTTCAATTCTCTGAGCCTCCAGATTGTTTATCTGCAAAACAGGGATGATATTTATGGGCATTCTCCCCCAAAGTTGGTCTAAGACGAAGTAATATTATATATTACTTGTATGTAATGTAACTACATGTAGTTACATTATATATACATATACATATATGTATATGTATATACATATACATATATATGTATGTATGTATAGTTACATATATATAATGTAACTACATGTAATGAACCACAAAGTACTTCATACTTGGCCAGGCTAATCAATGTAAGTTCCCTCAAGCTGTCCTTGGTTGCATGATTATAAAATGTGTCACTATATTGAGTTAATTTCCTAACCAGCTGGAATAGATAGAAATGTCTCCATATATATTTATGTATATTTATTGTATATGTGTTATTTATATGTTGTATTTATATAATATTATGCACAATTATATATGTATATGTACATATATCTGTGTATATTCATGTGTATATGTAGAAATTTATCATAAGAAAAATTTTACAAGAGAATAATGATGTCCGTGGAGTATACTGTCCCGCGTGGGACACTTATGACTTCCCAGGCCTCAGCAGCAGCTTCTAAATTTCTCTGACCACAATTACAATAAGAAATATATTTTACATCACAGTCCAGTTTGCACACACACCCAGAGACGCAGAAAAAAACTCTATAAAATGACTCTTATTTGTGATGGTTGGTGGTACTTCTGTTATATCCTTGTTAATTTTTAAAATGCTGTCCGTGACCCACTTCACTGACTTTCTGGCTCGCTGGTGAGTTGCAAGCCACAATCTGAATGTTACTGCCACGCAGGCCATCCATGCACACTCTTATTACATTCCAGATAGGCAGTTTTCTCCCAGGCCCAAGTGCAGTTTAGGCTATACCTCTTTTTCTTTTTTTAAAAAACATTTTTTAAAGATTTCATTTATTTAGAGAGAGAGAAAGAGAGCACATGCGTGCACAAGCAAAGGGGAGGGGCACAGGGAGGAGTGGACTTCTGGCTAAGCAGGGAGCCCAATGCAGGGCTGATCCCAGAGTCCTGGGATCAGAACCTGAGCCTGAAGCAGAGGCTTAACCAAGTGATCCACCCAGGTGCCCTGGGCTATACCTCTTCTTGCAAAGCCTATGTATCATTTTATCATTGTCTGCTGATGAAGCAGCTCAAAGCATTACCTCTTTTTTGAGAAGCCTTCCTTGACTTCCTTCAAGCAATTAGGTGGCCACACCTCTCACCACTCTATAACTGTGTCCCAGACACCCATTGTGTCTCTGTCATAGTACTTTCCAAGCGATGTCTCTCTCTCCCCTTCCCTTTTTCCCTGTCCCTGTTTCTCTCTCCTTCATGCCCTCACGCATGTGCCACCTCCTGTTCCCCCTCCTCTTCTCGCCCTCCCACCTGCCCCCCCTTTCCTTTTTTCCTTTCTTTTCCTCATAAAGGATAAAAGATACGATAGCCTTTGTAGAAAATTTGAAAATAGAGAAGAATAAACAGAAAATAAAACCCATTTTTTAAAGTAACCCTCCAGAGATAACTCCTAATGTTTATACATTTTCATTTAATCTCTATTTATATCTGAGTCTGTACACTTTCAGAAACAAAACTAGGATCATACCATGGAATTTTTAACCTGATACTGACCTGGACAGTGAGTGTGGTTAGGACCAGAAATTTTTGACCAAAAAATCCAGGACAACCTATATGTTGGGTTTACAAATACTCAGGGTATATGGTAATGAAAGGTGATGTCCCCAAGGAGGAGAAATGTGAAGAACTTTCAGTGAAAGATGAAAAGGGTAAGTCAGAAATTATATGGGGCAGCCATATAATATGGGCAGCCACTCTCCTGATGAATAACACCAAATGTTTTCTTTCACAATCAGATTTCAGAGGGCAGGAGAAGCTTTTGTTTGGGATGACTACGTCTTAACATCCTATGGTGGGAGTTTTTCCAGGGATTAAACCAGGATTTGAATAAATTACTTTACTTCTTTAAAACTACTAATTCAATCTCAAAGTGAAGTCCACAGAGCACCAACACCAGAATTTCCTGGAGGATTATACAAAGTGCAGGTTCCCACACTCATCCCTGTCCTACTGAATCAGTCTTTAAGGGTGGACCTCCTGGAATTTCCAGTTTAAATGTTGATGCATAATAATAAGGTTCGAGAATCACTGCCTTGAAATTTATAAAACTCTTTTAAAAAAATCAATGTACTAAACAGCTTTGCAGAGGCCCTACTGCAAAATGTGTGTATTAATGTAAATTCCCCTGAGAAATAAATTCCTTTAAAAAGGTTTAAATTTAGTCATCTTTAGAATGGAAAGTGACCTTAAAAGTTATGTAATTCAGTCACGTTACTCTACAAATAAGGATACTCAAAAGATGAAGAGACCTTCTCCAAGTCTCAAAGGGAGTTCGTTGAAGAACTGATCCCCTTACCCAGAAAGAACCTCTGACTCCAAATGCAATGCTCTTTCCTTTCTTCCAGGGGGAGTGGGCTTTACTCTAGCTGCTGGATTACTTTCTTAGAGCCACTGTTTCATCACGGTAAATGCCATTTTAATCCTTGCCTATTTACTTTCTAATGGAAAATCCTGAATCCAGTTTCTTTAAAAAAACACATTTTGGTGTTTAAAGAGAAATACGCCTGGTTTTAATGTAATTATGAAAACTGCAGAGCCATGAAATCTTTGTTAACTGCATACAGCTTGGGTTTGCATATAATTTGTGGTTCATAATTCTTAAGTTTGCCTGCTGGTCTGCTCAGATAAGAGGAAGCAGCAAGAGCTCTGTATTAAAGGACCCTGAAAAATAAACTGCATAGATGTCTCAATTTCTAGAAAAGAGAGAAAAAATTCTACTCATTTAGTGAGGTGAAAAGTAATCTAAATAGCTGAATATTATAATCTCAAACACAGAATTCTTGAAAGCACTGAGGATCTTGTAGTAAGAATACACAAAAACAATACTGTACAAATACTGTATGGTACTACTTCTGTGTGAATCTGAATAAGCTAAATTTGTAAGAACAGAAATTAGAATGGCACTTGGGAATGGGGAAATCGGGGAGATGTTCAAAGTTGCAACTAGTAGATAATTAAGTCCTGGAGATCTAGTGCGTAGCATTATGGGTAATATACTTATTATAGACATCAAACTTACTAAGAGACTAGATAAAACACAAAACCAAAACAAAAAGTGTTGTGCAAATGAACTGTGCCGAATATATCTGGTGCTGGAGCTCTCTTCCATTCCAGAACTGCAGTCATGAAAAAGGGATGTGATAAGTAGATAAATCGACTTTTACTTTATCTGTATGATTTTGGTTACCATATTTTCAGAAGTCTACAGAAGTGTTAGCTTTTTTTCAGTGCTGCAACCTTCTTTCATTTCCTAGCGAGACAGTTAGCTTCAGTTTGAATTAGGAATGGTGATCCCATTGCCCAATACTGGAAAGGCTGATTCGTCACCCAGTGACGTGTTCATCATTAATTAACACCCTAAGAAACCACTGTTACCAAATCAGAGAGAACTTCAAGCAGTTAGCTGATGGTATGAGTTTTGTTTCATTCACAGTGAGTGATGGTGAAACACTGTATTGAGAACCAATTTTATCGAAATAAAAGGAGCGCGTAATTTATTATTTTTGATA
The DNA here is from genome assembly GCA_028646535.1 of Procyon lotor. Classification (NCBI taxonomy): domain Eukaryota; kingdom Metazoa; phylum Chordata; class Mammalia; order Carnivora; family Procyonidae; genus Procyon; species Procyon lotor. The sequence goes on along the minus strand of CM053607.1, from coordinate 94,960,787 downwards.
ATCACTATGATCCTTTGCTTTTTTCCTTACTGTTTCATAACATTTCTCTAACCATCTGCTTATGACATTAGGTTATATGTTAGGTAGATTGATATTCAGGGAATCTCTGTTCTCAAAGTAGTTTTAGATAAACAGCTGACTAATGGAATAACTATACATCATGTAGGGTATTTTTTGAGCGTGTATTTTGTAACTTTCCTCCTCTAGTCGGAAAACGACTTCTCACAAGTGAATTCCATTACAGCAGTTGGAGAGAAGTATCTGGTCAAACATGAACTAGATTCTTCTGTCTTATGGTTAGAAGTTTTGCAGTATCACTGTTAGGTGGAATCAGTGGAAATCTGCAAAGGATCACCACTCCTTTCTTTTATGAACTCTTTAAAAATTTTGATGATGCATTTGACATTGGATCATTTGAATATTTTATTCATTAGGAAAAGAGGTAAGAGGTACTTGAATTCAGAATCCGAGATAAAATAAATTTATGTTTCAATGACTATCAACAAAGCTAAAGAGAAGAAAAGTGTAAGTCTCTCGGAGCTGGCTTTGTGGAGCAGAATTAGATGATGCCCAAACTTACTGCTAGAAGGACTCCTTGAATAAAATGACTTGTTTGTGAGTACCTTTGTCCCCTTTTCCCCACTTCCTCTCCTTCTGCCTTCCTCCCTCCATTCCTCCTTCTCTTTCTCTCTCTTCGGAGCGGGGCTCTTTGGTTCCTAACCTAATTTAACTTGTTTCTGGAAATGGAGCAAATTAAAATTTACACGTTAATGTGTTCATATCTGAAGTGTCTATCTTCCTATGATGGGAGGATTAGGCTGCATTTGATCAAGTGTTGGCCCATCCAGTTCCTCTTGCTTTCCCATTGCTAATAGCAGCTTTGCATAGGAGATACTAAGCATTACATCTTTGGTGCTTCCCATATAAAATTATGATTTTATAATTTATAATTATATTTATAATTATAATTTTATAATATAATTTTTATATTTATAAAAATATAATTTTATAGAAGAATTTATAAAAGTCTTCTATAGCAACTTTCTGATGGTTTGGGGCCCCGTGGGACAATTTTTTAAAAATACAAATTAACATGATTTTGTCCAGCAACCACCAGGTGATCTACTAATAAGAGTGAAGGAGAAACCAAGTATAGGAGCAGTTTTTTTGCTCAAAGAGTAGCTTGTGTGTCCACCTTGGATGTTAAGCTTCACTCTCTTACTAATTAAGAAGAGTCAGTTCCAGCCAATACATTGTGGGACAGTAGCCTTAGGGGGAGAGAGTTTGAGCATACTCTGGAAAAGCATACTGTCAACTGTTGGCTTGGGCATCCATCCCAAATCTGTATCTTTATTTACAGGAAAATGGCTAATCTCCTTTATGGAATCATTGAGACTTGTATCATAGGAAAAGCAGAAAATCAGTAATCTAAAAGAATTATTGGAAGAAAAATTAGATTTGTAATATAATGAGGCTCTACCTGTTTATAGACTGTTGGTTTTAGAACATCCCTGCTTTGGAATTTTCACCCAGGGCTAAGAAAGTAAAACATATCTAAAATCTAAGCTCCTTGTCTTTTTACAGATGTTTACTAACTCCTCTGAATCTTGGTCATTATCAAAAACATTAAGCTTCCATCAGTCAGTTTTTACAGCTTAGGCACCATCTACAGCTTTCCCCTTGGAATCTTGTTGTTGTATAGTCTAACCATTTACAGAATGCATCACTTTTCTAATCATCCTTGACATTGCTCACCCAGCCTATGTTCAAACATATCCAGCAATGAAGGAATCACCAATTCATGAGGCAACTGATTTATTAATAGGTTTCTCTCTTTTGATCAAAATCTATACATTTCCAATCGTTTTTTACCATCAAGGCAAAAAGCTTCATCTCTCTGCAAAAACCAGTTTGGATAAAGGTCCAAAGAACATTCTTGTCACTATTTGTTTGCTTTTCTTTCCATGGCAATTTTCCATTTTTATTTGTTTGTCTCTTTTTTAAATTCCCTTAGACACTTCATATTCCAGTAAGTCTTCTGGCAGAAAGAAATTTTAAAGCTCAGAGATTTTTGCCTGTCAAATTTAAGCAAACTGCAAACCCGCAGCAGTAATCTCATTTCCATTTGAGAAAAAAAAAATCCTGTTTTGCTGAGGAATAATAACTTATAAGGCATCTTTATCTCTTGGTCATTCATCATTTTATTTAAATGAGAGTAATTAACAATGACTTGTAGTCACATCTTTAAAAAACAATGGCATATAAGAATTAGACCTAGAACAATAATAAAATACTATCTATCTATATAAATTTCTATAGCAACTTTAAGAATCCAAACCATAAACATGAAGCATACTGTTATATAAAATACTGCATATAAGAAAGAAAATTAAAAAATAGTGAAAGGACCACTGGGGGCGATAACATGCATTGTTGGTTTCCTATGTCTGAGGGTCTATGCTAAACAATTGCCTGTGTTCATTCATTTATTCTTCATGAGAACCTTGGAGGTCATCAGTCGTGATCCCCATTTTACAGCTGGGGAAACTGAGGTGTAGAAAGGTGAACTTATTTTTCTGAGATCACACAGCTAGTAAGTGATGGAGCCCAAGTGTGAACACCAGTCACCGAGAGCCAGGGTCTCTACCTTCCCAGTTCTGTAGTAGTAGTTCGACTATCAAGATCAGAATGACCAACGGTGCTTGGAGAGGGTGCCAATTCCCAGCATCCACTACCAGATCTACCAAAGGAGATCTTCCAAGGGTATGGCCGATGTGTGACTGCCAGCTATAATTTATAAACAAGCCAATTCGAAAGAATAGGTCTCCTAAAACTTCCCTGCACACGAGGTTAGCTCCAGCCATTTGTCCCCCCAAACCAGTCTGGGCTGCATCAGAATTTATCGCCATTGGCTTCCAAAGCCAATTTATCATTATTGGCTTCCTGACCCAAGAAGTCGTGTTCTTCAGGAATTCTAAGTAGTCTTTGGATGTAAAGAATCATTCATTCATCTTCCTGGGAAGGATGATGGATCTGTGCAAATCCAGCCTTACTCCCTTGCTCGTCCACCTTTCCCTCACATTTGTGAAATCAGTGGCCAGCTTGAGCATATAGTCAGGCAGAACAAAGAACATGCAGGGATCAGACCCTGACCTTATTAGCACAGCATGATCATCGAGCCTGGCATACTCCAGCCTGGGTGGGGCCCAGCTGGACACGTTTCTGTCTTTCCTGTAGGAGAGGGATCTGTAGATGCCAGTGCATCTGCTCTCTGACTCTGCTATCAAGCTATTCATGCAGTAGAATCTGTTGACATGGTAAGAAAAATACATTTGTCTGGCACACAAGCCCCAAAAGAACTTTTCGTGTTGAAAGTAAAAATTTGAATTATCGTCAGAATGCTAATGCCCTCTCAGGCTTCTCATGCCAGCAGCCGTGTTGTCAGTGAAATCTAAATGTGGGAAAAAATGCGTTTATGGGCTGCCAGATTGTTTGGCAAGTGATTTAGATCTATTTAGTCTATTTGTAATGCAGTGATTTGGTATCTTTTTACTATGAAAAATAAAAACTAAATGTTGCTTTATGCACAGGTTTTGTTTCCCAGAACAATAATAGTTTTCTCCATCTTAGCTAAGCTTTCTTCTTAAATTTAAAAGATATGAGTGGTTAACATAGCATCCTTCTAGTGAGCGATGGAGCCACAATTCGGTACAGGTTCTTTTTCATTGGATCTGGAGACATGATGTGGTTGGTTTATTTGTAATGACTTCTGGAAATTTGCTTTTTCTGATTTAGTAGAGGATGTAACTTCTAAATAGAATTCAGCTTGAATAAATTCTGTAGATGTTATTCTATATTTAATTGTATCAAGTTTTAGTATGAGTTTGGCCTCTCTTAGAATTTGTTCGCTTATGGGTCTGTGGTTGGATTTCATCCCTTTCAAAATCAGCAGGCCCAATAACTATTGTAAGAGGGTCCTGGCCGCCCACGGGCCTCTCTCCCCTCCCCGGAAGAGAGTCCACTCCTCACAGCCGGCCCTTAGCACTGGGCACCTGGCTTCCTAGCTTCCCCAGTCCTTGCAGCCAATGTCCAGGCCCTATTCCACCCCCCTCCACCCCTTTCTTGAATGAAGATTTATTGAAAAATGAAGAAAGAAAGAAAGAAAGAAAGAAAGAAAGAAAGAAAGAAAGAAAGAAAGAACCTCTTCCTATGCTCTATCAGAAAGACTTTTATATCTTCATATTTGTAGAAAGTCACTCTTCGGTCTCCTGAGACTTAATAAAGTCTCCTTGAATTTTTTTCCATGGGCACGTCTCTCATTAACCCTATTGTCATCTTTGTAGCTAGCCTCTGACCTCTGTGTCCTATTGCCATTCCTCCAATTGTAGAAGCAAGCGTGAGCCTCAGCTCTACATTGGTGTCTGATCACAACTGAACAGAAAAGAGAAAATTGCTTAAAGAGCAATCAGAACCATCTTTTGACGGTTTCAACATAATGGGAAAATGTAGGCAAACAGCCTGGAGTTGTCATCTTCTCCGTGATCCTGATCTTGAAGCTGGGTTAAAGGTTAAATCACCGAGTCCCACCTTGTTCCCAGAATTGGGTAATTGTTCAATTACCCTTGCTTGATTTTACCCAGGATACTTTGTGCCTAGTAAAATTTAATGCTCTCTATTCTCATACAGAATCATGATGCCGGTCCCATGACGTCATGTGAGAAGTTACCCTGTGCTGTATGAGGCCGGGGGTTTGAATGTCCCTGCTTCCCAAATGCCAGACAATGGGATTAATATTTTCTACCGACTCAACAACTTGTGAAACAACAGTCAGCAGCTCAGAATTGCCTTTGATGTTTAGATATTCCATTTGAATGGCATATCATCTCATTATATTTTATAGTTGTGAAGATAGTTGTGATAAGGTTATTCATAAAGAAACAAAGAAATATATTAGCCCCACTTCTGAAATAGAAATATATGCCATTATTAATAGTGGTGCTGTCTCTGGCCAAGAAGCCTTTCCACGTTAAACCCTCTTTCCCTGTTAGCTCTTTTCCCTAGCTTTCTGGTGCTCCCTCGAGGACCGACAGTTATTTTCTCCTCTCAGCCCTTTGTCCCTTACCCAGCCAGCCGTCTGCCGCAAGCTTGCTCCCTGCCTGGTGGAGCCCAGAATGAGATGCTACAGCGACTTACGTTCCTGTAGCATCTGGGTTCTACATTTTCATTTCCCTTTGTCTCCTGTGTCCTTTAGAGACTTCATTCATCAGACATAATACTTATTGTTAGACGGTTCTTATCAACTACCGTGAGCAATAGTTTGAAATGTGGGACTCGGTGCTTTAACCTTGAAACTCTGTCGTGATTCATGAGGCCTTTTATCTCAAGGACAATCAAAACAATTACAGAAATAAGAATGTGTAGAGGACCGTCAAGAATTTCATAAGCATAATCAAGCAATAGTCATGATAGAGATTTAATTGTGTATTTCATCTTTGAAATATGTTCCCTTTTTATGTATGGGGGCAGAGAGAGAAAAAGAGGGCATGTAGATTCTGGGTGATTCTGAAGGACATATATCTTTATTTCCACTCCTTCCCTGAGGGTGGGATAAGTAAGGAATAATATTCCACTGAGCAGGCCATTTGCATCTTAACAGGCACCCTCTCTTGGGATTTGAGATGCTAGCTTCAAGTCTTTGCTATATTTAACCAATAATGATGCTAACTATGGCATTTTATAGCTCACATAGGACTTTTCTCATTTGCAACTTTCAGTTCAACTCAGTATTAGGTATTGATTTCATTTTGGAAATTATGAAACTGATGCTCAGAGAGGTTAGGTGGTATCTCTAAAGGCACAAAGTATGTATCTCAGAACCAGAGTAGCAATCCCAGGTGTTCTAACACTGAAGCCCTTGTTCTCTCCTCCACACATTCCTGTTCTGGGAGAAAAGTAAAAAAGAGGTCCCATTTATTGAACACCTACTATGTGCCAGAAGCCTTTAGGTATGTTAATGTATTTAATCCTTACAACAACCTTGAAAGGGTAGATCACATTATCTTTATTTTAGCTTGAAAGTGAAAATTCAGAGGGGTTAAAGTACGTCACTCAGGTAGTACCTGGTCAGAGGTTACATTTTCTCCCTTTTTTGGGGGGGAAAAACAATACTTGAGAAAGGAGTATTTAAAAAAGAGGATGATATCGATATGCTTGGCGAAGAGCTTAGGAAAGTGTATCAGAAAAGGAGTGAAATCTGTGAAGATAAATGACACCATCAAGATTTGCTCCTTGTTTTCTGATTTTAATGCTTCAAATTTTTTGTGTTCTTCATTGGCTATATCCTGCAAAAAAGGAGAATCTGTTCTCTGTTTTGTTTTTTCCCTCCCAGATACTATACTCTAACGGGGAGTAGAGAATTCTGTCCATTTGCAGCACATGGTGAATTTTCAGGTGTGGAAGAAAAACCTTCTGAGGTACTTAAAGATAAATATTGTTTTAGTCCCCACAGGGGAGACAGGAAGAGAAATTTACAAAGGATAGCCTCAGGGTCAGTCTCTTCGAGCCCTCCCTTATTTCCATGTATTTCCCATCATCTTGACTGTGGTTGTGTCTGCTCACCACCTCCTTCTCAGCCCCTCAAAACCTACCAATCACTAGGGAACCTGCCTTAGCTTTTCCTGGAGCTTTTTCCAGCTCACTTCCATCTGCCCCTTCTTTGATTCCCCCAGTACACTGCACACATCACACAGTAAACTCTTCAAACACAGCCAGGTTCTCAGGTCGCTTTATGAGCTTCATTTTGGCAGTTTATGGGAAATACAAATTATTTCATTCAGAGATTGCTTCTCATGGATGTTTTCTGTGTATTATTTTTTTTCAGTACCCAGCACAATGTTATTAATACAGATTTTCATTGCTTAGTTAGTTTTTAAAAAGAAGGTAACCCAGACAGAATATTGATTAGTTAAAACAACCTGACTTTTTCCTTATATAAATTTTGAGCCCAAACATCAATTTTACTTAGGCACTAAATTGCTGGGGCTGAGTTAAGAATTGGTTTTATTCTTGGTTAAGAGAGTCTAGAAGAATAAAGGAATAGCCATTTGATAGGATATTTTTATTTCTTTTGGAAGTTCCTTTGAGCATGAAAACACAAGACTGAAAGGACAGGTGCCCCAGCCCTCTGTGGCTGCCCAGCAATGCAGGCAGAATTTGTAACCATCCTCTTTAATTTTTCAAAAGAAAATTGGAAATCTTTGAGTTTTCTTCTTCAGTTTGCCTTTGCAAGCTCCCCTTTGCTGCTCAGCTCTTAAAGGCATTGCACAGGCTTCTGATCTTCATCCTCTCTCATCTTCCCGTGCCACCCTCTCTTCATCATTTCAAAGTCATCCTATAAATAGCTCCCCTCTCCTAGGATACTCTGACCACATTCTTGGGTCCAAGAACCCCATTCCCATCATTGTCACACTGATAATCTCAAATTGAACTTGTACAAAACACTGAAGTCAATGCAGTTCTCTCATATGTCACCAGCATTTTTCATCTTTCAATGACAACATCAAAACTCAGAAATTTTACCAAAGTCTCCCACTTACTGACTGTTCCCTCTCACCCTTCGTTACTTTCCTTCCATACTTCTAAAGAAGCATAATTAGACAAGAAAATGTTTTACCATAAGCCTAGGTCAAGGCAAAAGAAAAAAATATCACCCAGGATACTTTTTTAGTTGCCGTATTTTTATTCTTATTACTAATCAGGGCTTTCTCTAGCTACCTTCTAGGAGAAAATGTCATCAGTCTGGGATGCAGGCCTCTAGTATTTTCAGGAAGGAAAGAAGGTGCATACAGAACTTAGTCTATAAAGATTAAATATATTTCTGTTGAAAAGAGGAAGAGAGTGTAATTTAACAGAGCAGCGTATTAGAAGTCAGGAAATCTGGGTTCTGGTTGTATATCTGACACTTTTAAGCTGCATGAACTTGATTACCTCACTGGTTTCTCTGGGCTTTCATTTCTGCATTTGTAGAGAAGAAACTAAGTTTCTAGGACTGTTTCAGCTTAAAGTCACAGCATGTTTATAAATACCTTTTTCCCTTGTATAGGATTTTTGATCTAGTACATCAGAACTGTTTTAACTGGAAAAATTGGCCCATTAATATTTACCCTGATCACCACTGTATTTGCATCTTATTTTATAATTTTGGCTTGACCGTCCTATGATTCTTTCTATTCATTTCCCGCTTTCTCTTGGATTGGTTGAGGGCTTTTATTTTTTTGCATTTTCATTCTTTCTTTTATTAGTTTGAAAATTTATCTGTTACATATAATTATTAAAAGTCCACAGTTTATATTTAAAATAAAAATTTAATATCTGTATTTCCCCAAACTCAAATACTTAGAATAATTTATCAGCCACCCTTCCCACTCTACATAACAGTGTTGTGCACTGTTCCATATTTAATACTGTCTTGGCTTTTTGTACCCTAAATTGGAGATCCACGCCCTGAAAGAGCAGGTTTAAAGAGATAAGGACCTGTCATCTGTAATAATTAGGACAACTGGGATGAGATCCAAAGATTAAACCCCTGGCCATGGCAGTCAGAATGTCATTGATTACTTGAGCATTAACAATTTCAGTAGAGCGTTGGGATCAGGTACAGCTACCCTTGGTCGAAGGATGAGGGGAGTTTGACAAAGATCAAAAGCTCATACCAGGAACAGATGTTAAATAGCCAAATGATAACATCAAACATTGAGCCAGACTGAAAAGAGAAATCTAAATTATTCAACATTCAACCCAGTATTTGGAGAGAGGTTTCTCTTTGTATGAGAAAAGTTTCTCTTTGTATGAGAAAAGCTTGGCTTTAGTATGACTCCTGTTGCTTCCCCATGTTATGACTCAGAACTGCTGCCTAATCTCCTTCTCTCTCAGTTTGGTCACCTATAAAATGGTCTACTCCCTCAGAATAATTAAATGAAGTGGTAGATGTGAGTGTGCTGCGAAGTGTGTGACGTCCTCCTCAAGTCTGTACTCTTCACGTTGTCACCATTACATTTTACCGGTGGTTAGTCTGGTGAAAAGCCTAACTCCATCGGTGCTAAATATCACACATCAGTATTATTTCTAGCTAAATCGCATTTCAGTCATTCTCTGCCCAATGTCCTATGTCCATCCTCAAGGCACAACTTGAACAGATCCCATTTCCAGTCATTTGTTTCTTATTTAAAAAAGAAAAGAAAAGAAAAGAAAAGTTCATACAGAGCACAGACGTTTTTAGGGCAGTGAACCTACTCTGTATCATACTATAATGGGAGATACATGTCACTATACATTTGCCCAAACCCATAGAATGTACAACACCCAAGGGCGAGCCCTCATGTAAATCTGGGCTTTGGGTGATAGTGATGTATCAGTGTAGGTTCATCAGTTGCAACCCATGTACCCCTCTGGTGGGGGGTGTTGATAATGAAGGAGATTATGCGTGAGGCTATGCAGAGGGGATATGGGAAATCTCTACACTTTCCGCTTAATTTTAATATGAACCTAAAACTATTCTAACAAAAATAAAGCCTGGGGCACCTGAGTGATTCAGTCCATTGAGCTTGGAACTCTTAATTTTGGCTCAGGTGGTGATCTCAGGGTCATGAGATAGGGCCCTGTGCTCAGTGAGGAGTCTCCTTGTCTGTCTCTTTCCTCCTCTGCTTCTCCCCCAGTGTGTGTGCTCCCTCTCTAAAAATAAGTAAACAAACAAAAAAATAAATAAATAAAATCTTGAAAAATAAAACCTATTAGGAGAAAAAGAAAGCTCAATATCATTGAACTTAAACGTAGCTATATTCCTAGGGACTGGTAGTGTAATAGGAAGAGGGGTTTGATCCACTCTTACACCCTTTTTGTCCCTCCTTTTCCTAGTTCTTGCTCTAACTGTGTCAGAGATGAAAGGAGAGCCGGGAGATAAGGAGAGGGCAGACGACTTTACCTAATTGGACCTGAATTTGAGTTCTCTCTTGGCTCCTCCAGCTGGGCCTGTCCTGCCACGCACATGTTCTGTGTGAGATACAGCTGAATGCTGATCCCCTTAAATAGGATGTTCAGGGAGCCCTGCAGTGCTGTCCTGCTGCACAGTGCAATAATATGGAAGTTTTGTTCATGTTCCTTCCCTTTTAGCATTACTTCCACTCCCTCCTTTCCCTGTTAGTATACCACTGGCCTCCCAGACCTCATCCAGGAGACGGCCCTCTCAGCAGATGGGTTAATGGCAAGCTATCTCAAGGGTAGCTACTTGCTGTGGTGTTTATTTGTCCGTGGGAAACTCACGTGACCCACCTACTCTAACCAGTGGGAAATCAGACCTCTCTACTGCCCTCCTGTCCACCCTGCCATCTCTCTCCAGGTCCTAGACATCCCTCCACAAGTGCAGGTCAGTATCCCCACTGCCTCTGCAAACACCCATCCAACCCAATCCTATTGGCATGTGACTTTTGTGAGTGGAAGTTCCATCCCTCTGTAAGGAGTCTAGTTTGAGTCTTATTGCCAATTTTAGGGTAACAGTAAGATTCCCACTCAAAAGCCTGTTATCCTTTTATCATTGTAAGCATTTTGAATTGCATTCTGTGAAGAAAAACAATCACCATCCTTGACTAAAAGCTCTGAGCTTGCCTACATTTAAGTATTTATGCCCCAGGTTTTGACGAAATTGAGCATAATCAAAATCCCACTGGGAAGAAGTATGTCAAGGAGATTAATTAAAAAGAAAGCAAAAATGGTGTCTTTCTTTGCCTTTGTGTTAATCATTCTTAGAAAACAAGCTCTAAAATGAGTGGAGATGCCTTTTATACAGGTTTGATTGTGAGTTTTATTTAGGTCTTGAAGCGAGTTCGCCAGAGCATTTAGTGTTTACTGAAGAGTGTCTCAACTTTTGTTGCAGAAACATACAACTGGGTTAATACGTGAGGGTCTCACTTATGGTGGAGTCACAGACCACCTATAAGAGAGCTATATGTGACTGGGCCTCTCTTCCGGGGAAGATGAATTGCCATGGTAACAGTGCCAAGAAATAATAGGTCAAGTTTTATCCTTTGCCTCAGGCTTATTTTGTTATGTCTTACTTAGAAGTGGATGCCATTATAAAATGAAGGTTTGGATATTTCAAAGCTAAACATCATGACAAGAAAATATAATCAATAAACTGGTGTTAAGAAGGATGGATCAAGGACACTCGGTAGGAAGGACATCTAAAGTGATCGAAGAACTATTTAGAGGCCAGTTTCTTAGTACTCTCTTCTAAAATGTGAGCCTGAGTTACAGATGCTTGTGTAAGTGTGTATAAATGAAACAAAAGGACTGTTTGCACAAGATCAGTAAAGTGGTTTGCAAATTTCATTTTAATAGAAGATTAACTGCTGTTAGGAAAAAAGTTCTTACTTCATTCCAAAAATCAATATGCAGCAAGAGAGCATAACATACTTAAGCTTCTTAAGTATTTTATATTTAAATATAAATATACTTACTATATTTATAAGACTATATGCAATGTTGTTTTATCTGCCTATTTATGAAAGTGAAAAAAATAAATACAACTTGGAAAATATCATCCTACAAAAGAAATGATGTGTAATTATGACCATTTTGTTGTTTCTGTTGTTTTGAGGTCGTGTCGCATGTACATCATGACTTGGGATTTTTCTAAAGTAGCATGTCAATCATTTAGGGATCAAATACCAACATGAAGCAATATATAATTTCTGTCATTTCAAGTGACAGTGTTCTTTCCTTCTGATTACCATATATGTATATGTGTGTAAATACATAAAGATCTGCTTTTTAAAATCCCAAAGGTATATCAATCACCTTTTTGTGAACAGAATTAATTTTACGTACATGGAATGTAGTAATGCACTTTAGTGTAACATCCTTCATGAATTTACACAGTGAGACTATGTTAGACTTCTCCCTAAGGCTACCTTTAACTTTTGATATTTTCTCTTGTGAAGTAGTAAATGGTGTGGGTAGCTGCAAAATTTATATTGCTTCTGGCCTGATCGTGAAGATTCCAGACTGGGATCAGTGACTATTAGTTTCCTAGTGGTGCAGTAATGAAGGACCACAAATTGAGTGACTTGAAACAACAGAAATTTATTTTCTTACAGCCCTTTAGACCAGAAATCCTAAATAAAGATGTTGGCAGGGCCATGTTCCCTCTTAAGTTCTAGCACAGAATTCATTTCATCCCTCTCTCCTCACTTCTGGTGGTTGCCAGCAATCCTTGGCTTCCTTGGCTTGTTGATATATCGCTCCTATCTCTGCCTCTGCCTTTGTGTGACCTTCTGTGTGTGCTCTGGGTCTCTGTTTTCTCTTCTTCAAAGGATATAGTCACAGGATTAAGGCCCACTTGGTATGACCTCATATTAACTTGATTACACCTACAAAGACCCCATTTCCAAATAAGGTCACATTCACAAGTTCTGGAGGTTGGGACTTAAACATATCTTTTGGAGGGAATACAATATAGACCATTCAGTGGCCATAAATCAGAGAACCTCACCACTGAGCAGGTGGCCTCAATTACAATTTTAAGTTGCTAGGCTGTCTAGTTCTTTAGAAAGAATATTTTCATTATTTTACTTAATTTTTTGTCATGTAGGGAATATGATACTCTGCTTAATGAAATGCTTTTAATGTGTAGTATTTTAAAACATTCAAAAATATGTCTCCAATAGATAGAGTATAAATTTAAACCGATTGCAGTCCCTAACTGGTAATAGATATTCACCAGATGTTTATTGAATGAATGAACAAATGAATCAATGAATCAATCAATCAGCAGTCATATTAAAATATTAAGTAGAGTTTAATCTTCATTTGAGGATTCAAAATAATTCCTATAATTAACCAGTAGCAAAATACAAAAGATTACTACTTGTAAGGATGCTTAATGACTGTGCATTTATTCCATTTCCTATCTTTGGTCTATTTGGAAATTCAATAATGTGTGTTTTATGTCTTGCGTTTCAGGAGTCTCACTTTGCATTTCTGTTGACAATCTTTTTGGGTTATCATATATTATTTCCCTTAGTTTAATTAAATTACTTTTGTTGGTGAGTTAACATCAATGTGTTTGGTTTAATTTCTTCACATATAAAATTACCTACTTTATCATGTACATAGGATTATCTATCCTTCAATCTATTTTTCTCTATCTAGACATTTGATAAATGTATTTTGATTGTAGGGGTATTATTTGAGTTATATTCCTTTACTAATGCTTACTTTCATCTTCCCTTTGATCCATACATAGGGAAGTCATCACCAAAACAAAAATCTTTTACAATGTAACTCAAACCAAGTTTAGTCCCCCTATCTTCAAACTGCAGGTTATCACTGCATAACTTCAGAAGAGTTTGGGAATGCCATACATACAGTTTAAAAGTATAGAGTATTTCATCAGAAAAAAATTAAGGCAGAAACAAAGACAAAAAGGTCAAAATTCAAACTGAAAACATTCCTCACTACTACTTATCAAGCTGCTAATATTTTACATTTTACAGTTCTTTTCTTGACATATACTCAAGTATTTGCTCATCAAACCAACTATTAAAGTAAAAAATTCCTCTTAAAAACATGAATAGAAATGGGGCACCTCGGTGGCTCAGTTGGTTAAGTGCCCCACTCTTAATTTCAGCTTAGGTCATTATCTCAGGGTCTCAACCCCAAGTGGGGCTCCATGTTCAGCCAGGAGTCTGCTTTAGGATTCTTTCTCCCTCTCCCTCTGCCTCTCCACTCCCTCCACCTTCACTATTCATGCAGCTGCTCTCTCAAAAACAAAACAAAAGAAAACAAAACATGACTGAGAAATCAAAACATTTAAACCAACTAAAATGATTTTATTTTTCTTAGAAGAAAATGACAGGTAACTTTCATGGAAGAAAGTTTTCATTTTCAATTATATTTTTATTCCCTCATTTTCTTTAGAAGAGATTTCCAGTTGCGTTTTTCAATTCTAGGAAGCCTACATTTTTAGAAAATCAGCAGGTATCCCCAGTTATCAGAATTAACTGAACAGAGGAACAGTGCAAAACCAAGCTTCGGAGCCGTTTTTCTGAGCAAATTGAGAAGAGGTACCATTTTAGCCAGCTACCTTCTGAGATTGTTGACGTTTAATTACATTAGTGGCACTTGACATTATAAAATGTTCCTTTCTTTCAGATAGAACCTTCTATCATCATTAGTAAATGTCAAATGTAATGAAGTGTTTCTCTGACTTCTTTTTCTTCCTGGAACCATGGGAGAGAACGTGCTAATGAGTTTGTAATTCTGAAATTGTTTTCAGTACTCAAAACCAATGAGAGCCAACTTGGTGCCTGGTTTATTAACTTAGTTTTACTCTTTTTTATTGTCTTTGCATTTGGGAAGGGACACTACTCTCTGTTTTTCCTAATACACTACCCCTATTTGGTAAAATTTCTTATTCTCTCTGAGAGCTTTTAGGTGATAACTACCTCCAGTAGATTGTGTTTCTGGGTTCATATCAGAATGGTACAGAAGGTCCTGATCCTTGCTGTGACTTAAATACTTTCTGAGAGCTTCTATTTTTTTTTTTCTTAAAAGCCAGTTTTTGGGGGCACCTGGGTGGCTTGGTGGGTTAAAGCCTCTGCCTTCGACTTAGGTCATGATCTCAAGGTCCTGGGATCGAGCCCCAGGTCAGGCTCTCTGCTCAGCAGGGAGCCTGCTTCCCTCTCTCTCTGCCTGCCTCTCTGCCTGCTTGTGATCTCTCTCTCTCTCTCTGTCAAATAAATAAATAAAATCTTTAAAAAAAAAAGCCAGTTTTTATTGCCCTCTGTCTACTTTTAAATTTTTATAATGGCTATCCAACTGTGTGGTTTCCTGTAATGTATCAATCATAATATAATGCAGCTTTGCTTTCTGCTCTCTCAAAGATTAAATACCCTCATAGACTGGAGTGAATGTTTTATAATACTAAAACTAGTTTCTTCACTGTCAAAATAAAATTAACATCTTATGAAAAGGAAAGCCATCACCGAAAGAGGTCAAGAAGAAAGAGATGTCACACTTTTCCAACACACCGTTATTCAGTGTCTGTGTTGAAGACATGCCTGACAGGAAGGGTCTGGGTCACATTTTAGCAGTGCCTGGAGTATATTGCCTGTTTTCTCCTAGAGAAAATTCAGGGGAAAGCTGTTATATAGTGAGGGATCCTTAACTGTGAGAAGACTACTCAATCAATGTTAAAAAGCTTTTTCTTTTCCAGATTTTTATCTTTTTAAATTTTAAAATATTTTTTATGACTTAAATTTTTTTGTTGGAGCATAGTTGACACACACTGTTAGTTTCAGGTGTACAACATAGTGATTGAACAAGTCTATGTGTGATGCTGTGCTCACTACAAGTGGAGCTACCGTCTGTTACCACACAGTCTTGTATGGTTGAGAAGCTAGCCATTTAAAGTTATTTCACAATAAGAAAAAAAAAAGGCGGGGCACCTGGGTGGCTCAGCAGGTTAAAGCCTCTGCCTTCAGCTCAGGTCATGATCTCAGGTCCTGGGATCGAGCCCCGCATCGGGCTCTCTGCTCAGCAGGGGTCCTGCTTCCTCCTCTCTCTGCCTTCCTCTCTGCCTACTTGTGATCTCTCTCTCTGTCAAATAAATAAATAAAATCTTTAAAAAAAAAAAAAAGCAATTGTATGGATAATGTATTCTGGAAAATAGATGCCCAAGACAAAAGTAGATGTTTTAAAATAAAATGACTAGTTTTAAGATACTTTGTTCCTCAGACAGCTGAGGTATATTACACAATCTCTGAGTATACCATGCTTTGTGTACATAGTCTTTGGGAATTTGGTTCTCTAAATTTCTTCTTTATTTCACAATTGGATATACTGTTAATTGAATTAAATCCAATGAATAGGTAAGAATATGCACATAAGCTCTAGATTGGCTTTCTGCCTAATAAACTTGGTTATTTTTCCTAATTACATGCAGTTTATGGTATTTGTGTTTATGTCAAACATCTACATTTTCATATATATAAAATACTAAGCAAAGTACAATAAAAAATTCAAATAATGTCCAAGAAACTTCTATTAGGTAGGCATGTAACTCTGCAGCATTATTATGCTTGGGAGTCATCTCTTTTTACAGATTAATTAGCTCTTTATGTGCCTCTATATAAATAATTTTAAAATTAGATTATTTAACATTTTTCTTAATGATTTCTAGCACCACTTGACATATTAAAGATAGTAACCTTTGGCCTCTCTGGTACAATGCAAATATATTTCTGACTTTCTTTGATTATGTATCATTTTAATTTTATTTATACCTTTTTTATATATTCAAGGAATTGTCAAATTTCATGTGATAAAATCTGTACTTTCCTTTTTGTTTTCTGCCAACGGTGATATATTCTAAAAGATCTCTCCCACAGATTTTGCTCTGTTTTTGCTATTTTGTGTAACACCATTGGTTTCCATCCTATCTTTGGAACATTATATCCCTAATATCACCACATAAATATCTTCTTCTAGTCAGGTCAGTCTCATCCCTGGTCCTATTGTTGGTTTCATGAAAAGTAGGCTAATTCTCAACTTTCTCTTGATGGCCCCCTGTTCTCCTAGAATCATTTGCTGCCTTCCTCAGCCTTCTTTGACCACCCTACTCTGAAACTGCAGGAGGCTGAATAAAATATAGCACATAGATTAGGAGAAAATTGTAAGCAATCTCAAGTTTCTCATGAGTTAGTCTATGGTGGAGCGTAAGCATCCAAGGTGGAGAACATCTATGGGTCAGCAATAGCATATCCAATATGAGCCCATCCCAAGAATGAGACCCAGGAGGTATTAGTTTCATTTTGATGATAAGGAACCTATTCTTGTGTCATCCAACACATTAGCTTCCCCTCAAAAGGTTATTAAATCTTAGGGGGAGCTGAGATGTACTCCGTGTGCAGAGGAAGCATCTCTGGGAAAGGAGCAGAAAGAGGATCCAGACTAAAGTCTGAAAGAAGAGAATATTTCTGTCCAAAGTGCTCAGCACCTAGAGTGCTTAGGAAAGAAAAATCAGAGGAAAGAAAAACCAGAGCCCGATCTCCAGAGAAAGTAGTGAAAGGGAAAACCAAGGAGCATTGTGTTGTAAACCATAGTCCAGATCCAGTGAAGACAAAGGGGTCAGTTGAATTGAGGAATAATTTCTTGAGCTACACTAAATAGTATATGTGACATATATGCAGGTGACTAACGATGTGTCTGCCATCTTCCCAGATTTCACTATTGCATGCTGTCTCTTCAGTGGACCCTGAGCCTCTCTGTTTGTAAGCTGCTCTCTCCCATCGTGTGCTAGCCTTGTCTCCCCAACCTTTAGGAACAGAGGCCAGTACTCAACATTTATCAACCACTGTTTGTATGCTAGGCTCTGTGGGAAGCATTTCAAATACACTGTTTCACATAGTCCTAGCAAACATGCTAGATGTTAGAGAGGTTTATTTGTAGAGGCTTAGTGGCTTTTCCACGTTCCCCAGCTATGTAATAGGAAAGCAGGAACTCCAGGTCTGTTGACTCAAATAGTCCCACAAAGCAAGTATTTTTATTCTCATTTTATAGCTGAATAAAGTGAGATTAAACTACATGCTTTAAAAAACAGGGAACAGGGGTGCCTGGGTGGCTCGGTGGGTTAAATCCTTTGCCTTTGGCTCAGGTCATGATCTCAGGGTCCTGGGATCGAGCCCCACATTGAGCTCTCTGCTTAGCAGGGAGCCTGCTTTCCCCCTCTCTCTCTGCCTGCCTCTCTGCCTACTTGTGATCTCTCTCTCTGTCAAATAAACAAATAACATATTTTTAAAAAAATAAAAAGCAGGGAACTGGTCATAAAATTTTTCTTTTCCCCCATAGTGGCTTGTACTAGACAGATTATGAAGACATAATGCTGGAGCTAATGAACTCTTCTGGTTTTAAACTAAACAAAAAGCTACAGATTTTCATATGTATGATCTTTTTATTTTATTATCTACAGTTATCTGCTGCTTAACAGGAATGAACATATGTAAAAGGTATTTTGAGCTAGATCTTTACCAAAAAAAGAATTTTTCAGAATCTCCCAGAGCTGCCATATGAAAATCATGAGGGAAAACAAGACTAAAGAGATTTGTGTAGTGATACGTGCAAGTACAATGTAGACTCTCTATTATTACTATTTCTGGAATAATTAATCATCTCCCAAAATATGTATTGCCTTATTTTTGAGAGATTATTTATAATAAGAAATATATAATTAAAATTATATAATGTAATACAAATATTTTTTAAATTGTTATTTTTTAGGACACAGCAGGCCAGGAAAGATACAGGACTATCACCACAGCTTATTACCGTGGGGCCATGGGCTTTATTTTAATGTATGACATCACAAATGAAGAATCCTTCAATGCAGTACAGGATTGGTGAGTAAGAACAAATAATCCCATCACTAATAATAATAGCGTTCTCATTCAACTTCCTCTTCCTCCTCAAAGCAGTGACCACACTACAGTGTCATATGTGTGTGTTTTGTGTGTGTGATTCCCCTTTTGCTTCATAAAGTGGACAAATACTAGCTGTGGTTAGAGTCATTGTTTAGGGATTGGTAAGAAATCCTTCTGGTGATTTTTCTATATTCTGTACTTTCCAGTGCTTTGCACCCTGTCATGCTTAGTTCCACGGAGACTTTTTTTTTAAATATAAGTAATGAATGCTTTGGAATTGTACTGGTCTAAAACAGGGACTTGGGAACTGTGAACCAGTTCTTAGAACGTAGCCAGGCTCGTTTCCTTATGGTCCGGGACTGCTTTCACACACAACAGCAGAGGTGAGTTGTTTTAACAGAAACCATATGGCCCACAAAGCCCGAAACATTTTCTGTCTGGCTGTTGACAGCAAAAGCCTGCTGACCCTTTGTCTATATTGGTTAAATAGTTCTCCATTTTCCTTCAAGTTGAAAAGTTTCAAAGGACTGAGATAATGGTAGAGAGAAAACCCAAGCATATTCTGACTCGTGGCTACATCACCTGTGTGAAAACCCCTCCGTCTGTGGGAAGTGTGACTGGCAGTGGAGAGCTTGTGTGACTTCCTTCACCCTATCCCCCCAGCACCTTGGGAGGACGGGTGGAAGAGCTGGTGGTCGTGGTCAGGAATTCAAGCAGCAGGGTGGAGCAGAGTTGCTTTTCTAGGGCAAGAGCCAGTGTCTAGCTAGAGCCCGGTGTGGTAGGAGGAAGAAAATGGCGCTCCTGCTGCTGGTACCAGGCCTGAATAGCCATCGCGTTTTAACTGCCAACAGTCACAGCTCGGCTTATGTAAGGGAAGAGTAGCCATACAAAAGTGAAGTAAACTGCATTCTTTTTTTTTTTTCTGTTTTGCATCATAATATTATCCAAAGTGATTTTTTTTACATGCGTATCAGCTCAGTGAAGGTCAGATGCTGTTAAAAGTTTTAATTTGCTTTAGATTATTTCTTTTAAATTTTAATTGTTCATCTGAGAGAACACCTACCTCTCTCCTACTTACACACACAGATGCGCACGCACTTACAGTAAGAAATAATGCGTTTCAGGAGCCACTCAAAAAGGAAATATATAGCTAGAAACTGAAAAGGGCGAGCTTGGGACTATATGAAAAAGTGATTATCTTTCACTGAGGCACATAAAAGGAGGCCTACGTCCTCTTGTTTGTAGTCGACTGAATATTGTAAAAATGCCAGTTCTAATTAATACATAGATTCAAGGCAACCCCAGTTAAACACCGAAAGGTTTGATACAAAATGGAATGAAACAGAGTCCAAACATAGACACAAATCCATCCGGGGATTTAGTTTTTGATGAAAGTACCATTTCCAATTAGTGACAGAAAGGTTTGTTCAATCACTCATGTGGTGATATCTGGCGAGTTGTCACACAGCTCAGGCATACATACTGCTATGCAAAACGATCATTCTAACCTTGATTCTTTCCTCTCAGGAAATGTGGACACCTGGTGCTCCCAGACAGGAGGTGTTCATGAATCACGTTCCAAATTTCAGGGTCCCAGAATGCTGTGTACACCCCTAGTTCTTGCCCTGTTGTTTCAGTGAAAGTTAGAGGACTACTGAGAATACCGAGAATTGAGTTTATTAAAACCAAATGGCAACAAGACCAGGAACCAAGCTCTCTATAGTTCCGGCTCTCGCATCAGAAATGCTATGGAGAAGTTCCGCTTCCCCATGCCCCCAAGCTTCAACCCCACCAGCGCTTTCTCCCTGTGAACAGACCACCTGCCCTTACTAGTCTTCCTCTGCCTCAAATTCCCTATTTGACTCTACCACTCTCCTTTTTGGAGGCTCTGTGCCCCCCCACTTTTTTTGAAAGGTATGTTTTCCAGATTATTCTTGTCTCTCCCTAGGACTGCTTCTTTTTCTACTTCCAAGGTTTCCCTCACCCAGCCAAGGGTAAGAATACCCCAATGGTTTGTTCTGTTGGGCTCATTTTTCCTTTCCTCGGCTGGCCTATCCTCTCACACACATACCATTTATCACTAACACCGCATAGCTCCCAAGTTTCCACTTCTGGCTCCAGTCTGTGTTCTAAACTGCATTTCCAGGTGCCCAAAATATTTCTTCACCTGGATGTCCTGCTGGTGCCTCAGAATCAATTATCTCTGCATAAAATTCCTCACCTTCCTGACATCATTATTTCTTCTCATTGACACCACAACACTCTATCACCCAGGATCCACCCAGAATCCAGTTCTTACCTCCAGCCCTCCCAATCTGGAACTTCATCTTGCATATTAATTTTTCTGAATAGCTTTTGATTCTGCTTCTGCCTCTCCATTCCTGTTATCACCATCATTGATCCTCTTCTTATTATTGTTTGCTTCTCTCCTCACAGTAACCTTTTAACTGATCTTTCTCCCTTGTCTCAAGACACCCTATCCCACTGCTGCTATAAAGCTTCCAGAAGAGCATAATCCTAAAGACCACTGCAAAACCCCTGCCCAAAAGCCATGACTTACCATCACCTACTGAATTAGTTAAAACTTCAGCCTGACTTTCAGACATTTCACATTATAGAGCCACTATACTTTTACTCTTCTCACTATCATAGAGGCAAACTGATCTAGTCACAATTTCTAGAACCCAGCCTTAACTTTCTAAATTTTGTGGGGTTTTGCTTTGATATCACCTGTGCTTTGCCTGTTTTCTTCAGAGCTTACCCCCTCTACTTCTCAGCACATCTGTATCTGTCAAAAACCAACAGAATCAATCCTTACGCACTCTTTTTTTTTCCATCCCCAATCATATGATCATTATTATTAGGGGGGTTTTATTGACTCCACAAACATTTATTGAGCACCCCCTCTTTGGCAATCTGCCAGACCTTGTATTTATGGCAGCATTTACTATCCCATTTTAGGGACCCTCCCTCTTCCAGTTATCTGATATAGAAATCTGAGCAGTGTTTTTGATTTCTCTCTTTTACACATCACATCTCATTGACTACTAAGTCCAGTAATTTTGACTTTCTGAATGCCTCTTATATCTATTCTTATCCTTTATTGCCACTGTCTTCATCCGGCCTGTCATTGGCTCTCACCTGCTTTACAAACCTCCTATCTTGTCTTTTTACTTTTAGGTCCCACTCATTCCATATCCTATATCATACTGCCATCAGAGCTAGTAAACCTTAACATGTCTTTTTTTTTTTTTTTTTTTTTTTTTTAGAGAGAGATTCATTTCTTTGTTTTGGAGAGACAGAAAGAGAGAGACAGAGAGCATGCAAGTGGAGGGGAGAGGCAGACAAAGGGGGATAGAGT
This sequence comes from Procyon lotor, assembly GCA_028646535.1. Classification (NCBI taxonomy): domain Eukaryota; kingdom Metazoa; phylum Chordata; class Mammalia; order Carnivora; family Procyonidae; genus Procyon; species Procyon lotor. The sequence continues at coordinate 94,938,956 of CM053607.1, read as the reverse complement.
CTTAAGCACACTCCCACACAGAGCCCTACATGGGGCTGAATATGGAGCCCTACATAGGGCTCCACCCCATGACCCTGAGATCATGCAAAACCAAGAGTCAGATGCTCAACCGACTGAGCCACCCAGGAGCCCCAAATGTTAACATGTCTTAAATCTTCAGTAATAAATCTGGCCATATGTGTTTTTAAAACCTTCGTGAGTGATCCTGAGGCCTGCTTCTGATTAAAGCCATTGGTTCAGAATGAAATTCAAATATGATAAAGAGTGTAGCCTCCACTCGTGTGTATCACTGACATCATCTCCTACCACTCTCTTCCACTGGTCCCACATTGTAGCTGGACAGCTTTGCTTAGTTTACAGATGGTTCATCCCTCTAATACCTCTGTGCCTCTGCTTAGAATACCTTCTCTGTTGTCTTTCCAACTCTTATTCACCTTTTAAGGGCAGCTCAAATATCAAGTCTTGTATGCAGCTTTTGAAGATACTACTACCCCCTTTATTACCCACCCCAATTTCCAATTCCAATGGACAATGCTAGTCAGACCCTTTTGTCTACATCCACACTACCCCAGCACTTTCTACAGACCACATAGAGAACCTAGTAGATCCTGTTGTTATTCGATTACATCTTTTCTTCTGTATTAGACTGTGAGTTCATTAATCTTGTTTCTCTAGTACTGAATACAATACAATCCTATAATTTTTTCTGAATTTTTATTGTAAAATATATGTAGCAAAATTTACAACCCCAACTATTTTTTAAGTGTACAGTTAGTGGTATTAAATGCATTGTTAGTGTTGTCACAACCATCACTACCATCCATCTCCAAAACCCTTCATCTTGCAGAACTGAAATTCTATATTTTAAATAATAATTTCTCCTTCTTTCCTCTCCTCAGCCTCTGGCAACCATAATTCTACTTTCTTTCTCTATGAATTTGACTATTCTATGGTCAAATGAGGTACTTACCTCATATAAGTTGAATCATAAAGTAATCTCTTCTTGTAAAATAATACAATGTATATTTTGAATGGATGATCTATTAGAGGTTCACATCCTTTGTTGATAGTCCAACAGAAAATGTAAAATTACTTCAGACTGACATAGTCAGGATTTAAGGGTTCTATTCTTCCTCCCAAGAGAAGATTCAATATTGTTATGTCCATTGCTGCTATGGCACTAATTATTTCCAACTTTGTGTTGTTCTGAAGTATATAGTTGTCTTAAGTTCTTTTTTTTTTTTTTTTTTTAAAGATTTTATTTATTTGACAGAGAGAAACACAGCGAGAGAGGGAACACAAGCAGAGGGATTGGTAGCGGGAGAAGCAGGCTTCCTGCCAAGCAGAGAGCCCGATGCGGGGCTCAATCCCAGGCCCCTGGGATCTGACCTGGGCCGTAGGCAGACGCTTAACGACTGAGCCACCCAGGCGCCCCTTAAGTTCTTAATAGATTGCAAATTATTTGCAGAGCAATAATATATCTACCTTGTTTGTGTTCCCTACTTAACATAGGTAACGTCACAAAACCAGTATTTTAAAAATTATTCTCACCTGAAAAAACTAACCTGTCAAAAACCTTGGAAAATGTTTGAGAAATAAAAACAGAATTGCATAGCAAGAAAAAAAGAAAAAAACCTTTTTAGGGAAAAAAAAATCCAGTTTAGCATTTCCTACTTGCTTTACATACATGACATTAGTAAGTAGTACTTGGGAAAGGAGGAAGCTTCGTGACCTTCAGTGGTGACTTTCTATACTAGGAAATGAAGCCTTCTGAAAAAAAACAAGCACAAAGGAACATGTTCTCTAAATTACTAGTCTTCAAATGTTGATCTTTAGGGGACCAGAAAGGAAAAAAAGCCTAGAAAAACAGATATAGCAGAAAATAAGAAATTAATTGAGACTGATTTGCACCTAAAGTTTCAAATACTCTGACAAAATGCACTTCAATTGCACCAAAAGGAAAGAAAATGGTTTTCGGCTGTGATCTCAGTAAAATTCTTAAACCAAGCATAGGGACTTTCAGATTAAATGTTAAATTTCTTAGAATTTCATTACACACAAATTCTCATGTGTTAAGAAACGAAGAAAAAAATCCAGTTTAGCATTTCCTACTTGCTTTACATACATGACATTAGTAAGTAGTACTTGGGAAAGGAGGAAGCTTTAGAGCTTTAGAGAGAATAGCAAGAAGCTAGCAGACCGTGTTGAGGAAATGGTGGCTATACTTTATTTGAAAACACATTAGACTGTGCTTTCAGTTTTCCATTGAAATTTTATTTGGGGAATTAAAAATATCCTCTTTAATTTGGCCAAATTCCATAATTCCATAATTCTATAAAATTAATATAAAATGAAACTCACTCTTAGCTTACTTATATATTTATCCAGAGTCTACAAATATTAAAAAAGAATGTGAGGAAAAAAACACCAAAGATACATACAATATGGTTAATAAAATAGGATTAGAGAGTAACTCCTAAGAATCGGGAATGAATCATTGTTTTAGCCCTCATGCCCTAGAAGTGGGGTGGAAAAGTTTACATGCTAATTCTTGATTATGAGATATAAGGTCTCAGGGCAGCAATAGTGAGGAGTCCACATTCCACGTACATGGATGACTCATTGTAGTGGCAGTAGGGAAGCTTCCATGTGGGAGGCAAGAGACTCTGTAGCACTGGCCCAAGGTGAGCTGCATTGGGTGATGCTTTTGTCGTGTTGGATAAGGGAGGTGGTAGTTGAGCAGAGCCCTTAGAGAGATGTGTCATGGGAGCCATATAGCAAGTGGGCAAGAGCCACCTCAATGGGTGAAGCAAGAAGATCTGAGGGAGCACATAAAATGTGTCAGAGAGAATTTAAAAGTTTATGGAAATCCAAAGGATAAAATGGAATGAAATGAGTTCTGAGCTTCTCAGAGATCAATGTGAAAATCAAGGCTGGGGGGAAAAGTAAACGTGTATTCTATAGCTCTCAGTATAGGAAGAAATACCACACAAATCCCTCAGGGTAAAGATAGTGTTCTTTGAATTAAATTCTGATGGAAGTGTCTTTTATTTGGGGCACATTGGTTTATGTCAATGATGGCTTTTACAGCTAGTACTGAAAAGACCTCAGGAGACTCTTTTCTTACAGGGCCCTCAAAACCCAGGAGGGAAACATTAGAGCATGTTCAATGAAGGCACCCATGAGAAGCTAGACACATACTGTAGTCTGAAGACATAGACTTTTTGCGGTCTTTAGCTATCCAGGAATTGAATGGTAACCACTCAAGGGAAAGCTTGGATTCCATTCTACCTAGACTATCTTCCCTAAATATTTTTTTATGCTGTACTCGAGGTGGAAGAGAGTGTGAGATTGTGAGATTATGCACTCTGAAGAAGGCCTCAGACACTAATAATGCATCCAGTATTTTGGAATACAAATGCTAACCTTGTATTAGAATTGTTAATAGTCTAGTTTATGAACTTTCTTCAGTCTCTCGAACTCCTCATACCTTTGGGTTTCTCTTCCTCAGGGCCTTTGCACATGCTCTGCTTTCTATAACAAGCCACATTCCTCCAACCCACCAAGCCAATTTCTTCTCATCCTTCAGACCTTAGGTTGTCCATCATTTTCTCTGATGTTTTTTCAAATACTGTATTCTTTAAGTTGTTTCTGTAGTATACTCTCAAAACACTATCACACGTGTATCTTATAACATATTATGTTTATTTAGTGCTCTGTTTTCCTGCTGAATTCCAAGTTCCTTGAAGAAAAGGACTATGCTTGTCTTCTTCACCTTTGTATCCCAATGTCTACTCTAAGGAATGGCACCAAATGGCCACTTAAAAAATATTTACTGAATGAGTGAGTGAAATTTGCATGGAGAAAGTGCATCTCATGAAGCTATCAGAATTGATTGAAGTGTTTTGTAAAAAGACGTGGGAAAGTAAGGGGGCTGTAAACAATCATATTGGGAACTGCAATGAGGCTTACAACATTCTTCGGATTTGTCCACATGGTGAAAATATGTGTAAATCATGGTCATTAAGTAGAATTTGCCAGATCCCCATTTGCTTAAACCTGCAGTTTGTTAGGGAGCAAACTGTGTGGAGTTGTAAAGTCAAGGGTAGGAATTTAGTGGCTCCATTATGTGATAAAAGAGAAGTTACCTCTTATTAAAAAAATAATATTAATATTCTATGCTTTGACTTCTCCTATGGGCTTTGGTTTAAGAAACAAATTAAATAAGTGGTTAGAGAAACAAGTCCCAAATAGATTTAAATAGTTGTAGAACCACAAAATCACCACTGAAAAACAAATGTCACTGCCTTTGAAATGTTTCTCAGATGAGTGGTGGCCAGAGAGTTCTCTGGGTCTCAGTTGGAGCATGGCCCCAGGTATGTGGAATGTGGATTCCTTGTCCAGGCTCTTCCTAAATGTCCAGCACCTAAGACTCAACTGTCTATGACTACTGCAATGCCTTTCAACTTGACTTAAAATCTTCCCGTTCCTATATTTAAATGCATTTCTGTTCCAAGTATGGCATGGCCACAGGCGGCTGTATTTCCTGTAGGAGAATGTCACTGACTTCTCTTCCCCCGCCTTATTTATTTACCGTGGGCTTTTTTATGACACAATGAGGATCTCTAAATATAAGTTTGTTTTTTTGTTTTTTGTGGGTATTTTTTTTTTTTTTTGAGACAGGAAATCTGGTGAGCAGATTGATATTTTTTAAAAACCACCAGACGGAGGATAAAAGTCTAACACCATCTTCCCACCAGTTTTAAATAATTCATTTCTATGACGTTCAGTGTACCATTGCAGATGTGCTAGAACCAGAACGAAATTTCACCTTCAGATATTCTTTTCCTTTGTAATATTTTGTCATCCAAAAGTATATAATGATCTTAAATGAAGGTGACATCATGTTCAATATGAAAGAATTTTTGACTGGTAATAACAACTAAGATAAGATGGATAATTGCTAAGGCTTTGTTCATGTCTTCCTAACCACGTCCAAGGGTTCTATCAACTGCAAAGTTGGTTCTGTTACAGCTCAGCGTGAGTGGTGGGAGGATTAGAATGCAGACGTCTGATGCCGAGGTTGACCCCACCCCACACTGGGCATCAAGGGTCTTTCTTCTGCCTCTCTCTCTCTCTCTCATCTCTCATTCTCTCATTGCTGCTCTGACCCAGCCTTAAATCATTTTTCCTCTATGAATAACCCAATATAACCTCAAGCTTCTGTTTAAAGGATAGATAGCTCCTAATCTACAGCTCTTTCCAAAAAATCTGAAATAAACAAACACCTTATCCCCTCAACTGTCCTTTGTATCTCTTTTTTGGCTTACCGGGCCAAAAACATTGGGGTTAATCTTCACTCCTTATTTTCTGACACCCCATATCCAGTCCTTCAAAAAAATAATATTGTATCCCGGTTCTAATCTCAAAGTATAGTCCACTTCTGTTGTTCAAAGTTGTTACATCCATGGAGTCACCAAAAATGTTCAGTTGGTGAATACTGAATTTTTGTTCCATAGAGAAAGTAGAAAGTCAGGTTCCTCTGAGCCTCTGGTCAAATTTTTGCCATTGAATTAGTATGTGCTTGGTGTTAGGTGTGTTTGTATTTAAAGAAGCTTTATTTAATGTATTTTGTTGATTCGTGAACATTGGAGTCACGGCCAACAGCAGGAAACTCGTGCCTAAATGAACTGTGTCTGACACACGTATTTCTGCATGGCCATACCTCAGTCTTTTTACTTGGAAACACCAGACAGCACCCGGGCTTTATGCTTGGAGGTCATTTTAAAGAGCACAATGACCAACAAAAAGCAAAAAAGGTGAAAAGTATGCCACTAAGCATATTGCGGAAAAAAAGGTGAAAAGTATGGCACTGTTTACAGAAGAAGACTGAAACAAGCTAGAGCATGGTCTTTTTCAGTCTCTGCTGGGAATATGTGCATCAGGCCACTCTGATTTTTCATCACTTTTCTTATGTCTGCAAATGTCTGTGAAAGCGCTGTGAGTATTTATTTGGGGATTACAAATAAACTTTAGCAAGCAGGCAAATTTGCAAATACGGAATTGATGAATAATGAGAACCAATTTCACATCCCAAATCCCATCACTGCCCACCATTTCCGTTGTGTATTAGTTTGCTCGGGCTACCATAGCAAGGTCCACAGACTGGGTAGCTAAATAAGAGAAATTTATTGTCTCGCAGTTCTGGGGCTCTGAGTCCCAGATCAGATTATTGGCAGGGCTGTCTCCTGAGAACATGAGAATGTATCTGTTCCAGACCTTTCTTCTAGCTTCTAGTAGCCTCAGGCATACCATGGCTTGTAGATGGCTGTCTGCTTCCTGTGTTTTCATATCATCTCTCCTTTTTATATGTCTCCCTCTGTGACCAATGTTATCTTTTTTTTTTTTTTTTAAGATTTTTATTTATTTGAGAGAAAGAGAGCGAACAAGAGAGCACATACAGGGAGAGTGGCAGAGGGAGAAGGAGAAGCAGGCTCCCCACTGAGCAGGAAGCCCAATTCAGGGCTTGATCCCAGGACCCTGGGATCATGCACTGAGCCAAAGGCAGATAACTTAACGACTGAGCCACCCAGGTGCCCCTAAAGGTATCCTTTCTATAAAGATACAGTAATATCAGATCTAGACACACCTTAAAGACCTTATCTCAACTTGATCATCTATAAATGCCTAATTCTAAATATGTCCACATTCACAGGTACTTAGGATTAGAGCTTCAATATTTCTGGAGGGATATGATTCAACCCATATCACACTGATCATGCCATACCACCTTGATCGTGCCACCATCCTCTCCTGTCTGGATTCTTGCTCTATCCTAACCGATCATCCTGCTTCTGCCACTGTCCCTGCTCCCAGAATCTTCCTAGCACAGAGAGGGAGTTTTCAAACTGTAAATCAGATCGTGTCACTCTTTTGTTCCAAACATTCACAGCATCCCACCTCTCCTGGAATAAAGCCGAAGTCCTTACAAGAGCCTATGAGATCCTGTGCCACTGACTCATCGCCACTCTGATCTCACCTTCTTCTGCTCTTCCTCTCTTGCACCCTTCTAGCCACAACAGCCTCTTTGCTGTTCCTTGAACATACCTGACAGGCTTCCTCTTCCTCAGGCATTTGCTCCTCCTTTTCCCGCTGCTTAGAAATTTCTTTCCCAGATATCCTAATGGTTTTCCCCTCACCTAATGGTCTTCACTATAATGTCACCTTCTCAGCAAGACCTTTTATATTGCAACCATTTTTATTTTATAACTTACTTATTGCGTCTGTCTCTGCAACAAGAATGCTAGCTTCACAGAACTGTAATTTCTGTTCATTTTATGCCGTATTATGTCATATGTGTCCAGAACAGTTCCTGGCACATACTAGGTATTCAATACATATTTGTAGAGTCAACGAATATATGAATAATAGAGACAGAATTATTTGGGACTAGATCTTCTTTACTTTCTGTCTTTATGGTCTGGCAGAGTTCATGGCACATATCAGTTATGTCCAACAAAATATTGATGGCTCAGACCAGAATACTATCAGACCATTATGATGAAAATAAATCAATACTTCCAATTCAAACATAGTAGTAAGGAGGCAATGTCTATTTTACCAAAATTTTGTCTATATTATAAAATTATAATACTATTCCTCAGTAGAATGGAGGGGATATATGGGTAGAATTGATAAAGAGAAATTAAAATTAAAATTAAATTAAATTAGAAATTAAAATGTTTTAGCATATGTATGGTGCAAAGTAGCTTGAAGTTACCTGGTTAGTTTTTGTAGTACATTCTATCTCTAAAATTGTTTGGTTTGAGACTGTTTGTTTTTGGAAAAGAGTATATTTGGGGCCTTGGTTAGTACAACAATGCATAGCATATATTTCAGAGTACCTAAAGAGAATTAGAAATGTTATCTAACCCAATGGGAAATATTTGCTCATCTCGTGTGGCCTCAGTTCAAAGGTTTTCTTACTATTTCTGTTCCAATTAACCAACTGTCTGCCTCTGGGTTTTCTTGTTTCTTTGTTTTGTCCACTCACTCTTTCACTTACTGTAGTTGGTTCTGGCTTGTCTCAATAAATTCTCCCGACTGGAAATTGAGATAAAAATTAGCTGCATGAAGAATGGGGGGTGCCTGGGTGGCTCAGTGGGTTAAAGCCTCTGCCTTCAGCTCAGGTCATGATCTCAGGGTCCTGGGATCGAGCCCCACATCGGGGGTCTCTGCACAGCGGGGAGCCTGCTTCCTCCTCTCTCTCTGCCTGCCTCTCTGCCCACTTGTGATCATTCTCTGTCAAATAAATAAACAAAATCTTAAAAAGAATACAGACATGGTACAAAAAGTAAAGCCTTGAATTAAAGATCTTAATTAAGCATTTCATTTTACCCAATATCTGCACAGACCTGTAAGGCAAACATTGGCTCATATTTTGGTCAGAGAGAATCTTTTTCTTTTCTTTTCTTTTCTTTTCTTTTCTTTTCTTTTCTTTTCTTTTCTTTTCTTTTCTTTTCTTTTCCTTTCTTTTCTCTTTCTTTCTTTCTTTCTTTCTTTCTTTCTTTCTTTCTTTTTCTTTCTTTCTTTCTCTTTTTCTCTCTTTCTCTCTTTCTTTCTCTCTTTCTCGCTCTCTCTCTCTCTTCCTTTCCTTTCCTTTTCCTTTTCTTTCTTCAACCTGGGAAATAGCTACGTTTTGAAGACTGAAGCTTGTCCTGTATGACTTGGTGTTTTGGTACTTAACTAACCTTAACTGTACTCAGAGGTGGTAATTACTATTCTATAAATATTAACACTAAACCAAAGGCTAAAAGCTAAATTCTAGTTGCTGCAGCCTTACCCCAGTCAGGCTATATAGGGACTATAAAGATTAAATAAAAAACTTGGACTCTTGGATAAAAGATATTATATAAATATGATTGCTATTTGTTCTGCTTCACTTGCCCTCTGAAAATATGCTTCTTGGCAGCTCCTTTTGTGCGGTTTTGTATGACTATGCTTATTGCAAATGCCAGTATTTTCTCACAGGATTTCCTTGGTTTCCATCTATTTTAATATACCTTCTTTTCTTTGAAATTAATAGCCTGCCTTTGGGAAATATATTTGTCTTGAAGGACAGTGATTATACCTGTCACATAACTCTTCAGGAGAGGAGATTGTGGTAAAAGCCTATTTTCTAAGATGTTCATCTTGGTTTCTGAATGGTATGGTTGATGATTGCTGTATAAAAACAAATCTGTAGGATTATTGGTGATAGTATTAAGAAAACAGATTTCTAGGCTTTAAAAAGGAACAGTTAGGCCTTTTTTGAACCTTACTTGTGTTTTCAGATCTGTGGTGAATGTGATCTCCAAGTGTGGTTTCTGACCATTGAGACTATGTTGGGTACTTCCTGATACCGACCACTGGTCCTCATTTTCTAATTGTCTAGTCAGCAAATAGATGAGTCCTCAGCTACAGCATCGTGAAATGAGTAGAAAGGCCAACTCTTGTAGGTCTAAACTGGTATGACTCCAGTCTAATCTCTACTTATTTCTAAATTGTTGACATTGTTTGCCTAATGTAGGGCTCCTGACTTGCGGGGGCATTCTGGAAACCCATTTATTCATTTACAGTTGTGCTGGGTTGGTCATTTATCTTTGCAGATCAGTTAATTAATATAATTTTCTTAATTATCAGTTGCAAACCAACCCCCTACACAACCATTCCTCAAAAACAAAATGGGAAGGAAGGAAGAAAGGAAGGAAGGAAGGAAGGAAGGAAGGAAGGAAGGAAGGAAGGAAGGAAGGAAGGAAGGAAGGAAGGAGGAAAGAAAGAGAAAGAAAGAAAGAAAGAAAGAAAGAAAGAAAGAAAGAAAGAAAGAAAGAAAGAAAGGAAGGAAGGAAGAAAGGAAGGAAGGAAGAAAGAAAGAAAAAGAGAGAGAAGGAAAGAAAGAAAGAAAAGAGGAAGGAAGGGGAAGGGAAAGGAAAGGAAAGGAACATTAAAGGTAACTATTCAGAAAATTAGAAAAACAGCACAATATTAGTCATGGGAGGATTCCATTTCATCACCAGAAGATAGATTACCATATATAATGTGTGATTCCATTAAATTTAGACAGAGCCCTTCTTCAGTGTTGTCTGTACCTTTCCCTTTCTGTACCATCAATTTCCAAAGCAAGATAAGAATCACAGTATAACTAAAAGGAAGTATAGGCAGCCCAACCATACATCACAGTCTCCGTGCCATCAGTCTCATGTTCTTTGCTCATATGATATCCCTTAGGACAGTTCTCATTTAAGGTCAATTGCATCCTGTAACCTAATTTTAATTTATAAATATTAAAAGAATTTGGCTCTTTTCTGTTCTTCCTTCCCATAGCATACTGAAGCCAACAGCCAGTGGAAGGCAGATGAGAGGAGAAATGTCATAAGGCCGAGGTGGTTTCCAGACCTTTTTTTAAAAACCAAACACTCACAGCAATTTAAACTTTTTGAGTAGTCACCCTGATCTGTGTCTACCCAGAGTTAGCCAAACTCAAGATTAAGGGCAAAGTCCTCCACACGATTGGCCTCACTTCAGTTTGGGGGTCCCCAGGGCTATTTTGACTGGCTGGCTACACATTGAGGGTTTCTCAAGACTACTGTTAGGTTTGAGGAGTCACTAAAATGACTGACAATTCAGGAAAGAATTATATTTAAAATTTCAGCACTCCTGTGGAAGACCACTTTGTGGAAAATTGCACTGAGGAAGCCTGCCCAGGAGTGTGCAAGGCTGACTAACATGAGCACACCAGCTACCCCAACACCAAATGGCCTTCCTAGGTCTTCCACTACTCTGACTTGCATCTCACTTTCCCTTTGGCATCATTTTTTTCTCTTGCCCTCATTGACTCTCCAAATTTTGCTATTCAAATCAGTTTCCTTCCTACTGAAGCAATTCCTAGTGAGAAGGCCAATATGAGAGGGTCCTGTGGAAATAGCCCTCCTTACACTGCCAGTGTCAGAATGTCAGAATATTCTTTTTATGAGCAAATAGTGGGGGTTCCTGGGTGGCTCAGTGGGTTAAAGCCTCTGCCTTCAGCTTGGGTCATGATCTCACGGTCCTGGGATCGAGGCCCGCATCGGGGTCTCTGCTCAGCGGGGAGCCTGCTTCCCTCTCTCTCTCTCTGCCTACTTGTGATCTCTCTCTGTCTGTCAAATAGATAAAATCTTAACAAAAAAAAAAAGCTTAAAAGTTTATGAGCAAATAGTGGAACAACAATTATTTTTATCTCCTACTTCATCCCTAACCCCATTTCTTATCAAAACCCCTTCCCTCAACCTCACACCTTTGCTGAATTCCTCTGTGAACATGATGTTTTTGATAGATTTGTTGACATTTGAGGAGTTAAGTATAGTAAAAGCTAGCTGTGCCCAACCTAGCACTTCCTAATTACATATCAAACACTTAAGGAATAGGAAGGAATGGATTCTCTGCTATAATTGAGGTTATTTTCTTTCTGGTTTTGATAAACTGTGAACTTTGAATATGTATATTAATATGGTAATTTATGCAAATCTTTGCCTTCAGAGTTTGTATTCTGGAGATGAGTCCTTTCTGATTTGCTGGAGCACAGAATTTTATATCCTATGACCTTATCATATATTTTGAAAAGGACCAAAGAGGACTTAATTTATGTAACTTGATAAAACAGCTTATTTTAGTAGAAATTTCCTTAAGCCAGAAGGAAAAGTTGCCTTTTTTTTTTTTTTTTTTTATTCCTTCAATTTAAAACTAACGGAGACAGGGATATGGGGAAGAAATGAAAAAGGCAGAGAGAAGGGGGTGGGATTATTGGTTAAATCTCTGTTTTGAGAAGGACACAGAGGCACTATTCTGAGGGCTTGGGCTGGTGAAGAGAGCTGGGAAGGCTTTGGAAACCCTTAATAGAAGCCCCTTGCCTCAGAGTTAGACAAATCCAACAAACCAAAATCCAGTATAACTGGGGAACTTTCACAGTGCTTACCATTCCTCAGACCTCCTTAACTATAGGTAAAAGAGGTAAAGGATTCCTAACTTACAAGTTGGCTGTGAGGAGTAGAGGAGATGCTGGTGTGTTGTAGACACTGAAGAACTTTCTCTGGCCCCTCAGTCTGTATCAGACCGTAGTTCCTGGTCCAGACTACACACTAGAATCACTTGGACATCTTTTCAAGGCATATTGTCCTATGCAGTAACTCAGTCTGAATTTCTGCTATTGTTACCCCAGCATCAGGATTTTTTAAAAAAAATCCCCAATTGATTGTAATAAGAAGTTACATTGAAAGATGAGGACTTTACCCAGGGCAACTGTTGTCACATATTATTGGAATTGGACACCCTTGTATTAATAATAATATTCTAGGGAAATACATAAATATATGTTATGTAGCTTGTTAACCTTTTGTGTCTTTAGATTTTTAGAATAATATTTTTTGCCCCTCTCTCTACAACCAATCCATGAAAAATGATGACTCTTCCCATATGCTTCCACTTTGGACGAGACCTTTGTACTACATTGCTTGCCAGCTTTTTTTTTTTTTTTTTCCTCTCAGAAATTCTGTGGTTCATGTAGAAACACAGCATTGAGTGTAGGTGTGGGTCACTCATTCAGACCTGAAGGATTTGGATCACAAGTCCTGGTCCTGTCAGCAAGCACAGGACCTACAGCTGTGTTCTGAGGCAGGGGCTCCTTCTACACCTCCTCCCAGTGTGAGGAACATAAGCTTGAACCCATGGGTTGAAGCACGAAGTTTCCCCTGGAAGAGGTAAAGAGATGCAGTGATGAGTAGTAAGTACTTCCTATCAAAGATTTATCATTAGTGCAGTTGCTGTGAAAGTCCCCAGGATTCACTGCCATTTTATTAATGGCCAAAGGACTGTTATGGAAAGGGCTTCTGCAGGCCTGAGGTAAATACCACCTCAAATGTGTAGGAGTCACATCGTGTAGCAGCCCTGTGTGGCATTTCTGGTGAACATGGTCTGGGTCAGGATTCTCACAAGCAGCAACAGCACTAGTTGCTGATTTGGGAGGAGATGACAAGTGCATATTGTGCCTTTTCATGGTTTCTTCATGCTCTTTGATGAGATATTCACACAGAGAAGAGATGAGACCAGATTCTAAACATTTAGAGCCTTCTAACTAGACGGAAGAGGGGTATGGTCAAACAAGTGGTTTTCCAAACTCTCTCTCTCTCTATGTGTGTGTGTGTGTGTGTGTGTGTGTGTGTGTGTGTGTGTGTGTGTGTGCATTTTTTAAGTTGGATATGAAGCACACAGTATGCTGAGTATAGCATATGAGATTCCATCCAACCAACAAGGATTGTTTTTGTTTTTGTTTGCTTGCTTTTGTTTGCAGTTGGGGTTTTTCCATGGCAATCACTTCGAAAAGTGTCGGAATGAATCACATCCCACCCTCACAAAGTTCACAGAGTCTCGCAGGGAAAATAAGACATGCAGTTCCCTGGTTACCAGGCCACTGTTATGGAATCAGCCTTGTTCCTAGAATTTTCTCTTTGGCCAGTCTCTCAGCCCTTGCTCCTTCCATGCCTCCCACATGGCCAGGGCGTTTCTGCTGGCCACCCCCTGGTAATCAAAGGCCCCGTTCTGCTAGGTCTACTGTTTAAAAAAATAGATGGGGTGTAATAATGTCATGTACCTGTCTTCACTCCAGCTCCATCCATTCCAAACCATGGGCAATTCCTCAGATGTGTAGTGCTCCTTGCTACCTGTTCCATCAAAATAATGGGCTCCTTTCCCCACTGCATATCTGTAGTGTCCTCCTCTCCTTCCAAGGCTCACCTCACATACATCCTCCTCCTCGATAATGCAGAGAATGTCCTGAAGCCAGCCAGGAGGCAAGTATGCATTAAGTGTTAGTTATCATTCCTTCCTACAGCCCTCCCTGTCAGGGTCACTGACTTCCCAGGGGCTTCCCCTGCACTGCCTTTTCTAGATCTCATAAGAACCGACTTCCTCTTGCCTTGTATTATCATTATTTACCTGTCCATTTACTCTACTATGCTATTAGGTTCTTGATGATTGATATGAACCAGATTTATCCCTCTATTACCCAAGGATCTCTCAAAGAACCTTATACTTAGTAGACACTCAATCATTATGCAGTTGATAAGGAATGAATGAGTGGATGGGAAAATAAATACCCATGACCATGCCCAACCTTTGCAGGCATAACTCCCCCTTCTACAGGATTTGCTCCCTATCTAAACAAATCTTGTTAGCTGATTGCTTTGATTCTTTCCAGGGACTCATCAGATTAAAACAGTTCACAGAATATGTAAGTCCATCATTGATTTGCTAGGGTAGATGGAAACATTTGCATTTGAGAAGGAGAGCTTTATCTTCCCAAACTGGTCTCCAGTTTTTAAAGGATTTATGATAAATATAAATAGGAGGGTCTTTTTCTTACTCTCTGAAGCTGGGGCTACAAACCAACAAAAAAACAGCTTCTCGGGGCGCCTGGGTGGCTCAGTGGGTTAAAGCCTCTGCCTTCGGCTCAGGTCATGATCTCAGGGTCCTGGGATGGAGCCCCACATCAGGCTCTCTGCTCAGTGGGGAGCCTGCTTCCCTCTCTCTCTCTGCCTGCCTCTCTGCCTACTTGTCATCTCTCTCTCTCTCTGTCTGTCGAATAAATAAATAAAATCTTTAAAAAAAAAACAAAAAAACAGCTTCTCATTCTAGGCAAGTCACTATGCTTCCTGTAATGGGTCTGTCAGGAAAGAAACACATGGAGCTAGAATCATTCTGTGGCATTTTCAGGCAGCTTACTGTCCACCCTTTCTCATCACCTTGCAAAGAGCTCTGCTCTTTGTGGCACTTAAAGGAAACAAAGACATGACAAAGGACAGAGAGGATGGGCTACATGCTGAATATTTTAACTGGGTATCAGGAAGCAGCCAACTTTCTGAGAGCTAGTGATTGCACATATATGCACATACACGTAGCCATCCTTAGGATATTTCAAAAGAACTACATCTTATAGCCTGAGCTTAACATTAAGGACTTTGATTTATGACTTCTCATTAGCAGCCACTACACATCATTGTGATTCAGGACCATCTTGCATAATAATTAACTCATCCATAACGTACGTGTTTGATAGCTAGAATGGAAAGCAGTATTTGTTTCGTGCCACTTCTGCAGCTGCAGAGGGAATTCACACAATGTTTCTGAAATCAAAAATCTCATGTATATCTATTTTAGGGAGCAGGAGGCCTGCTTTGATTTTTTAAGCTTTGCGGAATAACACCTAGGAGGTTAAAGCAGAAATAGATAATTGCCTCATTAACAGGGGGTCCAGCTGGCTTAGTCAACAAATTAGGTTTCCTTCTTAACCTTTAATTTCTAATCTACCTACAAATTTGAAGGTTTTAATCTGCCTGGGTCCCTTGGCAGGAAGGTCAGACGTCACTGTCACTCTGAGCCTGGGGCTCAGGTTTCTGCACCCTTCTGTTGGGCTTTGCTGGTGATATCGGCGCTTGTCTGCCAAATTATCATCTTCATCACCTTCCCTGTGAGTCTCACTGTCCTCTGAGTCTTCATTGTCACTGGAGTCTCAAATAGGAAGGTTTCACAAAGTTGGTTTGCAAATTCAGTGTGCTTGCAGATTCTGAAAAGAGTCCCAAACTGCAACACTCTGCATATACAAAGATATTTCTTCCTTTATTTATTTAAAAACTTATTTATTTATTTGAGCGAGAGCAAGAGCACATGAGTGGGGGGAAGGGCAAAGGGAGAGGGAGAGGGACAAGTGGACTCCCCGCTGAGCTTCAAGCCTGAAGCAGGGTTCAGTCTCAGGAACCCGAGATCACAACCTGAGCTGAAAACCAAGCACCAGACGCTCAACCAACTGAGCCACCAGGTGCCCCCATATAAAGATATTTATATTTAAGTAATTATCATTGTTAATTATTTCATGGGTTCTTGTTTCTAGATTAGAAACCGACTTTGCTGGCTGCTGAATCTTGTTAGTTCATTCCTCCCTCCGGCAACGCATACAAAAACTCGCAAGCAGAGGGCAGAAGCGAAAACTAAAGCAGTGGACTTGACCTCCGCCATTATTCTGACAGAAATAGCAAGTGCTCTCACTCCTCTCAGGAATTAAACCCTACTGTGAGGAGGTACAGCTCTCCTTGATCCAGCACCTACAGTGGAAACTTTCCATTTTTTCTAACATTGTTTCTGACCAAATTTGTTTTGAACGAGATTGTGAGGCAGCAATAGACACGTATTATACTGACATTTAAAGGATCTGAACTGGAACTTTCAGTAGGGTTGCCCGAGATAGCAAATAAAAGTCTGAACTGTCCAGCCAAATTTGAATAACAGATAAATAATGATTACATTTTTAGTATAGGTATTCCCATGCTCTGTTTGGGACATATTTATACTCAGAAATTATTTACTGTCTATCTGAACAAATCTAACCGAGGATCCTGTATTTTATCCAGTTACCCTCTTCTTTAGAAACATATAGACAACCTGAGTATAGTAGAAAAATGTTTAAAACACTCACATTCTAACATGTCTCCATTACATTTCCCTTTCACTGCTTCCTGCCATCTGCCTCTCCCATTTTTCTGGAGGTCACAGCTGGTAACCAAAAGCATGCTATTATTTAGTCAAAATATTTATTATTTCTGGCAAAAGCATGTGAGCGTCTGAAGGCTGAGGTGGGAAACCTTCATAAGGAAAATGGCATAATGTGGGTTTGTTGGTATGAATTTCACAGCACCCACCCATCCTATTTCTGTATTGTTATTATGTAATATATAATGAATACATATGTGTGTGTGTCATCTTGTTTAAATATCCCTTTTGCTATCAAGAGAATTAGGAAAATCTCTTGTTTGAGACTACATAAAGTAAATCTCTTTAAATCTAACAATATTCAGCTCTGAGCAACTTACTTTGTAAATACTCACTAAATGTTTATTTTAAATTACAGCAAGCATTACTTTCAAGACCTTAAAAAAAAAAATCCCTTGGGCTTAAATGGCTCCAAATGAGATTTGATATTATCTCTGTCCAACCCTCCTTTCTATTTAAATAAACTCATTCTTTCAAGGATTTGAATAATACCCTTAGAGTCATCTTTGACCACCAACAAAAAAGAGTTTTTACTGTGACTACAAGTGTCCATCATACGACACCCTATAAATGACAGGACAGAACAACAGCACATGTGTTAGAAAGGTAGAGAACTTTACCCCATTCCAGCTCTCACACTTGTTAATATAATGGAGATTAGGAAATTCTTCAAAAGGCATCTAGGCTAGTCCACATGATCTGGAAGGAATCTCAAGTGAAGTTATCTGTCCATCCAGAGAGAATGCTGGGAAAATACTAAAAATAAGAAAGATAATTAATCCTTTTAGGCATTTTAATCTATGCATATTTTGTCATTGTGTTCATCCTTGACATTATAATTACCTGCTTTTGTGTCTTTTCTCTCCCTTAAACTGGTAATTCCCATGAGGTTATATGAATTCTCCTGCATTTTATTAGCTTTGCCATTGTTTGGTAGTGCCTTGTTCATAGTATGAAGAGTAATTATTTCAAAAATCTGGGAACTGTTACTCTACAGTAGAATGTGATTGAATTGAGAGAGTTAGGGACAACTACTCAACATTTTAATTTGGGGAAGAATCATATCTCTATTGGCTTGCTTTTAGCCCCAGCCTTGGATTTCTCAAAGAGCTATAAGCCCTGTGTATGTGTTTGTGTGTGTGTGTGTGTGTGTGTGTGTGTGTGTGTGTGTGTGTTGTGTCAGAATTTAAATGTACATAGACAAAGAAATGTGTGTGTGTGTGTGTGTGTGTGTGTGTGTGTGTATACGTTTACAAAGAATTCCAAAGAAGGTGTAAGGAATCTTTAAGAGGTAGAGGTAGCAAACCCTGCATCAGGTTTATGCATGATCTTCCATAGCATAGTTACTGGGGGGAGGAGGCGGTAGGTACAGTTAAGGACTGAATTTCCTAGCTTCTCTTATACTTAGATGGGCCGTGTGATTAGTTGGCACCAACAGAATGCCAGCCAAAGTCATGTTTACTGTGGTTAAGAAGTGAATTTGTTTCCTTCATCCCTATTTTCCTCTTTTTTTATTTTTAAAGATTTTATTTATTCATTTGACAGAGAGAGAGAGAGACAGTGAGAAAGGGAATACAAGCAGAGGGGATGGGAGAGAGAGAAGCAGGCTTCCCACTGAGCAGGGAGTCTGATGCGGCCTCGATCCCAGAACCCTGGGTTCTGCTAAAAACCCTGGGATCATGATCTGAGCTGAAGGCAGATGCTTATCAACTGAGCCACCCAGGCAACCACCTGGTTTCCTCTTTTAAAGGGCTAGATGCAGAACCTTGGAGACCAAGGTAAAGGTACAGCCAGAAAATGGAAGGGGCCTGGGTTTCTAGAAATCACTTTCAGAAAGAGAGCTCCCTCCACCCCCTCAATCAGCCACATTCATTTTGGACATGAAGTGTACAAGGCATAAACTTCTATTGTGTTTGAGCCTTAGGCTTATTTGCTTCAAAAAAATAGCCTCACTCCTAACTAATATAATTTACTGGTAAAATTTTTTTAGCACCTTTTCACTTTTTTTTTATTCTTTTTTGTCCTCAGTAGAAGCAGTTGTTCAGACTATTATTTCTTATAGTTTACCCTTCCCCATCTTTCCTTCATAGTGCTTAGAAAAATCCCAATACGGAGAAATGATGATTCTTACACAATTTCAAAGTTCTTGGTTCTATGTGAAGTTTCTTGTCACTTAGGAAACATTTATCTAGTACTTACTATGTAGAGCATGCATATTGCAAGGCCTTGGGAGTAAAAAGATAATTAGCTGATGAAATTATCAAAAGAAATAAACATAAGAAGGATAAATTACAATGAAATGGTATAAAAAGTGTTACTGCCTTATGGAGTCTCTAGGAGCCAGTGGAGCATGTTGTTTCTACTTGGAGTAGAAGCATCAGAGAGAAGGTGACCTTGAGTTAGGTCTTGGGGGATGAATGTGAGGTTTTCCAAAGGGTGAGTCACTGTTTATACCTTTTAACCATTTATACAATGAAGAGAGTATGTTGCTTTTTATAAAATGATATTGGTTTGTCATATTAAAGCTGGTCATATTTATCAGGAGTAATGATGTGTTGTTTATTTGGAGCCTTTTGCTGAACAAAGTTTTCAGTTATTAATGTTATCATTAATAATTTATTCCTTTGCTTCAGTCCCCATGATCTCATTTATAATTTTTTTAATCTTGAAGTTTTTTTTAAATTAAATCCTTTTGTCCACCTGGAGTTTATGGTTTACATGATAACCAATAGATTATTTCATCCCTTATTAACTTATGCCTTTTAGTCATTACTTATTTGTCCATTATTTTTTTACACAGTATGATAATTTGTTAAACTCATAGACGTGGCTCCATTCCAAGGACTTCTTTTCTGTATTATCATTCTAGTCTTGTATTTTTAGCCGATATCACGCAATTTTAACCCCTAGCACTTTATAATATATGCTTATATGTGATAGGTGAGTTTCTCAATGTCAGTCTCCCCTTTCAGTCCTCTCAGCTTTATACAGTGTTCCCTCTGGCCAGGGACCAATTTCCAAAGTCCGGAAGTTTAGAAACTGATAAAATAAACGAGAAGGAATTGAGAGGTTTTGGGGGGAAAAAAGGAAATAATAAGCTATATAGTTGATGCTTTCTATTTCTTGCTATTGTGTTTCAAGGAAAGAGGTCTTGTTATTGTTTGTAACTCAAATTAAGGCCTGGGAAAATAGAGGCATGATATATGTGTTGAAATGAGTCGTCACCTGGCCTTGGCTCATTTCTTTGCATGCCAGGAACTCTATTAAGGATCAGGTGACAAAGACTTGGAGTCAGCAGCTGTTTGTCATAGACAGAAATTCTAGGAAATATTTATTAGAGAACACTGAAACTCTTAGGTTAAAGGGGCTTTGAAAAAGAAGAAGAAATTAGGTCTCTGATTCTCCAAAGCAATTAACTGGTTTCTATTAATATATATGGAAATTATTTCCTCAGCCAGTGAGTTTTTTTAATCACATTGCCAAACGTTCACATTTTACCTTATGGAGCTCATCGTAATCCACGCCTTCCTTTAAAAAACAAGATTTAAAACTAGGTGAGCTTTGAAAGAGGTGCTGTATTTATAAAACTAAAAAGTTGTGCCTGCCATCATAGATAGGTCTTGACCATTGCTGTGTTTGTGGTTCTGCTAAATGGTGCAGATCATAGTTAAGATGGGAAGCCAAAGGCAGACCTGAGGAGGGCCTGTTTGCTCCCGGCTAGATCTCCGGTACTGGAGCAGCAGTAAACATTTGTTGACTGATCAAAGTGGTGTCAAGCATGAGTCACAGCCAGCGGAGCAGCTCACAGAAGGAATAATCATCAGTCTAAGTCAGGGTGTTGGAGAGTGGGTCAGGAAGCAGCACACAAGGAAAAGTTAAAGCGAGAGGTTTGGACAGAAGCCGTACATGGTGATATGTGGGGAAGAGGGAGACAGACCTCCTAGGATTAGTGATACTCTATGAATGGTGAGTTTACCGGACTCACTTGACCTTGTGTTTATAAAATCCTTAATTGTTTTTCGGAATATGGAAGTAAATATGCCATTTTAGTAAATTTAAATAAAGCTCTGAATTAACGATTTAAATGTAGGTCAGAATGGTTCCTAATGATTTTCCTTAATCTGAAGCCACTCAAACATTGTCTTTTCTGCTATAATCAGCATAAAATAGCAAATTAAGTGCCAAAAAAATGTGAAAGTAAATATGGAAATCAGCTTTCGGACTTAGTGTGCTTACTGTGATTACCTTCTGACTCAGGCAGATGTTAAATGTATTTAGAACTCCACACTTTATTCTAGAAATTAAAAAAAAAAAAAAAAAGGAAACAAACTATGACATGTAAGTGAAATCCAAGATAAATACGTACTGAAATCTCTTCTTGAATTTCCTTATTCAATTTTCAATTACTTTAACTCTGTAAATATGAAGGCACAAATCTATCAGCTAAGCATGACCCACTTCCAGAAGAAATACCAGAAGTAACAGCTCAGTTCACAAATTACTACTGCCATAACTTAATGAGAGGCTGCATCTCAGTGCTGGAGAAAGACCAAAATATCAGCCTCTAATAAGCTGTAAGGGATTTAGGAATTCAGCCAACCATGAAAACTCCCAACAGGACTGTGTCCCAAAAGAATATCCTTAAAAAGAGAAGTTCTGGAAATCATTAATTTGTTCTCTGTACTTACAGGTCTGACTCTGTTTTTGTTGTGTTTATTCATTTATTTTGTTTTTTTTAAGATTCTACCTATGAGTGAAATCATACGGTATTTATCTTTTCCAATCTGACTTATTTCACTTAGCTTATTACCCTCCAAGTCCATCCATATTGTCACAAATGGCAATATCTCATTGATTTTTCTTCTTATGGCTGCATACCATTCAGTGTGTGTGTGTGTGTGTATCACATCTTCTTTATGATTACTTCAGATAGACTAGGTCAAGTACTACAGTGCAGAAAACTTACTGAATTAATGGAAAAAAAAAGATGTTTGCAATGGGAATGACAAATATCTGGAGTTGAACATTTGCGTACGTTCATCTTAAACTGTTCCTCTTTAACGTTTTGTAATATAGCAGCATTCCCAGTCAATGAGAATTCTCAATAATCATCCCTTTTGCTTGACTCCAAATGGGAACTGATTCCTGATGGACTTTCTCCAGCTGTGAAGTGAAAGAGCAAACAAGACCGAGGTATTACAGCTTTGGGGGAAATTATAGAGCTCTGAAAGCCCTTTATTCTGCTTTGCTCAGTTTCGTTACTTTCCAACTACTACCTATAATGCATATTCATTTATCAGTTTAAAATACAGCGTGTTACTTTTATAATATAATCATATACCAGCTTGCCAAAATATTATATTATGGAAATTCACTCTCAATCTGAAAATAGCTGTTGATGATTTAAGCACATGTAAGGAATTAGCCTACATGATTTATGGCAGCAAGCCATCATTTTAGGATTCCAGGCAGGGTCAGTGTTCACCTGGACCTTAGAGAGTGAAAAGGAATCATTTAAAAAAAAATTACATTCCTACTAAAAAAGTAGTTAATAGGATGTTTTGAGCCTGTTTAAACATCCTCCAGGATTCATAAATATTCATTGAATCAATTAGTTATTTGAAGCTTGATGTTCTGCGGCTGAATGAAAATAATTATCTGCTAAGGTGGGTGTCCTGTCTGGAGCCTGCATTTATTTTGAAATGTGTGAAGGAAACCAGTGGAGATTATCATTTTGATCTTTCTCTATGTAGAGTCATCTTTTAACTGAACTGCAGAATTAACTTCTTACCTAAAAGAAACAAAGATTTAAAAAAAAAAAAAAGCAGAGATCTCACATGCCTTTTTCTGATTCCTGAACCATAGATTTTTAAGAAGCAGTCATTTCTTAAAAAACAATTTTTAAGGGGCGCCTGGGCGGCTCAGTTGTTAAGCATCTGCCTTCGGCTCAGGTCATGATCCCAGGGTCCTGGGATGGAGCCCCACATTGGAGTCCCCCCTCAGTGGGGAGCCTGCCTCTCCCTCTGCCTGCTGCTCCCCCTGGTTGTGTCCCCTCTCTTGCTGTCTCTCCCTCTCTGCCAAATAAATAAATAAAATCTTAAAAAAAGAAGAAGAAGAAATACCTAGTATATTCCCATCCATTTAGAGAGTAAACCCTCGGCTATCCAGAATCCAGTTTTCCAGAACCCCCCGTTTCCCTGAAATTGTTCAGGTGCAGTAATAATTTTATACCACAAACTCTCCCCCTTAACTCCAACAGACTTTTGGGGCAAAAAGAGACTCCTGAGCATCTGGGAAAGTCAGCGTTAAGGAGAGCGGAGGCCAAACAAAGATGCTCAGAAGGTGGTTCAGTATCTGGTCTGCCCAGGAAGAGAAGGGGGAAAAAAGGCCGGCAGGGAAAGGAGCACCCTTGCGGACTGATCATGTCCAGAAAAGACACAAAGGCGAGGAGCATAGGAGATGTGGTAAGAGGCAAGAATTAAACTAGAACAAAAGGAGAGGCAGAGAAGCAATTGTGTAGAGTTGGTGTGTCAGGGATGAAATCCCTGGCATCATGGGCTGATGGACAACCGTGACCGGACAGGGAGGGAGGGGCAGGCAGAACCTTCAGTTCCCTACGCGTCCAAACCATAGCCTTTTAAATATGTCAGCACTGAAAGCTTTTGTTTTCTCTGTTGCGGAAAGGGGAAGAAGAATATCTTGCCAATAGCAGTAGAGCAAGATTTGTCAGATGCTGGATTTCAACTTGGGAAGGGGTAAGGGAGGGCTGGAAATTGGTGGGGGGGCGGGGATAGGTAGAGGTGAGACAGGTAGATTCCTCAGTTCCAAAAGAAGAGCAAAGTACACAAGGTATTTTTGGAATGCTTTCTACCGCAAAAAAATTAAATTCTGGCACTTAGAGGGTTAATCCTCATCTCTGTGTTAATATGGAGTGAACTAGTGCAATATACTCTGTTTCTCCCTGGTTGAACCTTCCACTTTCAAACACGGTCATTATAGGGTCCCTGTTGTTAACAAAGGTCCTGTGTGAAACTCACTAAATAATGTAAGCAAAGCAATTTAATGATTGTGATCTAGATAACACTGTCAGGGGGCAAGCTCTCTATTGTGGGGCTGAGTCTTATGCCTTACTATGAATTCTAGTTCAACCTTTTCCAACTCAGTTACCTTTCGTGTATTAGATGTGAGAAAAATGCTTAAGCAGATAAAAAGAGGTCAGGGTCAACGTTACCCTCAGGATGAATATGCATATAGCTCAGAGCCAGGTTGGTAGGGAAGACAGTAAGGAGAGAGAATCTTTGCCTTTGGGGGAGGGAGGCAACATACACTCCCCAAGACACCACAGTGGTAATTACCCCAGGCCAAGAATAAACAGGACAAACATCCATACAGCTGGACTAGCCATGAAGAGTGACAGCAGCAAAGAGGAAACAGGAATGTTTATTTTACATTCAACATATTAACTATGTGTTCCTTCCTGAAAGGCAGGAGACTGAAGCACAAAAAACAATAGGAAATGGCCCAGATGCATTGTCCTACCTAGTGTTTGTTACACTGAGACCCCTGTGACCCCTTCCCTCCTGGGTCACCCAGCATCATCCAAAAAGCTTGTGAGTTTTCTTGGCCTTTCTTTTCTTTTTTTTTTTTTTTTTTTTGAGTCCTGCACAAATCAATAAAACCTTTTATGTCAGCCCATGTGAAATTCCAAGCAACACAGACAAGGAAACCAAAAGAAGGTGAGAAAAAAAAAATCAGACTGGCTTTGATATGCTGAATTTAAGACATGCAGTTGGAGCTGTCAGCTCCAACACACTATCAACTGGAAATCATTCTCTGATCACTTACCCACCAACCCCAGAAGATTGGCAACCACACGAAGATGGCTGTGTTTCTGTGCAGCGTACAGGAGGGCCCAGGTAGACCATTTCCAGAAGAAACTGCTGTCTTCTGACTTCTCATTCTAGGGCAATGCCTTTTGATGTCCTGATTTAATGTGGTTGTAACCCTGAACTAATCTGACGTAATACAAGCTTAATTGGCTATTTCCAATTAACATTTCCCTTTAATCTGACTGTTTGTTTTCATCTGACATGGATTGCTGGTCCTCAGGGCAGAAGGCACTCTGTGTATTGTGCGTGGTGAATTGTGAAATGGTGTTCGCGTTTGGGGTACCTTTCGAAACTGTAAGTCCCTGCTTATCACTGCGGGTCTGAATATTGCTGTGACTCCATCTCTGTAGGTGAGCGTAAGAGAGGGCAGGCTGGACAGGACCTGACATGAGGACGGGGAGCCGGCAGGATGGGGCAGGCGTCATTGGTGACATGGGGATGAATCAGCTCTGGCCAGGGGAATTCCTAGGCAGGGTTTGTGCCCTTGGAAGGAAGCTGCTGCTCCTTGGGGATGCTGTTGTCCAGGCAGGGCTCCCTCATTCCAAAAAGTCCTCTGCAATAATTTACACACTTTAGCATCATCACTGACACTATTCAATTCTTGCTTTTGAATTTAAACCAGATTTTAGTTTGCAGAATGCATAAGCTAAAAGCCTCTGGCGTCCCGAAATGGACAAAGTATTAAAAACTCAGGCAAGTAGTAAAAAAACAAAAACAACTCAGGCAAGTAGTATTTAATGATGTGGTTTTTTATATTGTGATTATTGATATATTTTGACGTATTTCTACCCCTTCTCTTTTTTTTGCTTTATATTTGAAAATAATTCAATCTTACAGATAAGTTGCAAATATAAAAACAGTACAAAGAACACCCATATACCCTTTACCCAGAATTACTCATTTGTTAAGATTTTACACAATGGGCTTTGTGATTTACAGGCATTCTTTCTCTCTGGCCCTTTTTCCCCATATAGATACACATATAAATATATGTAAATTTTGTTTTCTGAAGGAATTGATGGTAAGTCACGAATGTCACACCTCTTTACCCCAGACTTTAGTGCACATTTCCTAGGAATGTGTATGTCTTACCTAGCACTGGTAGTGCTAACAATTTCAGTATGTTTAACATTAATAGACTCCTCTAATCTGCCTCTCATATTTGTTTCATCAACCGATGCAATGTGCTTTGTAGCATTGCCCCCCTCTTGTGCAGTACCCAACCTAGGGTCAGACATGGCATTATGGTTGGCATGTCTCTTTAGCCTCTCTTTTTTTTAGCCTCTTTTAATGGGGAGTATTTTATGGCCTTTTTTTGGTCTTTTCTGACATTGACATTTTGGAAGTGCAGAATATTACCTCCCCCCACACACACCTTTTAAGATACTGTGAGCAACTCTTAATGCAAATGTGGATAAGTTATCTTTTTGTTTTTCTACTTTAGCCTGTTCACGTTATGGACCAAATTTTTAAGATAGAACCTTTCTCATTACGGTTCTTTATAGGAATTAGGGTTATGCCTTCTCAGTAGGAATATTGCCTAGGTGATACTGTGTCCTCGGGGTATCATATCTAGAGGCACACAAGGTCCATCTGTCCCTCATTGATGATGTTAACTTTAATCATCCAGTCAAGTGTTTTCTGATTTCTCCACTAGGTAATTACTGTTTAATTTTCTCCCCTATAACTAATATGCAGTCTGTGGGGAGACACTTTAAAGCCATGCTAATAACTAGTTCCTCATCAAGATTTCCCTCTAGACTTCACATCCATTGCTGACTCTTGCCTGATCCAATTTTTAATAAAATGGTTACAAAATTATGATTTTCCAGGTTCAGCGCTCCCTCCCCATCTGCCAGCAGGCCCTGGCATTCCACTTTAAGCAAAGCTCTTCCATTTATTTATTTACTTACCTGTTTACCATTAGCACGGGCCTATAAATGTCAATGTTGGTTTATAATTTGAAATAAAATTTTAATTGAATGGTTTATTCACTCGTTTATTCAGTGAATATGCAGTATTCCAGGCGCCATAATCCATTCTGGGGATACAGCTGTAAGCGAAACAGAGAAATACAACCTATCCCTCCCCCTATATGCAGACGCATCATTTCTGCATTCATGACCAAAGGTCTGAGGACAGGTATAATCTAGGAGACATTTTTATCGGACACCTATATGTTGAGAACTGTCCTAGGAACTGAGGGTACAGCCTGGGTCACTACCCTCAAGGAGTTTATGTTCACATGGGGGGAAAAGTCAACAAACAAGTAAGGTTTGGATAAGGAAGTTGTCAAAAGAATCACAGGTTTCAGAAAGTGCTATGAGAGAAAGAATAAAACAGGAGCTAAGTCAGAGGACGATTACCAGAGGAACATAGCCGCCAGCCATTATTAAAAGGAAGCTAGGAAGTCGGCTTCATCATGATCTCTCCTGAATGTTCGAGTGGTGCTTCCCTGGGCAGATGTTCAGTAGATTTTTTTTTTTTTTTTTTTTTTTTTGGTACTTTTCCATGATCTTTCAGCTTGTTTATAACAGCTTCCCAAGTAGGAACAGAGCAAACCCCTGCTGTTGCCAATATCATGGGTCCAGCCTTTAGATTGGATCTTTATAAATTAATGAGTACATGCTAGTGACTTTTACATCAGGAAACAAATGATGAAACAGCCATGCCATGACAAATTACCCTAAATACCACCTCCCTCGAACAATCAACAGCATTTAAAAAGAAGGCAGTCTGAGTCAGGGCATGGAAGACATTGGCAGACAAGAGAGACTGTGCCTCCTCTCATTGCGATGTCGATTTCAGTGAAGGAGACAACCACGTAGGCTGGCACTGTGACAAGTGCAAACCCAGTGGTAAGTAGAAAGGTCCTGAGGGAATTTAGACAAGGGGATTCTAACCCAGATTTGGTGGAAGCGAGGCAAGTATGCAGAAAAGGCTTTTAGAGGAAGTAAAGTGGAAACTTCTAGAATGGTACTCATTAGCCAGAGACTCCAAGCTGTTCTCTGCATCCAGGTGGCAAAGAGAGCATGTGCAAAGTCACAAAGGAAGTGGCCACACACTCTGCAGCTCCCCACGACACCCCTAGTGTGTGGCACACAGTTGACACCCAGGAGGAGCAGTTTTGCAAAGAGCAAGTGGGTCTAACCATAAGGGATATTTTGTCCTCAGAAGACAAGAGAACCTTGATAAAATTCAACATAAGTTCTTCATCATACTTAGTGTATAAGGTCCTACTTTCTTTATTATCAATTTTACATCCATATAGAGCTTTAATTACATGCTGAAGAGGAGAATTGGACAGTTTTATTAGAGTCTGTTGGTATTAAAATATTTTTTGCTGATGCCTTTAAATAGAGCAGATTATTTACACCTAGAAGAACTGGCTTCTCTCACTCATTTAATTTTTCCAATTAACTGAAAGCCAGGTTGACTTGGCTTTGGTTCAGTCTTCTAGTCAAAATTTAGCATCATGGCACTGATTAATTAGTGATGAGTCATTTACCTTATAAGAGCATAAAGTACACGATGGCAAATTTAGAAGATGAAAATTAGGCCACAGAGTAGCAGTGCATGCTGGTCTGCTCTTTGTTATTAGAAGTGTCACTACCAGTGGGGCACTAGCAGAGGCAGGAAAGGAAATCCTTCAAGTGCTCCTTCCTTACTCTTCTATCTCTCTGACCTAGATAAGAGACCTTATGCTAGCCTAACTCCCAACCCATTTGATCCTTCTCTGAGACCCTCCCACTTAGCCACCTGGTCATTCTCTCACAGGGAATGAGTGGGAGCCCGCAAATGGGAGCATAATGCAAAATAAATGTGCAATGAATTTATGTGTCACTAGGATTTTGGTGCTTATTTGTTTGAAAAGTTTAACCAGTTCCTTGTTGTCTACCATGACCATATGGAAAAGTCATGGAAGTTTTAGAATATAAGCTCCTGGCTTGGTCGATCAAATAAGATTGAGTGTGAGTTCTGAAGTCAGAGCCTGGGTTCAGTTTCCAGTGCCACTACCTCATACTTTGGGTGGATCCTGTTCCTCATTGTACAGAGTTGTCAAGAGAATTCAAAGAATTAATGTATGTAAAGCACTTACTGTAGTGATTCACTCTAAGGATGTTCTCTAAGCCTGCCTTAAGCATTATGATTCTTAAAATGGGATCACAAAAAAAAACTAGGCTTACCAGAATATCCTGCCTGCTCAGATGTGAGCAATTACTAATAACTAAGCAAGTTATCTATTGCCTTATCTGGTGTTCAGGACCTAGATAGGATATCTTATATAATCAGCAAATATTCACTGATAAAAACAAGAAATATCTATTATTGAGAAAGTATTTTGGAGAGCCCACCATGGACATATCTGTGTGCTAGATGCTTGGTGCCCATAAATAAATTTGATTTCTGCCCTCAGGGAGCTTCCAATCTAGTTAATGGAGATATGGCCATGGGTACATGTCTAAAAACATCAGTTCAGCAAGTCAAATAATTAGCACTATAGACAGTGGAGGTTGTCAATCAAAAGACTCCCAGTTAGATGGATACGAGTATTGCTTACACATCTTTACTTTCCAGAGACAATATTCGTGCATTAAAAATGTAGTCTATAGGGACACCTGGGTGGCTCAGTCAGTTAGGTAGCTGCGTTCGGCTCAGGTCATGATTGTGGGATCAAGCCCTGCTCAGCAAGGAGCCTACTTCTCCCTCTCCCTCTGCCTGCAGCTCCCCCTGTTTGTGCTTGCTCTTTCTCTGTCAAATAAATAAAATATTTTTAAAATGTAGTTTATATAATAACATAAATTATATGATCCTATCTCTTTTACCACTCCCCCTTTCTGTCTTTCTCTCTCTCATTTTGTCTCTGTCTCTCTCTTTCATACACACACACACACACACACACACACACACACACACACAGAAACACACACACACAGCAAGAATCCATTTGTAAGGATATGTCCCAAACTGCTAACTGTGGATCTGTGACAAAGGGACTAGGGCTGGGAGTGGAGGCTACTTAGCACTTTTGTTATTTCTTATCCCTGAAAACATTCAATTTATCTCTCACCTTAATGACTTTTAACCTGATAGTTATATAATTTACTTTTCCAGTATAAGTGAAAATTATGCATTAATTAATGTAAGCACTTACAATACCCATAAATATTTTAAATTTCATTTTGGAGTGATAAGCACAGTAAATCCATATGTTACTTGCTCTAAAAAAAAATAAGTTAACTTCAAGATCTTGTTGATGTTAGAATTTAAACTGTTTCCAAGGTAACCAATCATATCTATAGAAAGCTTAGCCAAGCTTCTACCTCTTTCTTCTTTTTGAGTGCTTGGCTCTTTTCATTTCCTTGTGGAAACCTTGAACTTCCACACATGCATGCACACACACACACACACACACACACACACAACTGACAATACTTTCTTTCCACCAAGGGCAAAAGGTACAGCAATAATGCATGCTTATTGATCTTTAAGTTGTTTAATGCTGCTGTTTCATTATCTTTTTTGTCTTTATACTGTAAATTGTATGTGATGGCAGCCAAATATTATGGGATCATTTATAGAGAAAGCATATTAACTTTGTGTGAATTCTCAAGTAACTGCTCTTCAATTTGTGATTTGTGATCTTTCTTGCTTTGTTTGTCTTCAGCATAGGTACCAAAACCCAAGAACATGCCAATAATGTTTAGTAAAATATTATCTTTTTGTTTAATTCTCTGTAACAGCATCATCCAAGAGAAAGAACATTAGCCACAGATGTAACTTGTAATTCCCTAGTAGCCACATTTAAGTTGCAAAAGGAAATGGGTAAAATTAATTTTAAAAAGTAACTTTTAACCAAACTCATCTAAAATATTACTATTTCAACATGTAACCAACATAAAAGATTATTAATGGGATATTTTCCATATTTTTATACTATCTCATCTCCAATCTGGTGTCCATTTATATGGATAGCACCTCTCAATCTGGAGTAGCCACAGAGCAAATTCTCAATAGTCACATGTGGCTGAAGGCTACCATTTTCGATGGCAGAGACCTAAATGCTGATTGTTACTTCCTTAAAACTGTTATTACAGTACTATTCCTGGGATATTCAAAGACATATTTTGTAGGATTTTCTTACCTTCTTGAAATTTAGTTCAGAAACAACATACCCAAGTACCTTATTAATGGGAAATATTTTATTTCCCCTCTTCGTGAGTATTTACCCTTTCAGTGGATTTTCCCTACCAATAACTAGCCTTCTGAGGAACTCACAATATAAATATTTCTTCTTTAGTATCTGTTCAAAGATAATTTTCAGAAAAAATGTCATTTCTCTTATACGGCTAGAAAATGAACACATGTTGAAAAAATCTATTTTATTGATATGGTATGACAGAACCAGGCAGATGTTGTAACGGTTTCAAAGGCAAAGTCGAAACTACAAATTTATATGCAGTAAAGCCATGCTGAGATGAGTTGCAAATGGGATAAAACTGTTTTTCCCAAAAGTGGGAAGAAGTCAATTAACTCACTCCCAAGCAGGACAGAACTGACCTACTTATCGGCTGCCTATAACTTATAAAGAGTTATAAAGTAGCTCAAAGATGCTGAGTACAGCTAGAATCTGATAACCCCAAAGGGTAAGCTATAAATGATGCATAGTTATCTATGGAAACACAAAAGGTGTTTTATGTAGCAAAGTTATAAATCTTGATATGTCGCTTTTATTGATTCTCTGTTGTTGAGCTATCGATACAACATATTATGAATATACAGAATATATCTCTAATGACTAGAACCTGTCAGCATTTATTACATTTTAGGTCGATTTATACATCTAGTAAACTGATATTTTATTGAATTATTTTTATTTGAAGTTCTAAGTACATTAAAAATATCTGAATCTATATCTGATTTTCCATTGCAATAGGAAACTGGGATAATGTTTAAAAATTAAATTTACTAATTACCTCACTTTGTCTTTAGATTTACTAATTGCTTCTAAAGAACTTTTCATTTTAGCTAATAAAAAGTTGCTATTTTAAGTAAGTTGAGATTAAATTCATCGCTGGTACATCTCGAGTACAGGGGAGCAGTGGGTAACAAGGAGAAAGACATAAAATCACAAACCCAGAGAACCCACGTGATAAAATATTGTAACTAAAAAGTACCTATATGCATGTCTTTGGATCTAATAATCCATTTAAAGCCATCTAAGCATCAAGTCCCAAGTCTGCCCCCAAATTTTAGAGTAATCTTAAGCAAATCAGAGAGATTGTACTTCATTTTGCTCATTGGTAAACCAAGAAATGGCATTAGATGTTTACTAAACCTCTTTCCAGCAATATGAGTCTTTGGAAGAAAGATCTCCAGAAGTTACATCTTCACCTGAACACTTCCCCCCTCCTTCAACCCCCACCCCATAGGAACTGAAACAGTGGAAAACTTCAGCAGGTCCCACCAAGAAACCGGTCTTCCTATGTTAGATCAGTACATTAGGTTCTGTCCAAGCAGTCTTTCTGCTCTGCTGGTGATGTCATCCTACAAAATGATGGATGTAGGATGTCATCCTACAAAAAAAGAATTCGCAAGTTGTCACAAAGACCCAGATGACCAAGCTTCTCATGCATTCTGGGGGCTCACCGCTCTGTTTCCACTCCCACCAAAGAGGAAGTTGCCACCTCCCTGGTTTGCAAGTTAGACATTGGATGAAGTTTGCCTTTCCCACAACTTAGAAAAGAAGAGCACAATGATGTAAGAGAAGAAAGCCATTTGGCTTTGCTTTAGCCAGCAGAGGAGACAGCAGGGGGAAATGGCTGATGGCACCCTAATAGGCTGCCTGGGAGTGACAGGAAGTCCCCTGTAGGACAAGGTGGCTCCAGTGGTGAGCTGGGAGCGTCAGGGTCAGCACCCAGTTCAGCTGTTACTCTTAATCGTCCTTGGGAAGGCTCTCTCTGGTTGCCCCAAATGGGGTCATGTCCCTCTAGTTGGATAAGGTTTTATTCTTAATTATTTCCTTCAAAAGTAAGAAAAGAAATCATGCGGCAACATTGAAATAAGCCAGGTTTGGGGGAGCCTATATTAAACTTCAGGATACCTTTGTAGAACTCAACCCATAGCTCTTTTCTGTAAGGATACAGAAAAAAGTGTTGAACGTTAGAGAGGACAATCACCTTTCCTTACTCTTTCAACCTAAGGACTAGGAATCTCCCCTCCATATAAGTTTAAAAGGACTCACACCCTTCAGGTGTTCCTGACCCTAACTTCCATCCCACTCGGTCAGGATCCAGGCCTGGGGGTTGTAATGCAGGACGGTGTGCTTAGCTGGACCCTGGCAAACATTTAGAACACAGCTGCTCTGTGTGGGGGGAGCCTTGTGCTGGGGGCAAGGAGCCTGTAGGGTCCCCTGTGCAACCCCTGGCCTTCCCTGTGGGAGATGACCCTGGGGGGTACCCTAGGACTTGTTTTCTCAGGAATGCTAGTTCTGACTCTCTGAGAGACATCACTGCCAGCTCATGGGCCTTTCCTCCCCCCAAAGTCTTAATTGTTCATTGCTGTCTCTCCAGGTCTAGAAGAGTGCCTGGTGTACCCGAGCCGTTTTCAGTTAAACAAATTTTTAAAGTCATATCTAGAAAAGTCTTTACCTTTCCATTAGAGAGTCACTTGTATTAGGAATCCTCCGAGCTAAAGGGGCATAAACTTCCAGTCTTTAAATGAATATATAACTTAGTTTGTCCCTGATGGTAATGAATATATAACTGGTTTCCTCCTAGCAGACCATTCCCCTGGTTTTAAGAAAATCTGCAACCAATATCCTAGAAGATCTGTACTATCTTTCCACCATCTCTGGAGTAAATAAATGTCTTCCATCTGGGACTATCAGTTTGGAGGCTTTTAAGGTAAAATACTTCCATGGAATGGTTGTATTAACTCGTTTTCCTTCCAATAATACTACTTTCTGTTATGTGTTATGATATTTATCCTAACACAAGGAAGCATTTAGAAGAATATTGGCCTTAAGAATTCCATTTTTCTAATTGAACATAAAAGTAAAATAAAAAAGGAATTCCGTTTTTGCCATGCACATCATAGTTACTATTTTCAAGTACTTACTTTTTGGAAAAAATATTTTTGATGTATTATATTTTCAAATTCAAGTGACTTCCTTTAAAACTGCCAACAAAACCAAGTGAAAAGAAGGATATTTTTTTGGAAAAAGGAGAAGGTGGAGAAGGACGAAGAAGAGAGAATCTGATTTAAAAACTAAGGATCTTGCACTATTTGGAAAAAAGTAGGATTAATAGTAAACAGACTTCTAACTTTTACCTGCAATGGGCTGGATTTACAGCCAGCCCCTTCTGATCCTGAGCTGGGGACAGGCCCGAGGCCCTGCATGCCTTTGGAGGTCCAGACCTATTACTCTCCCTCCTGTGGGTTTTTCCATTTCTACCTCCCTCACCCAACATTTTCTTCTGACTTCCTTTACCACAGACCAGAGAAGAAATGGTCATGTAAGAGGTCCTTACCCTGAGACCTATCTTTCTTTCCTCTTTTCAATTGTGTGGCCCCTTTGCAAAGATAGCACTCACTTATTTTAGAAAATGTCAGTAATGCATCACATATAAAGAGAAAAGACCAGTGATCTCACCACCATCCATATTTCTTGAACATACTTTTATCCTTCTCTTTATATCCAAATATATAATTTGAGTTGACCATAATAATACTAGACATATTATTTTGCAACCATATCTTTTTATTCAAAAATGTATTGAGGAGTTGCTTCCGTTCCAAAATAGGCATTCATCATCCTTTTAAGGCCCATAAGCTCTTTCACTGTGTGGGCACCTTATCTAACATGTATCTATCTCATCAGCCATTTATTGATGAACATGTTATCAAGAGATAAAACTGAGGGGCACTTGGGTGTCTCAATAGGTTAAAGCCTCTGCCTTCAGCTCAGGTCATGATCTCAGGGTCCTGGGATTGAGTCCCGATTCGGGCTCTCTGCTCAGCAGGGAGCCTGCTTACCCCACCCCCCGCCCCCATCTCTCTGCCTGCCTTTCTGTCTGCTTGTGATCTCTCTCTCTGTGTTAAATAAATAAAATCTTTTTTTTTTAAAGAGGGATAAAACTGAAATAAAGTCTAGAAATAAAACTGTAGGTCCAAGGCAAGAGCCCAGAGACAAAGCTGCCTTGTAGCATCAGATGGGAATATGAGACGATTAACTCTCCCTCTGAGGCAGCAAATGACAGCTGTGGAGGTGGAATGTTCAGGAGTTCCGGCATTTCTGGAAGAAGGAGTATATTGTCCTGAATGAGCCGTGTGAATCAGATGTTTCTGGTGGGGTTCAGAATCCAGGACGTAGATGTAGTTCAGCTAAAGGTGTAGTCAGAGCCTTCAGACTCCAACAAGACTGGGTGCGGTTGGGACACCATGTACCTGTTAGGGAAGACCCAGCAACACTGGCCAGGATGCACAAGCCAATGGACCAAAGGCCATGGGAGACAGGGGCAGGAGCTGATTCCAAATATCCAGGTGAGGGATCTACGGCCTCCAGGGTGTGAGGAAGAGGTAGGGAATAGGCTTCAGGCCATGGAGGACCACATCTCTGAATCTGAGGCATGAATGCAGTCCCCCAAAACCCATACAGCCCGGGGGGGAGGGGACCTAGGACAGGGGCTCTCCTCCCTCTGTCCTAGAAATCACCACCCTGCAGGAGGTGAGGGGGACCGATGCATGTGCTCTGGCTCTCGGGGAGGCTGGAGTCTCCCGGTGCTGCTCATTTAGGAGGAAGCAGAGTTATCTGTGGAGTCTTTGCAGACCTCACAATAGGCCAACACTTTGTAAAGAGGGTATGCAGTTCTCCAGTGAACTGGAGGCACGCAGCCAGCCAAACCTCCGAAATTGAGCCAAGATAACTCACTTGATAATTCAGCTCTGAAAGGTGGGCTAAGACGCTGCCAGGCAGTCGAGCTTCGTTCCATTATATAGTTTTGGCAGGCACCCAGCCAGCAGATCCTTAGCTTTATTCTAGACATTTGTCTCGTTCATTCATTTCTTCAATAAATATTTACTGAGCACCTGCTACGTGTCAGACACTCAGCTCTGTGCTGCAAACAGATAAATAAAACACAGTTCTTGCTCATTTCAAACAAGAGAAACTATACTGCAGCATGACTGCAAGAAAAAGTCTCTAGAGACATTTGGGTTAAAAGAGAAACTTGCCTTTTTGCAAAATAAGACCAACGTCGTTTTACAAATCCATAGGAAACTTGGAGGTGTGGAGATCAGCATTGTGCTAATATTTCAACAAGTGCTTCTTATGTATTCAGTGGATTCAAGGCACCAAGCAAGACAAAGGTCATATTAATGCTCACTAAGTATTTATTAATCCCCTACTGTATGCCAGGCATTGTTCCAGGCCCTACGAATTGGGAACAAGAGAGACATTGAAACTTAAAAGCCTGGTGGTAAGGAAAGAAAATAAACTAGTGATAGGGGTTTGATGAAAAGTCCATTATGACGACAGGTAGTGTGATTGAGAAGCTGCTTTAGATTCAGTGATCATGGATGGATTCTTTGAGGAGCTGACATTGAAGGTGAGGTCTGAATGGCAAGAAGGAGCCAGCCTCTGGGAAAGAGGATTTGAACACAGAGTTAGTGCAGGGCCTCCAAGTGAGCAGCACGAAGATGATGTGGTGGGAGTGGAGGGGGCAAAGCACTGGGCAGGAGGGGAGAGGGCAGCATGGAGGGAGGGGCCTGACACGAATATGCTGACTCTGAAGTCCATAGGACAGCCAGTGCAGAACTGTAGGCAGAGCAAGTGACTTCCTGTCACCTAGATGCTCAGAACAAAATAGGAAGACTCTTGAGTCTAGCACTGTTTTTTCTGTAATAATCACAATGGCACCGCTGAGAAAAGCTTCTAGGCTACTTTGAACCTGATTTCATAAATGCATTCGCTATGTTTCTAACCAGGAGGGTTGATGAGCTAGTCATTCATTTCACAAAGAACTGTTGAGCGCCTACAATGTGCCAGCTGCGGACAGGTGTAGCTGGGCAGATAGATGACAAATAAATAATGACACAAATAAAAAACAAAGAAATAATACAGTATCAGGGGGTGATGTGTGTTGCGAAAAAAATAAAGCTGAGTTAAGGGATGTGGCCAGGGACTTTTAGATCGGGTGTCTGAGGAGTGGCAGTGGAGCGGGGCTGTGAATGACCAGTGAGTGTCAGCTCTACAGTGAGGATCTTGCTGAGTTGCAGAGCGGCAGGAAGGCCAGTGTGGCTGGAGCACGGAGAGCAAGGGTGGGAGTGTGGGAGGTAGCACAAACTGGCCCGGAGGGCACCTTGGCCTATGGCTCCTCGGTGTGTGACGGTGAGCCGAGGGAGTGTCTTAATAACTTGCATTTGGGGAAGATCACTTCCGCTGCTGTGTAGAGATGACACCCTGGGAATCCAAGATAGGAAACCCAGGGACCCATGAGGAGGCTGGGAGCACAGTTTGTGCCAGAGGTGATGTTCGCGTGAGCTGAGGCAGTGGTCCTGGAGAATGGCTCGGAAAGTGCTCAGAAAGGAGGCCAGGCAGGGCTTGCTGATGACAGCAGAGAGCCAGAAGAACCACAGATGGCCCCCGGGTTTGGTGCTGCCCTGCTGCATAGCTAATGGTAGCAGGAACCGTTGGGGAAGACAGTGTTGGTGTTGGTGGGCAGTGGGCTTCAGGGTGAGGGGGGCACAGCAGGTGCATTTGGGTAGCACATATTTGCAAGTTCTGTTGGACATCCAAGCAGAGACGATGATTGGCAGTTAGCTATGAGTGTATGGTTCAGGAAGGAGGCTGGGGATGGAGATGTAAAGCAGAGTCATCAGCATTCAGATGTTAAGGAACATGCGCCCTGTACTTCCTTGATGGAGCAGACTGGGGAAGGGGTGCTGAATGCCTGCTCTTCTTTTCCTCGTGTTCTGTTTTCTCGGAGAGTAGACCATATAAGGGAACTACATCTCTTGAAAATATAGAGTCCAGACAACCAGATCTTTAACCAAAAAAAGGAAAAAAGCTTTTTCAGAGTTTGACTTGATTTGAGGAAGTTCCTGAAATTTTGAGTTGATCTTTCAGTGTGTAATTTTATTAGATTTGGACTTTTTATTTCTTTCCACTTTTACCAAGCAGCTGATGGGCTGCATCCTCATATATACCTTCTGCTGAGAAACAAGATGGTTTACGCGTGTTTCTTTAAAAGAAATCTAACCATCTTCAAGAGTCTTCAAGATGTGAATTTACATTTAATATTCTCCACTAGGGAATATTAACAATATGCAGTATTTTGATCAGATTATTTTTGATAAAATATGAAGCTCTGAAGGGTGTTAATGAAAAACAGTAACTGAACACATGCAAAATGGTCTTCTACCTTAAAATCACATTCCATGAAAATATCTGTTTAGAAAAGTCTAACGTATGGACAATGGTGCCACTCTCCATTTCATAATGATAATGATAATTATCTTTGCTAGGTTGTTTCTGTGTAATTTAATTATTCACTTCAACACAGAATAATATTATTGAAGCATAAAGATGGTAATTATTAATATGTTCTGCCCCGAGGTGAGTAGGATGTTTAATTAATGAACCACCCTCTCTCTTACCTTATGGATGACTCATGGATAAGGTGAGTGTAATTCAGCAGGCTGTTAGGTATTCTCTCCTCCTAATGGATTATTTAAATCATTTTCGCAACCAGAGTGGAAAGAAGTCACTGTCTATAACCCAGAAATGATATTGGCAAAGGAGCTGCATAATCAGTGGAACAGCCTGGAATAGTGTTCGTTCTGGACGACTGACAGAACACAAAGAGGAAATATAGTTCTTCAGGGCTCTGAGGCGAGGCTGAATCCAGTTCAGGCATTCTTGGAAATGGCCTACTTCTTTTTCTCAGATGTTTCTTATTTTTGAGGGTTTCTAAAAGATAACTTTCCTTGAAACTGTTATAAGAAAATATCTTTAATAAATGGCATTTTATTATAGTTTGCCTTCTTTGGAGAGCACGGATCTCATCAGATCTTCAGCAGGAAGAAGTAAAATTTTAAAAGCTACCACAAATTTTACCATACTTACCGTCTGGCTCAAATGTGGTCCATAACTCATATTAATTATAAGTAATCATAGTAATTCTTTTTTTACCTTACATCTGTCATTTTATACCTCCTCTTCTTCCATTTTATACTTCCTTAGTATTTATATAAAATTCATAAGTAGCAGTTAAAGATAAAACTAGATTGTTTAAGAATAATTTGGAAAAAGTTGAAACAAATACATTGATATACCAAAGCATACATGTCACAGAATAATTAATAAATCTACATTGTTTAATTAAAGAAGAATGATGCAAAATTATTTCATGAGTACTCAAAGCATTGTACAGAAGAATAAAAATGTTCTGCTGCACGTATAATCTGGCCCACACAGTCATGAAAATGTTTCACTATTCTATGATCTGACCATGCAGGGGCCAAACTCCCAACTTTGGTGCCAAGTGCTCCTGCCCTGACAAGATCAATTAGACAGCATGCATGTGTCTTCATAAGGACTAAAATCATGAGTAAGCTACTAAAAAGAATCACTCAGCAATTGCTTGTTGGAAAAAAAGGATAATGCTAGATGTTGGAAGAGTAATGAAGATGAAATGTGCATATATATTTAATAATTTATATAAATATAGATATACATATGTAATAGGTTCTTCTTTAAAAGAGATTCCAACTTGTCAAGGGAGAAATAAATATTTAACTAAATACTAATGATTTAAATGAGACCGAAAAAATCTCCAAACTCTCCGTTTGATGAAAGAATCCATCAGAATAAGGGGCTTGTTATGCCTTAGTCCATGTAAGAAGCAGCGAAAAACTCAGAAAGCTCCTCTTGGTTACTTAAAAAAATTACAAGTATTTATGCTTTTAAATATTATCTCACAGCAAAGTCATCTTCAACAGAAATAATTAGGTACTCAAAGTTTTAGAAGCTCAAGATTACAATTCTCTAGACACAGCAAGGATTTCTAGAGGGCCAGCTGTCCTCAATAATCCCCCCCCCCAACCCAAATAATGCTTGCAAGGACAGGTTTTCAAGTAGCAGAAATCAGAAAAGGATGGTGACAGTTACACAAGTCTCCGAAGTGGACCAGCGACTAAGGTTAATACTCTTTTTTTTTTTTTTTTTTTTTTTTTGAGAGAGAGAGTGAGAGAGAGAGAGAGAGAGCACAAGGCAGAGGTAGGATCAGAGGGAGAAGCCAACTCCCCCACTGAGCAGGGCGCCCAAGGTGGGACTCCATTCCTGGACTCTGGGATCATGACCTGAGCTGAAGGCAGTCACTTAACCAACTGAGCCACCCAGGTTCCCTGAGGTTAATACTCTTGAGAAAGTTCTCAAGTTCAGAATTCTTTTTTAAGAACCAAAGTAGTATATGGATATCTGTAACTGTAGGAGGAGTGGAAACATCTTTTTGGTTCTTTTTGCCTGAGATTCCTTTTATTGAAAGATGTTCGTGGAAGGGTCAGTAGGAGAAAAAGCAAAGTTTGACACTCAAACGTTAATGTGGAAATGGGACAGAGCAATACTGAAATAGTGCTTGAGTAGAGCACAATTGTTGCAGTGGTAATGCCGGATACACAGTGCCCCCTGGGGATCACACCTTTATATGGTCTCCTCCTACCACAAGGTGTGGCCATATCAAACACTCCAGATAATGGAACATTAGCACTGTGCCAGCAAAGGTTGTTAAATACAGCCTTGAGGGGCAGACTAGGGAGAATTCACTGTCTTTGGTTAGCACTAGGGAACTAGTGAAGATTTTTAAGCAAAGGACTGACAGAGTCAAAGTAGTGCTTCAAGAATGTGAACTTGATTATAGAATGTAAAATAGAGTCACATGGAGAATGGTGGTTGGAGACCAAGGTATGGAGAACATATGACAGGTTACCATTATCTAACTCGACTTCTCCATTAGAACAGAAGAGGAAAGGATCAACACTGGAGATAGTCCATTTATTGGACCACAGGAAGGGACTCAAGTAGGACAGTGATGCAGTGGATCTCTCCAACCACTAGAAGCAGGTGTGGGCAACTCTAGCCAAGTCCCTGGAGCAGCTGCTTTCCCTAGCAATAAGCCCTTTTCCTTGTCATGAGAACAAAGTAGACAAGAGGGCAAGCTTGTATTTTTTGTCTTTTAGTTTTATCATTGACTCATTGCCTTGGACTCTAGACATTTCTAACTATTCCAGATGGCTCACTTTCAATACAGTGGTCTAAATCTTCGTATTCTTCTGATTTTCAGAATTCATAGATCAAAAAATCTGAAGTTCACATGTTACATGTAACATAAGAGAATCATAGTTCAGTTGTATGGAAAGCTATCAAAAGACAAAGTGCAGAAATAAAATGTTTTAAATTGACAAAGAAAAATAATGATGCCTTCAGAGGAACATGAAGCCAAGGGTGAGAGTGTCAGATTCCAGGTGGGAAGGAGAGGTGGCCAACAAAAGCAGCCATTTAATGATTGCATGCTTCATTAAATCAATCCCGACTTGGAATTTTACATAAGAGATTCTCCCAAGAGAGTAGCAGACTCATACTATGTATTTAGGGGAGTAGTCGTAAATATTTCAGATAAAGCCCAAGAAGGACAGGCCAAGAGTGGAATGAGCCAGCTTGGCTCAGGTTTAACAGCATATTGTCAAGCGGTCAAAGTAGAGAGGTGAAGGCAAGGTGAGCCTAAGACCAAGGGACTAATCAGCTATACGTTTGGCTCAGAAAAGAGTACATACCAGTCCTAATCAGGATCCAAAAGTTACCGCACAATTTCCTTTATACAAAGGAAAGTCTCCCCCATTAGTAGAAGCATGTCCTTGGGAACTCACTTAAGGGATTCTCCTAAAGGAACTTGAAATAGGATTAGTCTTGTCCTCCCTCAGAGGACTGCAGCTGCCAGTTCCCGAGCTCAATAAGCAAGGATTCACCCCAGAGTGGGCCACAAATATTTGTTGTGTACTGAAGGATCAACTTGGAAAGCATCATTCTGTGGAAGTCAGATGGGCACCCTTTCTGGATAATTCATGAAGCCCCCAAAGAGTATTTTTCAACATTTCCATTATTCAAAGTTTGTGGAGCAATTCATACTGGGTACACTTGGTTAAGGCCGGGACTGATTCCTGGGGGAAAGGGGGCGCAGCTGTCAATCAGCGTCCTTCTTCCAAATCAGGTGAGCCACCACACCAGGGTGACTGAAGAGATGGGA
The DNA here is from genome assembly GCA_028646535.1 of Procyon lotor. NCBI lineage: Eukaryota > Metazoa > Chordata > Mammalia > Carnivora > Procyonidae > Procyon > Procyon lotor. The sequence continues at coordinate 94,897,153 of CM053607.1, read as the reverse complement.
GCTGGTTACGTTTGTGGGCTGATCCCTTGATTTGCCCTCCCTCCCTACCCCTCCCCCAACACCCTCCCTCAGCAATCCCCAGGACCAATTTATTCCAACCATCTGCTTTTCTCGGATTCTGCTCTCAGTCTGCAAATGCTACTGGAAAAAATCAGATACCTGTGCCAACTGGCTCTGGGACAGTCTCAGCTGAGCCCCCATAATACTCAGCAGTCCTTTCACGTGTCCTAACCACCTTCCATTTACAGCGCCCCAAACAGCTGTTTCCAAACCTTTGCTTTTTCCGCAAGCTTCCCATAGCTCTCCCCTCCTCTCATTCTCAGCTGCTGACCTTGCTCCTACCCAAGACAAAGTCACTTCTGCACCCTTACTTAGTCCCTGGTATGCTCCCCAAACAAGGTAGGAGTGCAGTAAATCAGTGAATGAATAATTCATTAGTGACTTCATCAATTTCTCTTCCTTCCTAACATGGTTTCTGGGCCTACCCTTGCTTCCTTCACGCTGACCTTAGACTGAGAATTCTCTTTCTGCATTTTCAAGGCGAGCCCCTCTACCAAGACTCTTGATTTGATCTACCTCCTGGTCTCCCAGGGTCAGGCTCTACCAGTTACATATGTACCTTTTTCCAGGCTGGGCACTTTAGCCCACAGCCATTCTTAAGTCTCTGGCTCTCTGTCTCAGCCCAATCCAGCTAGTGCGAGTGGGGCTGTGGTAACAGGCGAGGTACTGTCCTCAGTGTGGGAGACATATTAGTGGGAACCAAACAAAACCTTCTGCCCTGTAGTGGAGGGGAGACAGATAATACCCCAATGAGAAGAACAAGCAAATTAAAAATAGATGTCTACTAATGCCTCAGGAAAGAAGAATCAGAAAAGGGGACAGAGAGTGTTAGAGAGGGACTGTGTATACTCCTTTAAAGAGAGCAGTCAGGAATAGGCGGCGCTGGTCCATCGTCTGGAGGGAAATGTGCCTCTGAAGCAGAGGGCATGGTCAGGGTGAAGGTCCTGTGGCAGGGCGGGAGTGTTCTTAGTGCAAATTGAGGAGGCACGGAGAAGACCATGGCTGGAACAGAGTGGAGGGGGGCTGCAGCGGGGTTTGAAGCCAGGGAATTGAGTCCTGGGGGGCCTTGCAGAACACAGTAAAGCAGGACTTTGGGTTTGACTCCGGCTAAATTGGGAAGGTCACGGAAGGATTTTGAGCAGAGGAATGACACGATTTGACATGTTTCAGATTCAGAAGCTCCCACTCGCTACTGTGTTGTGAATTAAGGCGGCAGAGGAAGGAGCAGGAAGCATGACTGGACAGTGACTGCAGCCCTCCAGGGGAGAGGCAGAACCACCACCGTGGCCTTCCATTTGCCACCACATTTGTCAAAAGGGCAGCTTCACCCATGACTGCGGCCATCTCAGGCTGCATTCAGTCCCATCTGTTTAATGCCCCCACCGCTCTTCTGAAAATACTCTTGGCTGGCATCACCCATGACCTAAATACCAAATGCCAAACCCTGGAGCTTCTGTTAAGTGTCTGGGCTCCTTAAGAAACTTCAGGGCTAAAGCAAGCTCATATGTGTCCTGACCTATTAAAAGCCATGCTGAGGAACAAGCCCCCACCAGGCCCGTTCAGTGGCATCGTGACAGCCACTGGGGCCTCAGTGTCCCTCTCCTGTTTCCTTAGAGCACTGTTTGCACACCAAAATCCTGCAAGATCTGACAGGCTATGGAAAAGTGAATGTAACCGGAAATGAAATGACCCCTCTGAGGTAGCAGACTTGTCACTCTATGTGATGGGTGCCGTGTGGAAAGGTCTCAGAGCTGCCAGACCTTCTTATTTTTTTAAGATTTATTTGTATTATTAGAGAGAGAGAGATCATGAGTGGGACGGGGAGGAGGAGGGAGGGCTAGAACCTCAAGGAGACTCCACAACGAGCGCAGAGCCTGAGGCAGGGCTCTTTGTCAAGACCCCAAGATCAGGCCCTGGGCCGAAACCAAGAGTCAGTTGCTTAACCAACTGTGCCACCTGGAAGCCCCCAGACCTTCTAATTTTTTAAAAGAATCCTAAAGTCTGAAGTTTTATGTCAAGTGTTCCCATTTGTAAATGTTGGTAACTAACTTAAATTTTTAAAAACAACTCAGGGTGCCAAACAAAACCTATGTGTCCATCCTATGCAAGCAGCAGGGCACAGTTTTCACGTCGGAGAGGAATGGCGCCGAGTCGTGACACAGCAGCCAGGCCTGCGCCCTGCAGGTGCTGAGTAAGTGCCGACTGTGGGTGTTAGTCATGGTTTCCCCAGTCGCCAGCCTTAACCGCCACTGATGTGCAGCGAGGGTTGGGGGCCTCCCTTTATTCAAACCTCATTTTCTCTTTAAGTCCCTGGTACCACCTTGCCTGGCCAACAACATCACATTTTGCATCACACACGGCTCCCGCTTCTGCTCATCGCTCCCCGGCTGTGGCTGCACCCCGTTTCTGTTCTGCTTACCCCGCCTCCAATGACACATAGCAGACTCTCTCCAGGTTCTCTCTGAAGCAGCTCCCTTTCTCAGCCACATGTAAGTCTGTTGTACTTTTCGGGAACAGATGGGTGTAGATTCAAATCCCCGCTTGCTAGCTTTTGAGCTACATAAGTTTAAGGATGCCATGTAACCTCACTGTGCCTCCATTTTGTAATTCACAGGTTGGAAAGTGTCCATCTCACTGGGTGTCCAGGGAATGCACCTATTACGTTATATTAAAAGAGAAAAACAAACAAATAAACCAGGGATGCCTGGTGGCTCAGTTGGTTAAGCTTCTGCCTTTGGCTCCGGTATTGATCTCAAGATCCTGGGATTGAGTCCTGTGTCTTGCTTGGTGGGGGGCCTGCTTCTACACTTCTCCTTCTGCCTGCCGATCCTCCCGCTTATGCTCTCTTTCTCTGGCGAATAAATAAATAATCTTTAAAAAAAATAACTAATGTGCTGTATCATAAGTAACTAAAACAACACAAAAATTTTCTCTCCTTTTCTTTCCCCGCAATTCTTCTCTCAAACTCTTTTGGTGAAGTGTCCTCTCCTCCTCACACCTTAAATATTTGTGTTGCCCCCAGACTTCTGCCTTTGTGTTCTCACCTCAACCTGTATCCACAAGAGTGATCCTCTATACTTCTTAGACCTCAAAGAAAAGCCATGTGCCAGTGACTTCCAAATACAACACAGCTAGCTTTAGCTTCTTTGTTAAGCTTCAAACGCATTTTTCTAGTGCCTTCTTGAACACCTGGGTGCCTCTACACTTAGCTCAAATTCAACATTGGTGAAACTAAGCCTATTACTTTCTTCCTCATCTCCTATCTTGTTCACACCACTCCTTCTTTCTGTCCTCCATATCACTGAAGGTAGTAACACAAACTGCTGGAAGAGATAAACTATAAAATTCTAATGGCTTACCACAACAAAACTTGTCACTTGTTCTCAGTCCATTGGAGGTCACAGTCCTCTGCAGTCCTGCAGGGGTGGGGTTCTGGGGAAATTCAGCTCCCAGGACCTGTTAGAGCCAACCTTCCATGCCATGATGTGGCTTCTTCAAAACTTAACTGGAAGTTTACTATAGATAGAAGGGAGAGAATGCTTAGGTGTCAGAGTGCTGTGTATATCCCTTCTGCCCACAGGCCATTGGACAAACCTCAGATACATGACCCCAACTCACCATGAAAGGTCTAGGAGATGGGACTTAGCTGTGTGCCCAAGAAGAGAAGGAGAAATAAGAATACTGGACGTTGTCAGGATTCCCAGCCATACCGTTCTATCTTACAAGATAGAACCTGAGAACACCCTCCATTCCATATGTTGGTTCGTTCTCTGATTTCAAAAAAGTCTCACATCTCCTTCTCTTTGCAACCTTTTTACTTTCATCACATTTCACTGATATCTTTGATGGCAACTGCTCTTCCCCGGCTTATGACTGCCTGCATCAGCATAAGGGTCCATCTTGCCCAAGCTGGCTCTCACCTACCTTTTGAGCCCTCTTCTTCAATCCCCTCTGCAACTCACTCCATGCCCTGCACCAAAATTCCTTACTCCTTTCTTCAATTAGCTGCCAAGGCTCTGTGTGTATGTGAGGAGTATTCCCTCGTTCCACAGTGCCCAGCCCTGCCTTCACATTTGCTCTGAGCCTCAAGACCCATCTCAAATAATGCTTAGAAGCCTTCCCAAATCCTCCAGTCACTTCATATAACATAGTAGCATTTTGGCACATTTAATTATAGCTATTTTTATGTGTCGCTGTCTCCCATAGTACTGGGAATTTCTTGAGGGAGAAGGGCTGTGTTTTTTTGTATAATTCTGTTTGCTAGATTTGTAAGCCCTGAATCTTGTTCAAGGCTGCCACACTGTCAGTGCCTAGTTAATACCTGATGAAGAAATGAATCTTTGTGATCATACCATAATTCAAATTACTACCCTATATATTTGGAAAAACTGAGCCCATCATTTTTCTGCACTGTAGAGTTTTATTATTTATGCTCTAGGAACTAATACTTATGTGAATCACATAGGATTCAGGAGGCAAAAATAATAAAAGCAGCATCCCTCACTAGCCAAGTTAGCATATTTTTTTTCTGAGGATTGTATAGAATCTTGCAATGTGTTCTTGGCTGCAGCTCAACAAGACGTAGGGCTTTCCAGGATTTTACCCTCTTGGTCTGATGGGTTTTACAAATTGTGAAACTTAGAATCACTAATGAGTTGCTATAAGAGAGTAGACATTTGTCAGTTATCCAGGAGCTGGTTATCTCTTCCACTTCCACTAACTTAGAGGCATTTCCAATAAGAAAGGGGAATATAGGCAGGAGAAAGCTGTGGATCTCAATTAAGCCACTGCTACCTGAGTTTGAAGTCCAGATAAAGGCTAGAATGGGCTTTGACACTGCCTTGTAGTTCTAGACTCCCTTGCTTTTCTTGTCCTACTTATCGTGAACAGTTACAAATAGGTCATTATGAAGTGAGACATGTCAAGGGCACTAACTTGCCTGGCCACTTCCCTGCTTCACATACCCAGCCTGAATGTCGAAGTAGTAAATTGAACTTATTTATTCCCATGGCCTCATCCATCTATCATGTCAGTGTGAACGACTCTCAAACCTAAGTCCTGAGTTTGGACTTCTCTTCCAAGTTCCCCAAGTTTGATGCACTCTGAGCATTTCCATTCATATGACCCACGAACATCCCTAACTCAGCATGTCAAAAACTGAGTGAATCTCCCTCACTGCCACACCTGCTGCAGCTCCTATCTTCTCTTGCTCAGTTAATAAGACCATCATCCTCTATGTCAGACAGGATAGAGAACTTGGGGTCATCTTTGAAGGCTCCTGCATTCCATTTACAACCATCTATTAAGCCACCTTTGCACTGCCTCTGCTAAAACATTATGGTACAGTCTCATTCTACTCTGTTTTCCATTACAGGCAGTGCAGAGCTGAACTCTCACAATGTCAGTCTCGTAAAGGAGAGTGCAGTCCAGTGCTAACAAAGCAGAGTCACAAAGACAAGCTGACCTTATCCAGGTTCTCACTCTGGCTCTTGACCTTGGCTGTCTTGACCATCAGCTCTAACTATTTACATAACAAAACCTGGAAGTAGCTCCTTAACTCAGGAGTTTTTGAAGTGAGCAACTACATAGAATGAACTTGATGGTTTGTTGAGAACATACTCATGGATGAGAGTTGGGAAGATAGATATGACGAACAAAGGGGTATCTTAGAGGAGCCGGAACTGAATCACTAGTAGATGGTTTTTGTGTGACAGGCCATCGTTTCCTGCTTATCACAGTGTGTTTGGGAGAATTTAAGGGTATGGAATGTTGGGAAACCCTAAGCAGGTGCTTAGCCACATCTCTTAAGGTGAGAAGTACCAAGAAGCCATGTGGAATATGACTTGAACCCAACTCAGAGTTGGAATCAGATAGAGAGAATTGTCTGGTGGCACTTTGCAGAGAGGAGGGAAGACACCGTAGGATAAAAGAAAGGGCTGTGACACTAGGGATCCCAACACTCTGCTGTAAAAGCCTTCTGTCAGTTAAGTGATGATGAACCTCAGAAAGGTATTTCCTATTGGCCTTAGTTGAAGAGCATACAAGGGCAGAGAAACAGAGGTCAATGTCATGGATCTGCTATTGGCAGCAAACTGGGGGCTGCAGAGCAACAGTGGGCAGATAGCAAAATGATGGTAAGGTCTGTGGACTCCACAGAGAGGGGACTGCCGAGCTGGAGGTAGGAGACAGGCCCCTCTCCTAGAGGGGGAATGAATTTCTAGAGTGATTAATTTAGATTAATTAAGATTTGGGGCTTCCAAATTTGGTTTCCTGGGGATCAAAATATTGATATTTGGAAGAGCTCTGAAAAAATAATACATTTGTACTCACTGATATGAGGGACTAGAGCTTAACAGTTTATGTATTTGAGTATAACACATCATTAAGAGTAGTCCTTGGTCTGTTACCAGTATCTTTCCAAGCCCTCTTGTCTAAGGAAATAATGCAGTCTAGTCTAGATCTTTCTTTTGTAACTTATATGTAATCTCTTTCTCCAAACCATTTCAGTCTGGATCCCTAGTAACTAAGGTCCTTAGTAAGTAGGTTTTGCTCTTTGCTTATGCACTCACTCAGACTGAGTGCCTGTCAGTTGATTTTTACTGGACTCAGCATCCTTCTAATATATTCAGCCGTACGCCGACAGTGGCTGTGGGAAGCTGCGGCTCCCTGTCTTCCTAGCCAGAGTGAGCCAGAGTCTGTTTCAGATCGTTTTGGAGGCCAGGCTGGGGCTGGTGTAATCGGTGTTCTAGGATCGCCAGGGACCTTAGGTGTAGCTTTGAAAACCCTCTTCCGAAAGATGGAGTTGCTTCTTGTTTCAAGACTGGGTTGAAAATGGGCACGCCATTGCAAAGAAATGTGACTAACATGATATATCTCCTATTTTATTATTAATGACCGACCTCATCGTCTGCACCTATGTCCTGGCTATAATGTCATTCAGATCTTCATTTCCCTGTGGGATTCCAAATGTGCCTTTTTTCTGACTTAAACTCCAGCCCTGTCTTTGAGTGGTAACTGAAACTGCACCTTTTCACCTGTGAAGGAGAAAACCTTCCAAAAATAAAGATCTCAAACAAAATTTCAAACCCGCAGCCAAGGTTGCTCAGGGGTGTTCATCAGTGTGACATTCAGCTGCACATGGTGTGGCCTTCCAGAATTTCCTGTTAACCTGTGTCCTTTTGGCTAGGAGAATAGTCTCTACTAGGTAGAAACAATCTGATTAAAATCAAGGCCTATTCCCCCCTTTGCCATCACGTTCATTTATTTCTTTCACTTAGACTTGTAAAAAAGTATCCTTTCCTATCACTTCCTCTCTCCACCAGGGTCCATCATCTGAATATGATTTGAGAAACTGTTTTCTCAGGTCTCTCAAGCAGGGTCCTTAACTAGTGCTATTTTACATATGTGGGAGAGAAGTTAACTTACTATAGACTGTATACAATTTTGAGGCATTGAGACTTAATGCTGAGTTGACTCATGAAAATGCTGAGCTATTTTACATATGTGGGAGAGAAGTTAACTTACTATAGACTGTATACAATTTTGAGGCATTGAGACTTAATGCTGAGTTGACGAAGCCAGGAGTAGGACCATTTGCTAGATCAGTCTTCAACCACTCTTTTGTCTCTGTCACTACCCTTCTCATAATCTTTTGGTAACCCCTTGAATCTAGGAATTACCTAGAGTAATTACCTAAAGTAATCTAGGGAATTACTTTACCTGTGGAACCTTCTATAATCTACATGCACTCTGGAGCCATATGTCTTCTCCCCCTCCAGCCTTGTCACTGGGCTTGTCTCCACAACAAGCTAAAGTAGAACACAGTCTCCCACCCACCACTTCAGTCCCTGAGTCCGGTTTCTGTGTGTCTCCGTTTACTCATTTTTCAAGGCCAAGGTCAGATGTTACCTTCTCCATGGACCGTCTCTGAGACTCTCTCACTTCTGGCTAATTGCTCCCAGATTCTACCTCTTAAATTTGTGGCACTTAGGAATGTCTACTTTTCCTGTGAAACTCGTTGGCCTGAAAGCACCTGAGGGAGGAAGACCGAGTCTTCTTTCACCCCTTAAGCCCATGAGTAAGAAAGGCAATGTCAACAGTGCTTTGGTGAAAGAATCAATGTATGAGTGGATGAATGAATGGGAAACAGCGGTACCTTGCCATCTGTGACCTGGGGAACGACTGGGTTAAATGTCAGCTGGTTAAACAAAAGGCCTGGAGGGGAGCACCACGGGAGGGGGAAGCTTCCTCTCTCTGCGTGCATGTATGTGACATGAAATGGCATGACACCCTCAACTCCTATCCAAAGCTCCATGCCCCCTGCTTCCTTTAATGGCCCTCATTCACATCTCCTACCTTAGGTTGTCCCCACATTTCTCAGTGCACACTTGCACACCTCAAATGCTGTATTTAAATAATGACTCTGAGGGTGAACACTCATCGTGTCCACTTGTTATTATAGGTACAGTTGCTAGTCTTTGACAGTCATTGTCAAAGCGCGTATTTACTCCTGTGCTTAAACGTGATACATTCCTCTGAAGTGAATACATTCCTCTGAAGCTGTTACATCAGCTCACATGTGAAAACAAAGCAGTCCCCTCTACCCCCTGCTCAGAAATCATCTCGACAATAACAGGTTTTTAAAAAGATTTTATTTATTTATTTGTCAGAGGGAGAGAGCACAAGCAGGGGGAGCAGCAGACAGAGGGAGAGGGAGAAGCAGGCTCCCCGCCGAGCAGGGAGCCCGATGCGGGGCTCGATCCCAGGACCTCGAGATGGTGACCTGAGCTGAAGGCAGATGCCTAACTGACTGAACCACCCAGGCACCCCAACAATAACAACTTTTAAAACTTTGTATTTCTCAAGTGCACTGTATTTGAGCATGCTAAAAGTACCCCTGGAATATAAAATCACACAGTGGTATGAATCAGCGAGTACTTCGCTAGGAGTATCAGGTTTATACCCAGAAAGCATTCATAGCCTTCAGCACCTGAACAAAAGATAGAAGGATCAGAATTCTTCCTCCAGAGCCAAGCTCTGGGACCACATTTTCCTTTCAAATTTAAAATGTGAAGGTTTTTTTCTTTGTAATAACCTTCAGTTCTGTTATGTCTTATCATGTTATTTATTTCCATTGCTTCAGTTCTTTCCTGGTAGGAGACTACCACATAATCCCTCTTGATTTCTGTAACACTACATATTCAGAGCAATTCCTTTTGGCGTCAGATATTTTTTGTCATTCATATGGGGATGGCATTGTCAGAATATATATTCCTATACTTATTCCATCTTGTGTTTGTTAAAAACAGATTTAGTAAGAGCCTAACACATGCATGTATGTTTATAAAGCATAAACGGCGCCCAAATCCTATCTATAAAAGAGAAACAATTTTTAAGAAATTGTCATACAATATGCTCATCAAGAGAACTCTTTTCAGATTAGTGGATTAAAAAAGAATCTTCACCTAAGCTCAACAGAGTAAAGAAGTAGATTATTTCGATGGTGATAAAATTCAAATTGACGCTTCAGTCATTAAGAATTATGAGTAGCTGAAGTGCAAGAATGAAGACAACATGTAGAAACTATTTAGAGCAAAACATTTTCTCCAGTGCCTGGTACACCAAAAATAAATCTGTATTTTCTTCCCGAGAAGCATAATCTTTTTATTAGGATATATTCTAGATAAGAAATTTGTGTTTCTGTTGAAGCTGATGTGAGAATCCAAAAAGAAAAAAAAAATTACTTTTCAAGTAGTTCTCCCCCAGAGCACTAAGGAGTAAAGGGGCAAAGTGTTTTCCACGTGGCATTTGCTTTAGGTGAAATCCCTTTAAAATGAATGCATTATTAAGTCTGTGGCGATCCTATAGGTGTGTTTGGGCACGTCACAACTTGGGGTTAAAGCGGGGATTAAACACAGCAACATTTTCCTTTCTTCTCTCCTTCCTCTTGATCCTCTAATAAAAGGAAATCAGGTGGCCAGAGCGAGGCAGGAACCCTGAGAAGTTACTGTTTCTGACTTAAATTTTGAATGAGTTCAACCCTTCCTTGGTAATCGGACCATTTTTCGTATCACTTTAAATAAAAGTCCACTAGGAGACCTGACAGTCGTGGGAAGTCTGTGGGTGAAGATACGAGAAGATACTTTTATTCGCTACCTGAGGTGTGTCTGTTCTCCATTCCAAGCTGAGGGATGTGCTGGGTCCAAGAGGTGGACCTATGTCCAGCCGTCCGTGAATGGGTGAAGGTCAAACCTCCCCACTCTTGTTTGAAAATATATCTTAAAAATAAATGGATGGTGGGGTGTTCCACCCGCTTGGGTGGCTCAGTGGGTTAAAGCCCCTGCCTTCGGCTCAGGTCATGATCTCAGGATCCTGGGATCGAGCCCTGCATCGGGCTCTCTGCTCAGCAGGGAGCCTGCTTCCCTCTCTCTCTGCCTGCCTCTCTGCCTACTTGTGATCTCTTTTTCTGTGTCAGATAAGTAAAATGAATAAATAAATAAATAATAAATAAGTGGATGGAAAGCCCCACCCACCTCAATTGTGAGGAATACCCATATGTAATTGTTTATATTTTCACTTTAGAGATGAAGGATTTACTTGTAATGGCTGCTTTCCATTAAAGAAAAAAATGTGTTACAAGCAGCTAAAACATAGCCTTCGTTTTATGACCTGGGATTCTAAATATGTTCTTTAGGTAAGGAATGTTGGAAATGGGGGGAGGGAGTTCAAAATTTAAAGGGTGAATGGAAGGAAAAAGAGATCACCTACTTTAGCCCTTCTTCTCCATCACTTCATTGTCATGGTTGAAGAGAACCAGTGGGTTTTAGGGACCATTAGTGGGCTTTCCTAAGCTCTGGGGGATACAGATGCATACACCTAAGAATGTATCTCAGGTCTAAAAGAGAGCATATGGTTACCTGACTCACTCACATTCTGGGAGTGCCCCCCCCCTTGCCCCCGCCGACAATGGCTAATCCATGTCCATTGTGCATCTCATAAGAAACCAAAAGAGCCTGGGTGGCTCAGTCGTTAAGCGTCTGCCTTCGGCTCAGGTCATGATCCCAGGGCCCTGGGATCGAGCCCCACATCAGGTTCCCTGCTCGGCAGGAAGCCTGCTTCTCCTGCTACCATTCCCTCTGCTTGTGTTCCCTCTTTCGCTGTGTTTCTCTCTATCAAATGAATAAAAAATCTTTTTAAAAAAAAGAAACCAAAAGAAAATATAGAGGTGAAAAACTAGGCACTTTTTCTGTGGCACCTGGGGATGGTCTGGATTTTGTATCTGAAAACAGGGATGACCACCCTGCCCCAGTTTGCTTGGGACTAGGGAGTTCTTGAAAAGTGAGACTTTGTTTTAAAACCGGAAGCATTCAGGGCAAACTGAGACAGATAGATATTCTGAAAACTCATAATTAGTCTTTCTTCACCATTGAAAGTCTTCTAAGTCTCAGACTTTCTAAACTGGGCACACACGCCAAACATCTGGGAAGTTTTAGGAGCAGTTGATTTCCTGGGTTTGGGATGGAGCCCAGCCTTGGGTATTTCTTAAAGCTCCTCCAGGTACCCATGGGGATTCTAATGTAGTAGGGCAGTTTGGGAAACCCCCCCGCCCCCCCCACACTAAATAATTTTGTCCAATTGTTTAACCTCGCTAAGCCTTAGTTGTTCTCTTGTTAAAAATTTGCCCTGTTTTTTGGGAGGGAGTCAGTTGTTTTTTTGCATATTACTTCTGCAAGAACACTCGAGCTTCTAGAATTTGGAATGTTCTAAAACTGCATAGCGATCACCTGGAGATCTTGTCCAAGTGTGGATTCTAATTCTGTGGGGCTGGCAAGATGCTAGGGCATTTGCATTTTAACAAGCTCCCAGGTGTTGCTGATCCTTCTGGTCCACAGACCATACTTTGAGTAGCAGGATATAGAACATCAAAGAGTGAGAAGGATCACTGAAAATAACCTTCTCTCTTTTGAAAAGTAGTGGAAGTCATCAAAGGGTTTGTTACGGGAAACAGGATGGGATATGAAAGTGGCTACAACGGGTAGAAGCTCAGTACGTATACTGACGATGTGAGAGGCAGAATACAACCCCCACTTCCAACCTGTCTACATTCTAATCCCTGGAACCTGTGAATCTCTTAGATTCTGTGGCCAAGGTTGCCACAGATGGAATTAAGATCCCTAATCAGCAGACTTCAAAACAAGAGGACTCTTGATTACCCAGGTGGACCCAATAGAATCAATCACGAGGGCCCTTAAAAGTGGAAGAAGGAGGCAGACATCAGTATCGGGATCCTGTTAGAGAAGAAGCTCTACTACCCATTGCTGGCTTTGAAGAGTGAGGGTAGCCGTGAGCCAGAAGTTGTGGACTCCTAGACACTGGTGGAAAAGGCGGAAAAACACACTCGCCCCCACACCTCGAGAAAGTAACTCAGGGCTGGGCATGATACGTTGATCTTACGTGCACGGGACTTTTGGCAGACTTCTGGCCTACCAAACAGTAAGAAAATAAGCTTGTTTTCTTTTAGCTTTGCTGGAATTTGGGAAGGTGGTAATAGGAAAATAATACAAGTATGATAGCAATCCACAGCTTGGGTGGGCAGTTGATCACTCTCAGTCCTCTTTTTCCGAGGCCTGAACCTCAACTCTCCCTGTGGTTTTGAACCCCCCCCCCCCACCGGGGTTTCTGGAGTTGAACGGTAGGAGATGTATGGGAAGAAGCGGGGCGGCCAGTCAGCCTTTCCTGGGTTCGTAGTAAGTGTCTGGGCAGGACAGCAGGCCCACGTACAAGCAGCACGGGACCGTGTGTCCCGCATAGGTGCTGCATCTCTCGGGCTCCCCCAGGAAGAAACAGACAGGAGTCCGTTTGTCAAAATAGGAGCCATCTCCTTGTGTGTGAGAAGCATTCAGTGTTAGGCTTCTGTTTTATTTTCCTCTCCTCCCTCCATAACCAATAAAGATCCTCGCTGCTGTCACGTCTGCCTGGCACAGATAGAGGTAGAGAAGTACCGAGGCTTTGAGAGGATTTTAGAGCTAAAGCTGAAAGGAGATGAAGAAACCCAAGGGGCAGGAGGTCCGCAGAGAGCTGAGGCAGCAAGGGCCAGAAATTTCGCTGAGTCATTTCAAGATGAGAAGGTCCCGATACTTAACTCTTTCTAGGCCCGCGGGGGTAGCGAGTGGCCAGTCCTGCCAGCCACTCAAGCAGCCTGCATGGGGAGTAGGCCTGAGCTCCTTGTGCCCATGAGGGACACCCCCCCCCCCCAACTCACACACACACCTGCCTCTGGGATGCCCTAGGAGCTCAGAGGTAAAAACACTTCCCCCTTGTCCGGCAGCCAGACTGGCTCTGGCATCCTCCGAGCCTTAGGAGTCAGGGTTCCTTCCAGTTACTGCAGCCAAGAAATCCCCTCTGTGGGAATTGTAAGCTTCTTCTGTACAAATTGAAGTTATGGGTCTTTGTCGTGGACAACTAAGGTCATAAAATCCAGTTTTATTAGAAGGAGCCTGAGACTCAGGCACAGTACATAAAAAGGCCTTCGAGAAGTTTATAAATAAGTTAATGGTGATTAATTTGGGAGTAGAATTGTAGAGAATGGTTTTGTCTTCATGTTTATATTTTCTAGAATGTTTTATGTAACTTCTAAAATGAGCTTTTTTTTGTTTGGTTCTTTGTAAATGAAGTGTTGTGGAGAGTTCAAGTTCCTTAGCTGGCCAAGGGGTTCCTTGTTGAGAACCCTGTGTGTTCCTTGTTCAGTGTTTAGAAATAGGAAGAGCCACACTTGCCTTCAGCCACACATGGGGTTCCTTGCTCTGTCCTCCGGCTCTGGGGCAGGATCTGTGCATGGACAGGAGCAGACTTGCGAGAGCTCTGCTGTGAAAGCCTGAAACCCCGTGGTCCTCTTGCCTCCCATTCCTGAATGCCCCCTCTGAAGAAACTATCGATAGTGTCTTCAGAAACCTCGGTCATGGTCTTCCTGATTTGGGGCTTGCCTCCGACTAGAAATCACCATCTTTGGGGCGCCTGAGTGGATCAATGGGTGAAGGATCTGCCTTCGGCTCGTGTCATGATATCGGGGGCCTGGGATTGAGCCTCATGTTGGGCTCCCTGTTCAGCGGGGAGTTTGCTTCTCCCTCTACCCCTTCCCCCTGCTCGTGATGTCTCTCTTTGTCCAGTAAATAAAATCTTTAAAAAATAAAAAATAGGGGTGCCTGGGTGGCTCAATGGGTTAAAGCCTCTGCCTTCGGGTCAGGTCACGATCTCAGGATCCTGGGACTGAGCCCCGCACTGGGCTCTCTGCTCGGCAGGGAGCCGCTCCCTCCTCTCTGTCTGCCTGCCTCTCTGCTTACTTGATCTCTCTCTCTCTCTGTCAAATAAAGTCGTAAAAAGAAATTTAAAAAAAATAAAAATCACCATCTTCCAGTTGATACAAACTATAAACACAGGCCTGAAGGCAGAGTCCATTGTGTCCTCAATTTGATATATGCCCCTTGAACTTAGAAGGGGACAGGAAAGTGCTTCCTTCTTCCTTGAAGCTTGAGATTTGGATTTGACTAAGGGAGAAGGTTAGGGAGCTGATCGGATCCCTCAAGAGGGAAGAGCTCTATGGTAGTGAAGGATGGTTTCCAGCAGGTGAGGACAGACAGGAATGTGGGTGCTGTTCCTGACTTGAGCTACTCCCCTATTCCCCTGACACCCTACAGTGGTGAGGAGGACACTGGGACAGAGAGAAGGGGCCTTGTGGGTGACCACTTCCATCCTTTAACACTCTGATGTGGTGGTGGATGGAGAAAAGTCTGGAGAGGAATTTCAGGGGCCATTGCCCCAGCCCCAACCATAAAGAAACTCAGGCTCACAGGTACTACTGGTTCCTTGTACTGCTAGTTCCTCTGCATCCTCCCTCCCAAGAAACAACCCCCAGGCCTTACTGCCTGCCCCTTTAGAAATGGTAGAAATAAAGCCTTTGTCGTGAGGACAGGGGTGACTTGGGAGCAGGGAGGAGGGTGGAGTCTGCCCGCACCATGACTGAGTGAGCCCACACCCTTCAATAGTGTGACAATCCCAGGAACAGCCCTGCCCTCCCAGGAAGCCAAGTGTGATGGAGAGCAGGGGCTGGCCACTGGGGAGAGACTAGTGCCCTTGACATCAGGACCTGCAGGGGGTGCACCTGCCAGCCTCACTGGGCTGATACTAGAGCCGCTGTTAAACCTTGTGGATTGTAACTGCAATGTTAGTTGGTCTAATGGTACTAGACCATTGTGTGTCCTGTGGCGTACACGAGGACGTTGTTATCTAGGGACTGTGACGAGCTCTGTGCCTGGGCCGGCAGGGCTTACTCCCTCGTTCTGCAGGTCAGAGTAATAGAACCTGTGCTAGTAAGTTCTGGTTATCCACGCCCTTTTTAAAGGTGCTGAGCCCTCCTCTCTAACGTTGGTAGGAGACTTGAGGCCAAATGGGGATGGAGCCTCATCCTCCCAAGTACAGGTGCTGTAGATAAGTTGCCCCATGAGGGGGAGCAAGGCAATAGAGATGAAGAACTCGAGGAGAAAGGCGGCCATGAGAGTGGCTCCCGCCTGCCTTCTCAAAGCCCCTGTGCCGCTCCGGTCCCTGTTGATTTCACCATCAAGCCTGCTATTAGCAGAAGGCCAGAAAGCTTTGAACTTAACGGATGTACATAAAGCAACAAGCTGTTTTAATCTGCACGTTTAATTCAGCCTGCTCTGCGTGCTCCTCCAGGCTGGCTGCTTTCCATATAAGGCGTTCGCGGTGGTTTTCTGCATCACCCCTGCCTCTGTCTTGAAAATTAGCCAAAGATGGCTTTGTGCGTAATGCACGTGCTGTAGGCCAGAAACCCTGCAGCCAGACCCTCACCTCGCCCCCTCCCCCCCTCCAGGTAAGTCTTGTGTGGTCTGCCTGCCGGTGCTCCCTCCAATGAGAACGTGCTAAGTTCAAGTATTTTGACCTTTCTGATGGGAACGAAGGGAAAGAAAAATCGGTTCTAATTTTGCTTGTCTGTCAGATGATCTCCGGAAGAAATGCATGCTGGGTGTGTAATGTTGTTTGTGAATGTTGCCGGACTCTGCTGTACTTGATGAGAAGGCAGATGGGATGAAAGTTTTAAGCATGCTGTCGGTGACATCTGCATTCCAAAGGCATTAACAAGGTTCATAGGAATGAATGGTGTGGCAGGCAAAGGAGGGATGCTTTCTCCTGTATTCTGTTCTCCTCAATAAATGATAACCAGTCTGTGTATAATCATACTTTTATTGCAGTGTGCCAAGAGATTAGATAGATGGCTGCATTTTGGTATTATCACAAATGAGCAACGTTTGGATTTGGGGTAATGGCATGTAAATGAATCCAATTCCCATTTCCCTAAGTGGTTTCTATGGCTTAATGCCTGTCAAGGGTTTGTGAAATATCTCAAAAACCAGATGATGCCACCATGGCGAAGGGAAGAAGGAGGAGATGAAAATCAGAGGGTAGCTTGAGGAATCTTTGCTATGGACCAGGGGCTCACGCGTCGAGGGGATGAGGCGTGAACCAGAGCAGCCTTGGGAAAAGAGTATCTGAAGGCATGAGAGAAGACATGCATTAAAAAGAGAAAAGTGGCAAGAAGGAAAATGAAATTTAGATGCTAAGCCAGCCCCCTGGGGGTTGGGGGAGGAGACAGAAAACGGCTGTTTATTTGGTTATGCCTTATCACTGTGGCCCTGCTCTACCTACCAGCTGCCTCATTTACAGTCCGTCCTCCTCACTCCGTTAACCAAGGTGAACAAACTACAAAACCCTGACAGTGAGTGGCAGATGCTTGAGATAAACTGTGTATATCCACCCGGGGATGGCTGCAGACCTCAAACCCGATGCGCCTCAGACCACTAGCAGGAGAACAGCAGAAATTGGCTCCTGTTATTCTACGTGAACTATGTAGGTTTTCTCAGCTGTTACTATTTCCACTATGGAACTGCTACGAAGTATTTGCTCCTCTCTTTGGGGCCATACTTGAATTAGATCATTGACTACCTACAGTTTTCTTCAAGTTAGTGCTACCTTCATTTTCATGTCGAAAAAAGGAACAAGGTAGTGCCTCGGCGTAGGTCCGCAGTCTAGCAAGTGAAGCAGGCAGGACTTGAACTCAGATCTGCTGACTAGAGAAATCCACAATAAAGGGACAAAATACAAGGATTTTTGGGGAGAAACTGGAACCATACCTAAGTCAACAGTTAAATCTTCAAGTGTTTTGTTGGCTGAACTTTCCCATAGTTGAAAATGTATTGAAATATTAGCCAGACACACTGGAATATTCTTTCTCAATATTGGACTAACTTGGGGAGGTTTAAAAAATGCAAAGCCTGGTTTTCGTTGGTGGAGATTCTAATTTAGTTGGTCTGTGATGAAGCCTGGGCGTCAAGGGTTTCAAAAGCTCCCCAAGTGATTCTGATGCTTACCCAAATAAACAGTTCCTTTTAGACTTTTTCTGAAGTCTAGACCTACTAATAGAGGTAATTCTTAGCTCTCTTGGCCTTCTACTGTACAGGCATCTCAAACTCCAAATGTCCAAACAATATCCTTTTTTCACTGAAGCCTGAGACTTTTCATTCAGGGACTCGGAAAACCATCATGTTTTGGGATCTGCTCCTTTGAAATGGAGACACCGTGTGTCTGCTCTGTCCTGTGAGTTCCTTTGCACCTTTTTCCAGCTAATCAGGATGAAATGAATATTCACTGAATTTCCCTTTGCCAAGAGTCAGACCTATCTTACTGTGATAGAAAATAAGATTTGCAGTCATACTTAGAAGCAGTTTGCTGTGGGAGAAATTTTCTCTCTCTTTTTTTTTTTTTTTTAAGATTTTATTTATTTGACAGAAACACAGCAAGAGAGGGAACACAAGCAGAGGGAATGGTAGCGGGACTACCCAGGCGCCCCGAAATTTTCTCTTCTTGCCACAAAGAAATTTTCTCTTTCTCTTTTCTCTTTTCTCTTCTGACGAATTTTAGGTACACCCTCTTCTGAAATGGAGAACATATTGGATGGTAATAACAATGATAATGAGATTGTAAAAATCAAATGGAATAATATAAATGAAACACTTTGTAAATAGCAAGGACTATCAAAATAGGAGATGGTGTTGTACACTTTTAAAGGAAATACCGCATGAGGAAATGGGGTATTTCTCAAAAACAAAAATGAAAAAACTTCCATCTTAATATAACCCACTTTCACTTTATGTTCATTCACTTTGCCACCAGAGCATATTAGAATTTAACGTGATGAGCAGACTTGTGACTTCTATATCTGGAATAAGGCCAAGAACTAAGGAAGGGGTGAGAAGGAACAGCTTCCAAGGAACTGACAATAGCCTTCTAACCATAAGGGGCAAAGACTCTTCCTCATGTGGGAGACAGGTGCACCAAGCAGAGGTCAAAGAGCAGTCTCAGTTCTACAGTGGTGGTCAAAACGGAGCATCTGGCAGAGAAGAAAGCAAGAAATTCTAGAAAAGGGTGAATGGGAACACAGTACGAAGAGCATCACTAAGTTGAGGGGCTATAGCAGGGGCGTTGAAATCAGACCCAGTGGCTAAGCTGTGAACTCTGATTTTGGGGAGAGAGGAAGTGGACGGAAGCAGCCATGTACCTAGTGGATCTGACACCAGGGCAGACCATGGCTTATCAACCTCTCTCTCACATATCCATTTATAAGGAGGTTGTGAAATGAATAGAAAAAAACCCCCAAAACTCAATATAATGCCTTTTACTGAATGTAACGTAAACCATAATGCTGGTGCAAATCAATAAGTGAAATATCTCCGTGAAATCATTTTGGTGGCTATTGAATTGTACGCAAAATAACAATTTTATTTCTAAAAATTTATTTAGTGTTTAGTTAAAAAGGAAAAAACCTTCCATTTTTTTTAAAGATGGGTTTGAAATTCTGCAAAATAGTTTGTCTAAACTAAAATGACACTTGTCAACTACTAGGTGTTTGATTTGCTATGGTTTCACTGTTAAAAATATAAATAAGTTCTATCCTTTGTGGGCCAATAAGACTGCAGTAACTCATATTCTGAACCTGAAAACGCATAAGTGAGTCCACCTGTGTCTGTGGCCAGCTGTCGAACTAATTCTCCAGATTTGCCTCTGGAGAACAGACTTGTATTAAAGACAAACAAGAAAAGGCTTATTGGAAGCCTAAAAGCATTTCTGCATTTACTATGAAAACGAAACAGTCATTGTTGAGAATTCGAGACAAAGTTTGGGGGAAAGAGTATGATATCACTGATGTAGTTTTGTGGCAATAAAAAAAAAAATTCGGTTTTATCAAAGAGCTCTAGTGAATGCGCACTTTTATTGCTTGCACTTGAGGGAGAGCCACGGCCCAAAAAGGAAAACATCTGGATCAGTGTGCAGAAAAGGACACAGAAAGGCAAGCACGCTCATGGACCTCGAGGGCCTTCCTAGATTATGGTGTCAGATAAAAATGAACGTTCACAATTGGTAGTATCTTGATCTGAGTCCTACATGTGCAATACCAAAAAAGATTTCTTTGCAAAATAAGTTGTAGGAAAGTCTTGGTTTTCTTGGGTTGCCTGCAGTAAGAATTGCTATTAAAAAGATAGACTTCCTCTTTGTCTTCGTTTGCTGGGTCTGACAGAAGGTAGAATAGGTGGGTATATGCCCATTCATACATCCCTCCCATGCACATGCGCAAATCCCCAGCAGCCCCTACCTTCCTTGTCTTGTCTTCACTGCCGGTGCATCTCCCATCTCTGTCTCGTCTCTTTCTTTCTGTCTTTAATTTTTGAAAAATGCTTAATTCTCATGATGAAAGGAACATTTTTCGGCAAAGGATGTTTTAAATCTGGCTTTCAGATTACTTTTTAAATGCCTGTAGTGTACCCTTCACAGACCTCAGCAAATACCAAAATGTTAATCTAATTGTTATTTGAATTTAGTGGGGGCATACAAATTATTTCAGCTTTTCAAGGACTTTTTATTGAGTAGGAAAATAAAAATTTTAAGTTGTGGAGTAATGAGAGACCCTTCGGGCTGAATAAAAACTATTAGTAGTGTTTGATTTACGAGCATATGTCTTCTCTGTCTCTCCTGCATACATACACATACATAGCCAACACTGTAGCTGACACAAATTATTCTCCAATGTGGGGAGCTCTTAAGAGGCCAATCTCTAGATAAGCTGGATAAATATCTCTGGGATGAGACCCACAAACCTAAAATTAAAAAAGCGTCCTATGTGTTCCTAATGGTCATTCAGCCGGAGGAATCCTTCACTGGTGACAATCTATATTTTTTCTAATTCTGTCCTCATGGTATTGAATGACTTGTCCTGACTTTACATTTTTATTCTGCCATTTTATTGTCTTTGTTCTTATTTCACCTTGGAGATCACCTGGAGATAATTCTTAGAAGGGAGAAAAAAAATCCTCCAGTCACGTTCCCTTTTCCAGAAAGCCTGAATCCTCAGTATTGTGTATGCAGAATGCAAAGTCGTAGGTTTGAAAGGTCATAAATCAGCTGCAAGATTCTCAGCAGGATGTATTTTAAAATGTATGACCTTCTGTTGTTCCAGCATATCACTAAAGCTTGTTCCGTGCCATCAAATGCAGTGAAAATCAGTGCTTTTCATATCCTCACACACAATATATTATAAGAATCTCCCTCGGAAAAGAATAAAACTGCTCTTTCTATTTAAAAAATCCCTGCCTTTTTTTCACCCCCTCCTCGACAAAATTTACAATTGCAAAGAAAAAGAAGCAGGCAAGATACAGAAGCTTCTGGGAAGCATAGATAACTTACTATTTGGTTTTTCTAGCTGCTAAGATTGTTGGAGACAGAAAAAAAGCAGTATAATACACTGCTAATGGCTTCTCTACTAGTAAAGCAACTTCTAGTAGCTCAGTTTATCTAATTGGTTATTCTTTCAAAAATCATTGTTGTGTTGTGTGACTGGCATTGGATATTACTAAAGATATAATGTGAATATTAACCATTCAAATAAAATTTTTCATAGAAGAATCACCAGTTTTAATTACTGGTTAAAATGACCCTCTGAGTGTTAATGTATTTTAGACAAAGGGTTAAATAATGATTTAATTTTTTTAATACCCATAGGAAAGAGGTGTTCTCAGATGAGGGAAGGGAGGCTCCGAGAAGGTCAGTATTTTCTAAAATTATTTAGGTGATAAGCTGCAGAGCTGAAATTAAAAACCAGGTGTGTGAGTTGAAAAGCCTAGATTTGCATCCCTAGGCTGCAAGAGATGGCTGGTGGTTCTTGTGCTCTGGCATATGTAATAATCTCTGAGAAGTAATTTAAAATGTTTATTTCTCTTTAGAGATCCAGCTTTGGTAGTCCTGAGAGCCCAGGTATCTGTATATTTTTTAAGATTTTATTTATCTATTTGAGAGGGAGTAAGAGCTAGAAAGAGAGCACACACACAGGGAGAGAAAGAGACAAACAGGCTCCCCAATGAGCAGGGAGCCCGATGTGGGACTAGATCCTACCACCCCAGGATCATGACCTGAGCCAAAGGTAGATGCTCAACCAATTGAGCCCCCCAGGCATCCCAGAAATCTATATGTATATTTTTTTTTAAACAGAAGGAAATCTTTTTTTTTAAGATTTTATTATTTATTTGACAGAGAGAAACACAGCAAGAGAGGGAACACAAGCAGAGGGAATGGTAGCGGGAGAAGCAGGCTTCCTGCCGAGCAGAGAGCCAGATGCGGGGCTCGATCCCAGGACTCTGGGATCATGACCTGAGCCGAAGGCAGACGCTCAATGACTGAGCCACCCAGATGCCCCAAAATCTATATTTTTAACAAGAATTTGTGTGAGCCTGACCACACTCAGGAAAGGCTTGTAGTGTGGGTTCCCTATTCTGGGGGATGGCTCAGATTGGGGACGCAAAGGAACTCCCCCATGCTGTGTTATTAATATTACCTGGGTTTTGTCCCCTTATAACTGAGGTGACAGGAAGAAGCTACACCCGAACCTGGTTTGCTGGGTATTTTTCACCCAGAAATTTTTTAAACTATCATTTCTGAACTTAAAAAGGGAGTACTGAAAATGTGCTTTGAATTTTATTTAGAATAAAGGCCCCAAAGAGCCTTGTGGAAATTAAGGAAGAGCATGTTGAGAAAGAGGGCTCAGGAGGAGGCAACGAGTGTGGCTTTCCTGGTCTGATTGGGGCTTCCATCCCTTGCTGATGGTGGTTCCCGTGATGGGACAGCATGCTCACCCACCTGGAACTGAGGGAGCTTTAGGACAAGAAGAAAAGCTCCACAGTAGTGGTAGAAAGAATGGAGTTAGGCTTGAAGTGTGGCAGAAGACTGAGAAACAAGAACAGGAAGGCAGAGTCCGGCAATGGAGATCTTAGAACTAGTGCAAATGGTGGGTCAGCTGAAAGGTGCATCATTTCTATCTCTAAGTCCAGTGGCTGCCTTCTCTTTACAATCCTTAGAAGAACTCTAAGTTACTACTTTCAGTAAAATTAATCCTCTCGGATAAGCATCTCTACCAATCAGGTTCACTTACGGGTAGGTGACCAATCTGTAATGGGAATTTAAAGTAAAGTGTTTGAAAGGAGACAAATCAAAGTCTAACCCATTCCAGGAACTCCAAAGCTGTCTTTGGTGTTTGCTCCAAGTAGCTTAAGTGCTTTGCAGAAAGTGCTAAGCAGGGTATAGAAACACTGTAGTATTGGAGAAGGGTTACCTCAGGCTTGGCTCCTGGTAGAGGTATGAGGTTCCACATGTCATGGAATTTCTGTGAGTGCCCATTTGTCCAGCTACAACATGGTGGTTATAAACACACTGCCTGGGCTGCTTAAATGGGGACGGGGAATAATCATTCAGTACAGGACCTGGGGCATAGCAAGTGTAGCAGATTCGTGCCAGGAAACAGAATCTAATCCATATGGTTCAAAGATAAAGACTTCGGTGAAGAGATCATTGACAAGGGTGTGGGCAAGGCATGTGGAGACTGTCCCTGAGGGATAGACCTGAAGGCACAAGAGATGAGGAGCCACCCTCCCGTGAGAGAAGGAGCCACCCTACACTAAGCACTCTAGTGTGGAGGGACCCAGCTACTGCCGGAGAGGTGGGGGTAGGAGTGGCCTCTTCCTCCTTCTGCCATCAGAGCTCCTCCTCCTGTAGCCCCCCATTGCCAGACCCAATTGGGAAGCCATAGGACAAGGAAGCCCAGATGATAAGGTTCGCAAGGGGTGGGCCTCACTCTGCGGGATGGATGCGGAGGGAGGAGATCGACAGGAGTTTTTCAATAAAGTCCTTTCTAACTCTCAACCCTAATCAAGCACATAGGCACACACATCCTTACATTTCCAAATAAAGCTGCATATATAGGGTTAAAAGAAGGTTTTGTTTAGCTTGCTATCCCATTAATGAATATCTGTCAAGTTCAGAAACAAAAGTAAACATGACTCCTTTCCCCAAACCTCAGGAGCACTATTGGTTATGCGCTTGGAAAGACATAATTTTTGGACCTGAATCCTGTCTACGTTACGTAGATACGTAAATATTCCTTTATCTCGCTGAGAGACGTAATGTGCTTCCCTCAAGGACCCTTACTTACTTCCAAGGAGTGAATTTGGCACCAAGGGTATCAGACAGTCTAGAATAAGAAAAGGAGAGAGCAACTCACTACAAACCGCTGTTGCTTCCACTTCTTAGTTCCACTCTTCGCCAGAGACTGCTTTAGATAATGGCAAACTTTTCGGCAAAGTGGAGCTGTCCTTCATTTGGAAGGTGGAGCCTCCCTCTTCTTCCACAGAGGTAGAGAATAGTCAGGTTGATGGAGCTCGCTCGGCCTGTTAGGAACAGAAAAGAAGTAAGTGTCCATGTGATGGGTCTTGAGATGGAAGCATTGATGTGACTGGAACATGACCAGCTGTCAGTCATTTGGCCAATCTGTAGGAACCATCTAGATCGATAAGAAGAGGAAAATCTTTTAGCCGCAGGCTAAAAGACACTGTGCCAATGTCTTGGTCAGGTAGCCCTGCCATTTTTCTCCCATAGACAGGATGAGATTTGGTGCCTAATTTGTACTCTACTATGACATTAAGTTGACATTAGCCTTTGCTCAGGGAATAAAGTAATTAGGAATAATACCTATCACTTGTCAAATGCCCACTGTGGTCCAGTTGTGTACCGAGGGGTTTAGATACCTTTGTCCTAATCTTCACACCTCTTAGTGGATGACACACTAAATTTAAAAATCAGTAATTCGTGATACTCAAAAGGCAGTACCTTTCTTTTGGAAGAATGTCAGTCGTTAGAGAGAAAGGAAAAATAGAACTGGAAACTCAGAATTATTTGACTATGAATGTAGTAACTGATTGAAGCCAGTATCATCAGAGGGTGCTTTAAGTGTAGTGGGTGAGATGTGTAGAGGGTAGAATAGCCACACAGTCTTTAAAGCATCATGCCACAGGTTAGTTACTAACTGCAAGGGGATAAAAAATAGCTTCACAGAAAAAGCTGGCAGACCATCCATCAGGGAAGTGAGCAAAGCTGACATCACCAGGAAGGAAGCAAACGGACCTTCCGTGCCTTCTGGGGGAATGTGGTGCCTATTAGTCAACACCCTCCGTGTGGTAGTCTCAGGGAAATGTTTAACCTGTATCTAGGCATGAGGAAGCACGCAAAGTCAGAGGTAGAGACATTGTACAACTGGCCACAAATGGCCTGGACTCTGGAAAAATGTCAAAGCCAGGAGAGACAAAAATATTGGGCAAAGTGAGCTAAACTAAAACAGATGATAAAGATGACAGCTGTTTTTTACTGTGGGATCCTTTTGGATCCCAGATAAACGGGAAAAAAAATCTGGTAAACAGATATTACTGGGACCATGTGAGAACTTTGAAATGGTCTACGTAGTTTGATAGTTTTTGGGCCCAATTTCTTGGTAGTTTTAGTGGAACTGTGCATCTGAAAGAGGCTGTCTTCTCGTCTTAGAAATCTGTGAAGTATTTAAATGTCACCAAGTCTGCAACTTCACTTTCATAAAGCTCAACAACCACAAAATGTTAAATAGATACAGCAAATCTGGCAGAATGTCAACCATTGATGAAGTTAGGTGAAAACTAGATGCATGACAACTTTTTATTTCTTAAATTCCAATATAGTTAACATAGAGTTTCAGTTGTACAAATAGTGAGCCAACAATTCTATAGTTACTCAGTGTTCATCATAATTGTATTCTTCATCCCATCACCTATTTCACCCAACCTTCTCTCCCCTCTGGTAACCATCAGCTTGTTCTCTATACCTGAGTGTCTGATTGTTAGTTTGTCTCTTTTTTTCTTTGTTGGTTTGTTTTATTTCTTAAATTCCACTTATGTGTGAAATCACGTGGAATTTGTCTTTCTCAGACTTCACTTAGCATTATACTCTAATAATCCATCCAGGTTGTTAAAAATGGCAAGAATTTTTTTTTTTTTGCCAAGTAATATTTCATTGTATATACATACAAATTTTCTTTATACATTCATGTACCCACGGACACTGGGTGATGTTTGTAAACTTCTAGTTGTCTGTAGGCTCAAAGCATTTTTTTAATGGGAGAGAAAAAAAAAACCACAAGATATTATTGACGCCATGTTTTCAAAAGTGGAAACAAAGGTTGAGGCCCCCCAGCTAGTACATGGCTAGAGTTAATATTTAAAGCTAGGTCTTTCTAACTCTACTAACCCCTTCAATATATTTTGGCCCTGGTACAGTAAATGTGGACACAGTGACTGTGAACTGATCTTGAAAAAGAATGTCCTTTATTTTCCTAAGTTCCTCATGACCAGAACAGACAGATAAGGATCCCTCCCTGAGAAATGAGGACTCAGGTTTGGTTTATAATAGGCTGCCCTTTTCCCGCAGCCCCCTGTTAGGGAGGTGCACATTTCCTTCTCTGAATATCACAGACAGTGGCTTTGAATTCATTCGGTGTCCCTTATTAAGGCCCAGTACAAGCCCTCATGGAATGCCGGGATCCAAATTAATCCTGACTTTGCATCAACTCAGAACACAAATCCTCGCTAACAATAGGAGACAACTTTGAAAAAAGCTCTAATAAAAGCCAACGTGATCAGAGATAACTGTGGTCGAATTTTGCAATGCTAACACCTGAACAAAAGGGCACAGGAAAGGGTATTTATTCAAACGCTTTGGCCCCTTTTCTTCAAGGAGCCTATCAACTATTTATGAGAACACTGATCCGTCTAGTGTGTGTGAAGTGATTAATCTTGTAATAATGTATTCAATTGAATTTGAAAGTACCCAGCTTCGGTAATGCCTCCTCCATGTCCCTAAATTTAGATAAATAGGTTCAGACTCTCAGTGAACAGTGTGTGGAAGTTTGAATTCTCTCTCACCATCTTAGGTTGCTGTATAATAACATATTCCTAGGACCTCTGACCAAATCCTCGCTGGATGTCTTCAGTCAGTGTGACCAGATACAAAGGCCACTTGGTGGTGCTTTGTGGACGGTGGCCCCATGTCTGCCTGACAGAGGTGCTCTCTGCTTTTAACCTTACATTCAATATTTGGATTTTGTGAATTGCTGATGGGAGCCAGATCTTTTTTTGGCAAGTGCTTTGTGCGGACAGGAGAGAAAAGCTCACAGTAGGTTAGTGGTGTCATTAGCAATTTGTTCTTTATAGAGAGAGGTAAAGTAGAATAGGAGGTTTTAAGCTATTAATTCTATAGGCGAGTCCTTCCCTCCTACTAGGAAATGCTTATTTTCTCTACCCCTGAAGGTGGGTGTTTTTTAATGTTTAAGTAAATCTCTGCGGCGTCTTTGTCTAATGAAAGAGCTGCTCTTGAATGCTTCCCATGGAGAATGCATCAGGGTGCGGCTTTGTGCCCTGCTCCAGCTGCCACACGTGGAGGGGTAAGGGCAGGGGAAACCACATTTTGTAGGGGACTTGGCACATTTTTTTCTGAATGGAATTCTTTACTAAGTTTTAGGAAGAGGAGAAAGTAGAAAAGGTGGAAGACCAAATTCTTGGTTCTGGTTTAGTTCTGAGAGAGCTTTGATAAATCCCTTTTATTCCTTTGTGTAACCAAATACAAAATGATTTTGCCTGCTCTGTGCAGTCTTTCCTAGTGAAAATACGGCCTTACCAAGTGAATTCAGAGTTACTTCCTTCCCACCTGGAATGATTGTTCTGTTTCTCACCGTTGGTGTGGTGTACGTAGCAGCATAAATCCATCTGCCTTGGGGACATCCCTGAGGGTCCAGATAGACAAGGGATTATCTAGGGGGCTGCAAAAGCCTCTGGCAGAGGGCTGTGTCTGTGGCGCCCCCATGAGAATTGGTCTGTATATCTGTCTTCTTCACAGGAGCCCTCCCTACTCTTAGGCTGGAGTGGTTTCTCTCTCCCTTGAACTGTAGAGGGTTTTTAGCAAAGTAAGCCACAAGCACATGCTTGAAGTAAGCTTTGGTACAACCAGAGGTCTCATTTAGAGTTCCACGGATTAGATGCACAAATCCAGACAAGGCCATCATTGCATGATATGATGACCAATTGGGATGAGGAATTTGAGCAATGTGCAGAACTTCGTCATCGTGTCATCTGTGAAACTGGTGACATGTTACAGGGTCGTGTAGGATACAGCAGGGTATGTATGCCTGGCAGTGTAACGTGAGCGTGAACCAGGAGCAAATGAACGTCTGGGGAACCTCCGAGATCAGGGTGAAATTCAAATCAAGCCAATCACTAAAGATTGGATTCCTGAAAGGATATTGGAATTCTAAAATTCTGATTTTTTTTTTATCTGAAGTTTTTTTTTCCCCCCATTGGGCCACACCATGGCATCATCTTATGATCACAGATAATTATGAAAATTACAGAATTTGAAATAAATATTCGGGCTCCTGGCTGGCTCAGGCAGTAGAGCCGTGCGCCTCTTGATCTCAAGGTCATGAGTTCAGGCCCCATTTTGGACATAGAGGTTTATTTTTAAAAGTAATAAAAAATAAATGAGATTAATATCTCCGTCTTAGAAATGGGCTCTTCAGTTTTCTGGCTAGAGTTCAACCCTTTGGAGATGTAATAAGACCAGATGACCGTGGGACTTAGGTTGCTGTGCCCATAGTGTACTCTTTCAATGTGGCAGTGTAACAACTTATAAAACCAGGGTGACTTTGCTGGGAGTTAGCAAATAGTGGCAGGAGAAAATCTGCTAGTCAGTCCTAAAAAGTTTAATGGCTTTTTGAGTTTCTTCCCCTTAGCACATGCTACTGCTACAACCCCACAGGAAAGAAAATACAGAACCACATTCTCTTTATCTTGTATAAAACCAGCGTTCAAACTACATTAATAGATAATGGGTGAAAATTTACATTTTGAGAGGTCTATTAGACAGTTTTTTTTCTATGAATCCTTGGAATTATGTAACTAAGAGAAATAGGAATTGAGGGGATTCTTTAAAACTGAAGACATGAAAAAATATGCTGTATTTAAAAGTAAAAAACAAAAAAAACCCCTGCACTTGATTATGATAAATCAAATTTTTATCCACACCCCAAAATCACTTTAACCCTCAGTATGCCCAATTTAAAAAGGCAAAGGATGTGAATAGACATTTCTCAAAAGAAGATACACAAATAACCAAGAGGTAAATGCAAAGGTACTCAAATTCACTAATGATAATAGAAATGCAAATCAAAACAGTAGGATATGTCCACACACCTGTTAGAAGTCAGTTATCAAAGATGAAAGATAACAGGTATTGGGAAAGATGTGGAGAAAGGGAACATTGATGTACTGTTGGAGGGAATATAAGTTGGTATGGCCATTGCAGCAGAGTATGGGCTCCCTTTAAAATTTAAAAACCTGTATTTTTAAAAACCTTTTTATTTTATGTATTTTAAAAACCTTTAAAACTTACGTATTTTAAACATAAAACATATTTAATGCATGTATTTAAAACATAAAGCCTATGTATTTTAAAAACCTTTAAAAACCTGTATTATGCTCCAACAATTCCTTCTTGTTCTATATCCAAAGGAAATCTGTATCGCAAAGAGATGTCTACACTCCCATGTTCATTACAGCCTTACTCACAATAGCCAAAATATGGAAACAGCCTAAATATGCATCCATGGATTAAAGGATAAAAACAATGTGAAACATTTATGTCACTCACACATCCTGAAATATTATTTGACCTTAAAAAAAGGAAATCCTGCCATAACATGGATGAACTTTGGAGAACAATCTGCTAAGGGAGTTAAGCCAGATGCAGAAAGCCAAGTACTTCATGATCTCACCTATATGTAGAATCTAAAATAGTCAAACTCCTAGAAACATGAAGTAGACTGGCGGTTACTGGGTGGAAAGGGAAATGGGAAGATGTTGGTCAAGTTTCAAACAAGATGAAAAGGTTCTGCAGGTAAAATGAGATATTGCAGCTTCAGTTCCAAATCATCTCAATAGAGAGAAAATTGTAATTGAATGAGTCTGATTTTCCCAGTTCATAAAAAAGTTATGTTTGGGCTGTACTGTGGTTCATGAAGTATACAATAGCATTCTCTTAAAAAACAAGGTACATACCTTAATTAAATATTTCTAAAAAATACCGACCATCATCTAAGCTTTCCTCAAGTTGAAGTCTTCTTGCTTGTGGAGGTTGCCTTGATATTGATGGCTGTTGTCTGATCAGGATTGTGGATGCTGAAGGTTGGGGTGACTGTTGACATTTCTTAAAGGCCACAGTAAAGTTTGCTGCATTGATGGGCTCTTGATTTCACAAACTATTTCTTTGTAGCATGTGATGCTGTTTGACAGCATTTTACCCACAATAGAACTTTTGAAATTGAAGTGAATCCTCTCAAACCCTGCCGTGGCTTTTTCAATGAGTTGATGTAATGTTCTTCATCCTTTGTTGTCATCTCAATATTCTTTACAGCATCTTCACCAGGAGTAGATTCCATCTCAAGAAACTGCATTCTTTGCTCATTCATAAGAAACAATTCCTCATCCATTCAAGTTTTATCATGAGGTTGTAGCAATCCAGTCACATGTTCAGGCTCTTCTAATGATAATTCTTTCTCTTTGCATCACATCTCTAGTTACTTCCTTCACTGACATCCTAAACTCTTCACAGTCCTCTATGAGTGCTGGGATGAACTTCTTTCAAACTCCTGTTAATGTTGATATTTTGACTTCTTATGTATCACAAATATACGTAGTGATATCTAGAATGGGGAATCCTTTCCAGAGGTTTTCAATTTACTTTGCCCAAATTCATCAGAGGAACCATTATCTATGGCAGCTATAACCTTACAAAATACATTAAATAAGAATTTGGAAATCATAATTTCTCCTTGATCCATGGGTCAAAGAACGGATGTTGTGTTAGCCATGAAAACAGTAATCTTGCTGTGCATCTCCATCAGAGCTCTTAGGTGACCGGATGCATTGTCAATGAGCAAGACTATTTTGAAAGAGATCTTTCTTTCTGAGTAGACCTTAATAGTGAGCTTAAAATGTTTAGTAAACCGTATTATAAACAGATGTGCCATCGTCCAAGCTTCGTTCCACATGTAGAGCACAGGCAAAATAGATGTAGCATGATTTTTAAGGACCTTAAGATCTTCAGCATGGTAAATGAGAGTTGGCTTCAACCTGAAGTCACCAGCTGCAGTAGCCCCTAACAAGAGAGTCAGCCTGTCCATTGAAACCAGGCACTGATTTCTCTATAGCTATGAAGGTCCTAGATGCCACCTTCCAATATATTTTGTAGGTTATTTTGTCTGTGTTGAAAATCTCTTGTTCACTGTAGCTACCTTCATGAATTATCACAGCTATATCTTCAGGCTCACTTGTTACAGCTATTTCTTTGGCACTTGCTGCTTCACCTTGTGCTTTTGTTATGCAGACAGCTTTCTGTCTTCAACTCCCCAACTTTCCTTCTGCAGCTTCCTCACCTCTCTCAGCCGTCACAGAATTGAAGAGAGTTAGGGCTTTGGTGTGGAGAAGGCTTTGGCTTAAGGGAAAGTCATGGCTGGTTTGATCTTCTACCCAAACCACTAAAATTTTCTTCATCTCAGCGGTGAGATAGTTAGGCTTTCTTAACACTCAAATGTTGACTGGTGTAGCACTTCTAATTGCCCTTAAGAACTCTTTCTTCACGGTCACCACTTGGCTAACTGTTCAGCATGATGTTAGGCCTCTCTTGGCTTTTGACATTGCTTCCTTACTAAGCTTAATCATTTCCAACTTATGCCCTGAAGTGAGAGACGTGTGACTCTTCCTTTCACTTGAATACTCACAGGCCATTGTAGGGTTATTAATTGGCCTGATTTCAATATTGTGTCTCAGGGAATAGGGAGGTCTGAGTAGAAGAAGAAAGATGGGGAACCTCTGGTGTGTGGACCATTCCGAACATACACAATGTTTACCTATTAAATTAGCTGTCTTATATGGGTGTGATTCCTGACATCTCAAAACAATTAAAATAATAACATCAAAGGTCACAGATCACTCTAAAAATAAAATGAAAAGGCTTGAAATATGAGAATTACCAACATGTGACGCAGACTTGAAGTGAGCAAATGCTGTTCGTAAAATGGCGCTGATAGACTTGGTCAACACACAGTTGCTATAGACCTTTAGTTTGTGAAAATGCAGTATCTCTGCATCACAGTAAGTTGAAACGCAATAAAATGAGGTATGCCTGTACAAAAATGTGACTCTAACTAACAATATTGTATACTTGGAATTTGCTATGAGGGAAGATCCTAAGTGCTCAGTAAGAAAAAGAAAATGCAAATGCTAAGTGTAGGAGATGATGGACTTATTAGCTTGTTTGTGATGAATATTCCACAAGGTATATGCATAGCTGACCCTTGAATGATGTCAGAGTTAAGGGCACCAACCTTACCACACAGCTGAAAATCCACATGTAACTTTTGACTCCCCCAATATTTACCAGTAGCCTGCCTTTGACTGGAAACCACACCAGAAACAGTCAATTAACACATTTTATAAGTTGTAGTATATACTGTAGTCTTAGAATAAAGGAAGCTAAAGAAGAGAGATTGTTAGTAAGAAAATCAAAAGGAACAGAAAATACATTCATAGTACTGCAGTGTGGAGAGAGAGAGAGAGAGAAAGACAGAAAGAAGGACAGAAAGACAGAACGAACGAACTTGGGTCTAAGCGGACTTGTGCAATTCAGACTCCTGGTTCAAGGGTCAAGTATATATCAAACCTCAAATCACATACCTTAAATGTTTACGATTTTTAATTGTCATCTTATCTCCACAAATCTAGAAAATACATTTAGAATGATAGTTTTTACCCCCATTTGTAACAGAACCCATATTGCTTACTAAGGGACTAGCACACATTAATTGCAGTTTCAGAAGGAAGACAAATAAGCACTCAGCTCGGTTTCTTTAGCGTTTGTGCATAAGAGAGAATGCATGTATAGGGCAGGAGTTTTGTGTACTCCTAAAAGACAAGGAAATCACGTAGAAACTTCATATGCCAAGTTCACAGGAGGAAATGTTAGCTCATACCTAATGCCTATGGCTGCTGATGTAGGAAAGAGTAAAACTGGACTGGTACATCTCAGAAATTACAGCTCTTAAAAATTAATGACTTGATTGCATCAGCTGCTGAAAAATAGGACTTGAAAAGTATTTTCCAGCTCTCTGCACTGGGCTTAGAATCTGCACAGAGGGCTCAGGGGCTTTTCTAGGAGAAGGATACCATAGTAGGTGAGTGCACTTAATTTACACAAGTTGAAACAAAAATTGACTGTTATGTCATCTAAAGGCTAGGCTGCTGTAAAAAAAAAAAAAAAAAAAAAAGCCCCTAAAATCCGAATCTAAAATACATAAGACACCAATCTCAGTCTCCTTTCATCATCTGACCAGACTGAGCCAGAAGGATGGCCATGTTTGCCAAGGTCTTCACTGGGGCATTAACCTCCTCTGCATGGTGGAAGCCAGGTCTTAGCCTGAGCCACATTAGTACAAAATGGGGCATGTGACATGGTCCAGGGCAAATACCTGCCTTCCAAGGAGCAAGCAGAAGCTATCCTTACCCATTCTCCCATTCTTTTGACCACAGCTTAGTCATTGTAGTATTGTTCTCCAGAGAAATAGAACCAATAGGATATGCATACTATAGAGATACATCTAGAGAGACTGATTACAAAGAATCTGCTCACATGATGAATGAGACTAAGAAGTCTCATGATGTGCTCTTGGCATGGGGAAGACCCAGGATAGACAGTGGTAGAGTTGGAGAGTCTGAAACCTACAGAATGGGTGGTGTGGGGCTTCACCTAGTCTGTCTGCAGGCCTGAGAACCAGGTGTGCCAAGGGCAGGAGAAAATCCGTGTTCCTAGCCACCCTCCAAGGCACACACAAATCTCAACCTTCCTCCATCCTTCAGTTGTATGAAGGCCCTCAAATTACGGGACGGTGCCCACCCACATTGGGGAGGACCATCTGCCTTACTCGGTGTACCAATTCAAATGTGAATCTCTTTTGGAAATGCCAAGAAATGATACTTAACTATCTGGGCTTTCTTTGGCCCAGTCAAGTTACCATGGAAGATGAGCCATCACAGGTGGTTAGTCATGTCTCATTGTGAGGAGGCTGAGAAACGGTGTCTCTAGCTTGGGGCCCTGTCTCGGGGAGAGGAAAACTGATTGGGAACAGCCAGTAGCCATCTACTGCGTGACTTGCCGTTCTCACAATTAAGAGAGTTTCTCTCTGATCGAGATCTGGTTTTAAGAGGATCATGATAATACATAATTGAGCCCTCCCAGAAAAAATCGAATAGATTTTTCTGTCCATTTAAGAAAGGATACAATAAAGTGTTGGTTACAACATTGAAGTGTCAACTCTGTAATCAAATTTCCTGGTATTAACTCTCTGGGCAGAGTGGGCTTCACAGTGGCGTCTTTGTCTTCTCCAGCCTCTTCGATTATGCCAGAAGCATTAGGCAGACAAGCTCCATTTTGGGCTTTTCTGATGAGATCATAAATGCCTTTTCAATCTTCTATCAGAGACTGTCAAAAGTAAAAGGTGGCTTTTGGTATCCACATCGATGAGCAGCCACTGAGGTGTCCTAGACTCACCGGATAAGCCGTTCCTGTTCACTATCAGGAGTAAATTAATTTTCTTAAAAACCGACTCTGGGGCGCCTGGGTGGCTCAGCAGGAAGCCTGCTTCTTCCTCTGCCTGCCGCTCCCCTGCTCTGCTCTCACTATCTCTCTCTTTCTCTCTCTGTCAAATAAATAAAATAAAATAATACCCAGCTCTGTAAAACTCAGACTCTGACGATGTCTGCCAGCTTATTTTCTCAGCACCCATTTGCCTTCTGCAAACAATCCGGAACTTTGTTAGTGTCACATCTGCAACATAGTCTCCGGTGAGGTGATTCATTGTATGGTCAGGTTGCAAAGCATAAATTCTCGATAAAAGATAGCTTAAGGGACCAGAGAAATAAAGGTGTCCACAACAGTAAGCTTTAAAAGAATTCAGCCTGTCCTCTGGGTTTGGAAAAAATACGAAATTCTTATCAACTGTGCAGATCTTTATCTAATTGTTCTTTTTCTAAATCCAGTTATCTTACAGTGGATTTCTTTGACAGAAAGTACTGGTGACATGTCTTCATATGTTTTTTTTTCCCCTTTTGTTTCCAGGATGGCTGCCAAAAAGCAGTTGGCCAGCCGTTTCTCTTGTCTTCCTCTGCATTCAAGTGCCAGGAGCCACGACTATTTTAATCAGGGTTTTCAATTAGAATTTTCCTTTTCTTGTGTGATTTACTCTCCTTTTACCTCCCCCAGGCTTCTGCTCTTCTAGAATCCACAAGAATTGCTCATGTTCCATCTGCATTTCTTCCTCCTCGGGCAAATTCCCAACTAGGGAAGGGGTAGGAGCAAGACACAAGGCTGCACAGAAATCCCCTGACTTCCCAGCTGCTCTCTTCCCCCAAACAGACTTTTGTCTACAACACAGCCACCATTGCTAACAGATCTTTAGCACCTTATTAGTAATAAAGAGTAATTTAGGAAAGAACGTTAATTTAAAGCTGGTTTGGCCTGAATGGCGCAGAAGAAAAATGAGCTGTGCACAGTGGTGGGTGTGCGTGAATGTGTTTGCTTCACAGAGTAGTAGTGTCAGCACTGTTAATTCAGACCCTGAATTCTTACGCAAGCACTCAAAATAGCATTCCCTTCTGCTAAAAAGGACACGTACAATAGGTAGACTGTGACGTCTTTAGCAAAGAGGTTGAAATTAAAATATTTGTATCCTGTTTTGATGCTGACAGAGGCCTAAAGAGATTTTTCTTTGGTCATTCCCCAGCTTTTCACCACAATGTCCATTCCCTACAAGGGATGTTCCCTGTCTCTTGGGAATAGTAGAGGTTGCAGTGGTGGAGGAAAGCTAGAAATGAGGATGTTTCCACCAAACTGTACTCATTTATTTTGATATTTAGAGTTCATAACACCAGTTGCATATAACACTCAGTGCTCATCGCATCCTGTGCCCTCCTTAATGTCCATCACCCAGTCATGCCATCCCCCACCCACCACCCCTCCAGCAACCCTCCATTTGTTTCTTACAGTTGAGAGTCTCTTATGGTTTTGTCTCTCTCTGATGACTTCCCATTCAGTCTTCCTTCCCTTCCTCTATTCAGTCATTTGCTAAGTACTTACTGGCTACTGTTAAATACTTGGGAGAACACAAGTCTAAAATACTTTTGTTATATTTTCTAGAACGCAACTCCCTAACTCAGAACAAAAAATCTCCTGTATAATGCTTTTATAGCACTACAAAACAATATCCCACAGAATTAAGAGCCAAGTGAACACTAGAGCTAGCAAGTGCTATAAATAAGAACCAAGAAAAAGGAAGTATCACTTGAAGTTGGAACTTAATCTGGGAGTTGAAAGATAGACAGACTGGGGCGCCTGGGTGGCTCAGTCGTTAAGCGTCTGCCTTTGGCTCAGGTCATGATCCCAGAGTCCTGGGTTCGAGCCCCACATCGGGCTCCCTGCTCAGCAGGAAGCTTGCTTCTCCTGCTACCACTCCCTCTGCTTGTATTCCCTCTGTTTCTTTCTGTCAAATAAATAAAATCTTAAAAAAAAAAAAAAAAAAGACTTGGCGTATGAGGAAAGAAAAGAGATGGTATTCTAGGCACGGAACTTAGAAAAGTGTACCCCAGTGCAAGGTTGGGCTTGCTTAAAAAAGTGTGAATAACTCGAGAGCAGAGGAGTAGTAAGAGATACTCCTGAAAAGGGAACATGAATGCTCAGCCTGGGTTGGCAAAGGCAAGGGTGGCAGATGGGGAGCAGTGCAAAGTCCACCACCCTGAACAGTAACAACCCCCACCACCATGACAGAGTGTGGAAAGAATGGTGGCCAGAGGGTACGAGGAGAGTGTGTGTATAAATGTGAGGTCCATATGTGACCGGGGTCCTAGTCTTTTCAATACAGGTCTTTGAATCTCTATTAAAAAGGTTGTTTGGCTGCCTTGTTATTTTTTTCCTGTCACTTTAAGAAACCTGACTGTAGATGGATTCCTATCTAGCAGAATTATTGTAAGGGAAGGAGGGAAAATGTATTAGGAGAGAGAGGGAATATCTAGCCTTCTGGACTAAACATCAGTGTGGATGTGAAAGGTGCTGGCTCTCGAGCCGAATCCCCTCGGCTTGTACTTCTACACCTCCACTGACTAGCTGGGCATTTCTAGGCAAGCTGGTTAAACTCCCTCTGCCTTATTGTATTCAGCTGTGAAATGGGAATAATGTCAGTCCCATGTGTTTGTGTTGTTTTGAGCATTAAATGAGACCAAACATGAAAAATCCTCTTAGAAGCTCCTAACACATAATAAGTGCTCAGTAAATGCTAACTATTATGATTGCCCTAAGAAGGAAGAATTCAGGCAGCCAATTCCTCAGTTTTAGGTCATGAGGCAGAAAAATGGACTAGAAAAATTGGATCATCTGAGATACATTTAGTGATGAAAGGATATTGAAACTTCTGATAAGCCACAGAAAGGAAATTGGAAAGTTTAAATCTTATCCACCTGGTCCCAGACCTTGTGGCCCCCTAGGAAAATGGCCAGCATACTGTTACTGAATGTGAAAAGTATCACTCCCTCAAAAAGAATTCTATTTTAAAGCAAAAAAAAATTTCTGTTGTCTATGGCATTTTGGATACGTTTTTTCACTTTGTCAGTAAAGCAATAGCTGTAAGTATTTAGGTGTTAATTGTTGCTTTGTGTTTCTTCAGAGCAACCCAAGTAGCTATTTGGAGTTCGTTTGAACTAATTAGACTCTATTACTCTGACTTTCTACCAAGGTAAAGTTCAAGCTCCTTGGATAAAAGAATATTTAAGAAAATAAAATCATTGGTATGTTAAAGCAGTCCCTCAGCCATGGCATCATTGACAATTTGGGCTGGGTAATACTTTGTTGGGAAAGGGGGGCTGATATTATGTACATTGAAGATTATTTGGTAGCATCTCTGGTCCCTATTCAGTAGATGCTGTAGCACCTCCTTCCCAAAGTCATGTCAATCAAAGATGTCACCAGACAATGCCAAATATCACCTAGCAGACCAAATCACCTCCAGTCAACAACCACTATTAGAGTCATTGGAAGAAACCCATTTCTTTTGTTTTTCAAACAGAAGAGCATAGCCGCAATGAGTACCAGTACCCTTTAGCCCTTAACCACTCAAATAAACCAAGGCTTTCATCTCAATGGTCTCTTCCATTGAGGTAGAAATCAACTACCTCCTGCTATGCCAGTATCCATGGCAGGTGGGGAGTAGGGCAAAAAGTCACCAATGGAGAGGAGGCATTGAAGGTAGAAATCAACTACCTCATGCTATGCCAGTATCCATGGCAGGTGGGGAGTAGGGCAAAAAGTCACCAATGGAGAGGAGGCATTGGAGGTAGAAATCAACTACCTCATGCTATGCCAGTATCCATGGCAGGTGGGGAGTAGGGCAAAAAGTCACCAATGGAGAGGAGGCATTGGAGATGCAATGAAGACTTTGCAAGATTTGAATAGTGGCATCTTCCACCCAACCAGAAAGGCCTAGCGATGTCATCTTCTCTCTTCCTCTTCAAGATGAGGAAACAATAAGTAAGTGCTGGGAAGTCAGAGTAGCCAGTTTGGTTTGTTATATTTTGTTTGTTTGCTTGCTTGTTTTGGACATTACTGTTTGGATTTGTAGCTCAAATTTTTCTGAGTAATAGGAACATCAATCCACTAGTTAATTTCTACTCTTTTTCTGGTAAGTCATGCTTTTTAAGGCTGTGTGTCAGGCCAAAACTGTGTCATTTGGATGGTCACTGCAGTTGGGAAGCAGGACCTTTCTAAGTGCTATTGATCTGTCTCCTTCTAGAGAACTCATAGCTCCAAACTAACATTCAATTTCAAGTTTCACATTTAGGTTGAGGCAAATGTGAATTTTGGGAATTTTTTATAGTGTCTGGAATTCTTAAATTGCTTATTTATAACTATCACCCACCTTAGAAAATGATAAGATTCAAGGATCATAGATGCACTTTTTTTTTTTAAAGATTTTATTTATTTGAGAGAGAGAGAGAGAGAGAGAGAGAGGGTGAGAGAGCATGAGAGAGGAGAAGGTCAGAGGGAGAAGCAGACTCCCCATGGAGCTGGGAGCCTGATGTGGGACTCGATCCTGGGACTCCAGGATCATGACCTGAGCTGAAGGCAGTCGCTTAACCAACTTAGCCACCCAGGTGCCCCCATAGATGCACTTTTATTGACATATAGTTGATGCATAGTTGTACATTAGCTTTGGGTATGCAACATAGTGATTCAACATCTCTCTGTTAGGCTATGCTCACCCCAACTGTAGCTACTATCTGACACCATACAAAGCTATTATAATACCAATGACCATATTTCCTATGCTATATCCTTTATCCCCATGACTTTCTCATTTCTTAACTAGAAGACTGTATTTCCCGTTCTCCTTCACCCATTTTGTCCATCTCCCCATCTGTTTCCCCTCCGGGAACAATCAGTTTTTTCTTTGTGTTTATGGGTCTGTGCTTTTTGCTCATTTGTTTACTCATTATTTTTAGATTCCATGTAAAAGTGAAATAATGTGGTACTTGTCTTGCTCTGTCTGACTTACTTGATTTTTAACATCTTCAAGGTCCACCCATGCTGTTGCAAATGGGGATATCTCATCTTTATATGGCTGAGCAATACTCCTTTGTGTATATATGCCTCATCTTCCTTGTTCATTTATCTACATTTGGCCACTTGAGTTGCTTCATATCTTGTCTATTGTAAATAATATTGGAGTAAACATAGGGATGCATATATCTTTTTGAATGAACGTTTCTGTTTTCTGTGGGTAGTTACCCAGTAGTGGAATTATTGGATCATATGGTATTGCTATTTTGAATTTTGGGGGGGAACCCATATACTACTTTTCTGCAATGGCTATACCAATTTACATTCCCACCAACAGTGCACAAGGGTTCCTTTTTCTCCACATCCTTCCCAACACTTGTTATTTCTTGTCTTTTTGATTCTAGCTTTCTGACAGGTGTAGAGTGGATACCTCATTGTGGTTTTGATTTGTATTTCTCTGATGATGAGGGAGATTGAGCATCTTTTCATATATCTGTTGCCCATTTCTATGACTTTGGGAAAATGTCTTTCCAGGCCTTCTGCCCCTTTTTAAATAAAAGAAACAGGGGTGCCTGGGTGGCTCAGTGGGTTAAAGCCTCTGCCTTCGGCGCAGGTCATGATCTCAGGGTCCTGGGATCGAGCCCCACATTGGCTCTCTGCTCAGCAGGGAGCCTGCTTCCCCCCCCCCCGCCTGCCTCTCTACGTACTTGTGATCTCTCTTTCTCTCTCACTCTCTCACTCTGTCAAATAATAAATAAAATCATAAAAAAAAAATAAACTTTTTCTGGTTTTGAGTTGCTTAAGTTCTTTACCTGTTTGGGATATTAAACCTTGATGAGTTATGTCATTTGTGGATATATTCTCCCGTTCAGTAAGTTAGTTGCTTGTTAATTTTATTGATGATTTCCTTCCTTGTGCAAGCTTTTTATTTTGATGTAGTGCCCATAGTTTATTTTTGCTTTTGTTTCACTTGCCTGAGGAAAGATAGTGAAAAAAATGTTGCCTAGTCCAATGTTAAAGAAATTGCTTCCTATGTTTGCTCCTAGGACTTTTATGATTTCATGTCTCACATTTACTTGGTTAGTCCATTTTAAGTTTCTTTTTGTGTATAGCATAAGAAAGTGGACCAGTTTCATTCTTTTGTGTGTAGCTGTCCAGTTTTCTCAGTACCATTTGTTAAAGACACTGTCTATTCCTCATTTTATATTGTTTCCTCCTGCATCATATACTAATTTACCATCTAAACATGGGTTTGTTTCTGAGCTCTCTATTCTGTTCTTTTGATCTATGTTTCTCTCTTTCTGCCAGTACCGTACTGTTTTG
Source organism: Procyon lotor (assembly GCA_028646535.1). Lineage (NCBI taxonomy): Eukaryota > Metazoa > Chordata > Mammalia > Carnivora > Procyonidae > Procyon > Procyon lotor. The sequence goes on along the minus strand of CM053607.1, from coordinate 94,856,596 downwards.
ATTGCAGTGCTGTAGTATAATCTGAAATCTGGGATTGTGATAATACCTCCTGCCTTACTCATCCTTCTCAACATTGCTTTTGCAACTTGTGGTCTTCGTGATTGCATATAATTTTTAGGATTATTTGCTCTAACTCTGTGAAAAATGTTGGTATTATGATTGAGATTGCTATGAATTTGTAGATTGCTTTGGGTAATATGGACATATTAAAAAAAAAAGTCTTTTAAATCAGTGACCCGGAATTGCTTTGATTTGTGTCATCTTCAACTTCTTTTATCAATATTACCCTTATCAGAGTACAGGTTTTTGACCTTGGTGGTTAAATTTATTCCTAGGTATTTGATTTTTGGTGCAATTGTAAATGGAATTACAATTCTCTATATTACAGTTCTCTTTATGTTTCTTTGTACTACTTGGTTATTAGTGTATAGCAACATGGATGATGTCTGCATATTAATTTTCTATCCTCCAGTTTACTGACTTCATTTATTCTGAAAGTTTTTTGAAGTCTTTAGGGCTTTCCATGCATAGTATCATGTCATCTGTAAATAGTGATAGTTGAAGTTCTTCTTTACCAATTTGGTTGCCTCCTACTTCTTCTTCTTATCTGATTGTTGTAGGTAGAATTTCCAGTACAGTGTCAAACAAAAGTGGTGAGACTGGACATCATGGTCTTCTTGATCGTAGAAGAAAAGCTTTCAGTTTTTCCCATCACGTATAATGTCAGCTGTGAGTTTTTCATATATGGTCTTTATTATTTTGATCTATGTTCCCTCTAAGTCCACTCTGTTGTGAGTTTTTGTCGCAAACAGATGTTGAATTTGTCAGTTGTTTTCTGCATTTATTGAGATGATCGTACAATTTTTATCATTCTGCTGATGAATATGTAGCCTGGTTTGCAAATATTGAACTGTGCTTGCTTACTGAGAATAAATGCTACTTAATGATGGGTATTTCTTTTAAATGTATCATTGAATGTGGTTTGCTAATATTTCTTGAGGATTTTCACATCTATTTCATCATGGATATCAGTCTGTAGTTTTCTTTTTTCATAGTATTTTTGTCTGGTTTTAGTATCAGGGTAATGCTGGCCTGATGGAATATGCTAGCAAGTTTTCTATCCGCTTCTACTTTTTGGAATAGAGAACAATAAGTATTAGCGCTTCTTGAAATCTTTGGTAGAATTTGCCTGCACATCCATCTGATCCTGGATTTCTTGTTTGTTGAGATTTTTTCAATTACTGATTCAATTTCATTATTAGTAAATCGTCTCTTCAGAGTTTCTGTATCTTCCCAAAAGCTTTTTCTGTACTTCCTGAACCTGGATGTCTGTTTGCTTCCCCAAGTTAGGGAAGTTGTGAGCCATTTTTTGTTCAAAAAAGTTCTCTACTTCTATCTTCTCTTTCTGGGACTCTGTAATGAGAGTGTTTTGCTTGATGCTTCCATGAGAGCCCTTCACCTATCCTCATGTTTAAAACTCCTTTTTCTTTTTGCTGTTGAGTTTGGGTGCCTTCCATTTTCTTGTCTTCCAGATCACTGATCCTTTCTTCTGCATTCACTAATCTATTGATTCCCTCGGGTATATTTTCATTTCACTTATTGTATTCTTCAACTCTGATTGGTTCTTTCTTATTTTTTTATATCTCTTTGGTAAAGTTTTGAGTTCTGAAAGAACAATCTCATGAGCATCTTTATTATCATTACTTGAAAGTGTCTGTTAGGTAATGCTTATATCTGTTGGATTTAGTCCCTTTTCTGAGTTTTTGTCTTATTCTTTTGTTTGGAGCATGTTCATATTCCTTCATTTTGCTTGATTGTCTTTGTTTCTATGAATTAGGTGGAACGGCTGCTTGTCCTAAATTTGAAGGACTGGTTTTGTGTATGGTCATGCCCTGTGTAGACTGTGGGTGACATCAGCTAGGTGGCTAGAGCTGTGTGTGGGGTGAGTTAGGGGTCCTGGAGCACTCCGTGCTGAGGATGCCATGATGGGATGGGTGGAGTTGAAGTGGGCATGAGCCCACATGGAGAGCTGGCAGGACAGCTGAAAGTAAAGTGAGTATAAGCCAGAGGGTCCTGATGCTCTCAAACAGAGGTGCCCCAGTTGGATAACTACCCCTGAAGTGCATATGGGCCAGGGCGGTCCCTGGGCTCTCTGCAGAGAGGGTGCCCTGCAGGGTAGCTGAAGCTGAAGAGGGTGTAAGCTGAGATGTCATGGAGCTCTGTATACAGAATTTGCCCTGGCAGAGTGGCCGGAGCCCAGCTAGGGTTTGGGCTGGGGTGTCATGGGGTATTTCACACAGGGGGCACCCCAGCAGTACTCCTGGAGCTGAAGTGGGGTATGGATTGGGGGAGGTTTCAGGGTACTCCACAAAGTGCTCTGGCAAGACTCCTGTAGCTGAAGTGGGTATAGGCCTGGGTCGTCTCGGGGTTCTCCACACAGAGGGCTCCCTGGCAGGGCAGCTGAAGCTGAAGTAAGTGCAAGCTGGCATGTTGTGGGGTCCTTGGCACAGGGGGTGTTCCGGCAGGGGGATGAGGCTGGTGCAAGGCAGTGTAAGCCAGCATGTCCTCGGGCGCTCTGCAGCAGCACCGTGGTGGGGTGGCTGGAAGTGAGTATGGGTATGGCCCAGGAAATCCCATGTTCCACCACAGAAGGGGTGCCCTGGTGGACTGGCTGGAACAGAGGCACAGGCCAAGGGCCCTGGGAACCCTCCACATAGGAGGCACCTGGACAGGGTTCCAGGATCCAAAGCAGGAATGAGCTAGAACGTCCTGGAGCACTGCATCCTAGGAGTGGATCAGCAAACCATCTAGAGCACTGAACACTCCCTGCAGTGTTCTAGGGTGCTTTGCCCCTGTGGCACCTGGGCAGGATGGTCGGGGCTTAGGGAACACTGACCTGGGCTGTCCTGATGTGCACATCACTTGGGCACCTTGTGAGGTGGCTGGCGTTGGCATGGGCTAGGGCCCAGGGCTTGCTGAGGTGGCAGGAAGGCTACACCACCCAGACCCGTCCTCCCACCCATGCCACCAAGGTGGAGGGACCGTGTCAAACCCAAGCATTCACCAGCCCATCTGATGCAGAGAGTCCCAGCGGCTTCCTCACTTCAGGGGCATTCTAGGGCTAGTTCTTTTATGGTCTAAGGCTTCTTTTACATTGCAGCTTTTTTCTGTGGTCCAGGGCATGTGAGGCTGGTGTGGCTAGTGACCTTGGTGCTTGCTGAGGAGACGGGCCCACCACAGCCTCTGGATCCTGTTCCTGTCTGCATTATTATGGTGAAGGAGGAGCATGAACCATGGCACTGACCAGCTCCAACCCAGACAGGATGAGCAGCTCCTTAGCTGTTTGGCTTGTTTCTCTATATTCCACTTCCTTTTTGAAAGCATGACTATTTTTCTGTGCCCCGGGGCAGACGAATCCCCACCAGGTCTTTTAGTGCTGTCCCTTCCCATGCAATTGGCAGCCTTGGGCGTGAGGATTCCCTTCCTTAGAGCCTCCGTGTCTCATGGTGTTCTCTCCGTGGGCTCCCTATCTTTTCTTCTTCAGAGGCTGTTCAGTCAGCCCTGAGCTCTTCCTCAGGAGGACTTGCTGTACGAAAGGTGTAGGTCATGTGTGTCCATGGAGGAGGGGAGTTCGGGGTCTTCCTATGTCTCCTTCTGGGACCAGAACCTATCAATTTTAAATGTCTGTTTCTACTATCTTTTTTACCCTAGGAGAAAGAGCTTTCATAACTAGAAACTTGTTCTTCCTTCCAAAGCTTGCCTCCAAGGAGACTTCAGGAACAACTTCTGCGGTGGTTTTTGAAGTCAAAACTACCTTTTCTAGGGGAAGCCGTAGTTCTCAAGGACTATCCTTATAATCTTTACTGAGAAGAAACAATTTTTGGCTAAAATTAAATATTTCCAATCCAAAGGAACTCATTCTACTCTGCAGAATTTAATATTGTCTTCCATCTGTACACGGTGTTCCAGGTACCCTGAGCATTAGCGTTCCCCGGGCACATCACAGCCTTCAGTTTGGCTGAGCTGTTGCCCTCAGTCTTTACTCTAGACCGCCCTTTGCTGGAGAAACGAGTGACATTATCTTGTCATAGTGAAGTGAATGCATAGTGGGTAGGGGAAACCCACTGCAGTGTAAAGGATACTTGTTACTGCAGGTGTTGGCTCTGCAAATAAGAATTTTTAAGAACCGAATTGCTGACATGCTATGTCTAGAAAGCAGGAGAGTTCATTATGTTTCTAAGCCTAATGAAAGCGATAGTCCCCTTTGTGGTTACGGCTAGACATGTTTTTTAAATCTCATAGCTGGAATAAAAGCATACCTTAGTGGACAAATAGACTATCCACCATGTACCTAAAACAAATCCTTGAAAATGCTTTTAGTAATAGGTTTAAGGCTGAATCAAATACAAAATAAATAGCAGTAATTCAAAGTAATTCCATCATCCATCTCATATATTAATTGTTACAAGTCAAAGAAATTAAAAATTTCAAAGAACTTTGGGCTGCCTACTTTAGCTGCCCATGAGCATAAGATCTGCCTTATGGGTTTACTTATCAGTCCAACCTAAAATGATGAGGAGAGCGGGGAAGAATACTTGAACAATCTGATTGAAAGTGTTACTTTATTTCTTGAGAAAAAGATCCAATTTTTCTGTCTAATTTCATCTCTGGGATTTTGGTTCTCTGCTTGGGAGTCAAGCAAGAACATTTATTCTTCAGCTTCCCTCTCTGCACTAGGATGTCCAAATCTCAAGAAATGTTGTATCATGTTTTGTCATTTTATAATTTTTTTGTTTTGCCTGAAGTTACCTTAAGTTATTTCAAATAGCTCAGTAAACACTAGGGATTTAGAGTTTTTGACTAAATTGCTTTTGCCTAACATAGCCTGTATTTTTCTACATTTACTGAGTATTTCTCCTCAAAGATAATAGTATTTTCCTCTTTCTTTTCATCTATTAAATAGTGCCCACTGCGCTGTAACTAAACCTAGTATATAGCTTTCAGTGTTTGCACAGCTGACAAAATACATCCATTTAACCAAATTTTATCTTCTTAGAGTTGAGAGATTGGGATGGGAGGATCTCGAGTTACATTGAGTTTATTATTTACTGTTTATCCGTTCCAAATTGTATGTGGCAGTTGAAGCCTCCGCAGTAGCTGAGTAAACTAAAACAGCCTATACTTTTGAGCTACAGAATAGTATCTGGTTTTGTTTCCTGAATGAATAACTGTTGAAACATTGACATTGTGTGTCAGTGAGGATCCAGTGCAGAGAGTAGACCTGGGATAGCTTGTTCCATTGAGACCTCTAATCCCATATAACCAGAGGCAGTGAGACAACCAGACATGATCCACTCGGGTTTCAGGTGATGTTGCTACAGGCTACAAGCTAGTGAGCCACCTACCAACAGCTGAAACAAGGGAACTGCTGCCCCCCTTAGAGAAGCCACCAGAGGCACAGAAGGAAAAACCCTGAGCTTCTCCCGTCTTCCCTCTCCAGTCTCCTGACGGCGTCCTCCAGGGGAAACCAGCTTGCAAGGCAGCCTGGGAAACAGGCAGTGTAAGGGGCAGCCTGCTGCCTGATGGAGCAGAGCATGGAAATGAAGAAAAATACAGGGTAACAAATGGGCAAATGACTGACTTATCTAGAAAGTACTGGTCAGGAAACAGAAGTGCTTCTGTTGGTCCAGTCATCCTCTGGGTGCTTTGTGCCTACGTATCTCCTTCGAGGTAACGTGTTGTTTTGTTCTGGGTCAGTCTGAGATGTGACGATTACTGTCGTACTGTCTCAAGCACCATGGTAGGAGGCAGTTTGCAGAAGCAGGAATTAGAAGGGCAGTGTATCCTTGAATGGGAGTTATACACAGGAGATGGCTCTTCTTTTCAATCATGTGTTGCTCCTATAAATCATTCGTAGCTTGTTTTGCTCACTTACTTGAGCGGAGGCCTTCTCACATTTGCTTCCACCAAAATACTGCCACCATGGCCTTGCCTGCCTGCAAGGGATATAGGGTGAATATGGTTCATCCTGATGGTAGGCATGAGGAGACCAGGACTAACTCGAAGCAGCAGAGCTGAGTGTGGGTTCAGTGAACCACTTCTCCACTGCCTGACACGAGTGCTCTGGGTCACGTGCACAGCGGGCAGCTGGACCCCTTAGACCCGGTGTTTGACATGGGTTCTGAAAGACTGACGAGCAACTATCCTCTGCGACAGGGGCAAACGGCAGCTGTGGAGCGTGGCCTTCACATCTTTTCTAGTTTCCTGAGGCCAGAGTTCTCTCCACTGAAGAAACCTCTTTGCTCTCGTTCACTTGGAAAAACTGTTGTTTTAAGGAGTGTACGTGCGTGCGTGTGTGTGTGTGTGTGTGTGTGTGCCCACGCGTGCACTGAAGCTAGATGATTTTTCCAGAAATTAACAGTGCTTTGGAGACACTGAAAAGGAGAGTTTGAAAGGGGAAATGGGATGTTGACAGAGAGCAGACGGTTCCTGGTTTCTGCAGATGTATTGTGTAGAACCCAAGGTCTGGGGGAGGGACAGCAGCCCCCAGGTAAGTCCATGACTTGGCCTTGAGGATAATTTTTCTTTGCCTCCCTGCTTATGGTTTTCTTTCCTTTTCACTCCCTTCCCCACCAAGCTCCAAAACGCTCCGGAGTGGGTGCTTTCCTAAAGCCCCACCGTTTTTTCCCATCATTCAGGAAGGCACACTGAGCTAACCTCACAACAGGGAACCACTGATGGCAACCTCCAGAGCAGATTCTCAGACCACCCTCCCTCCACTGCCCCACTGCATCGCCACTGCCGTTTCCAGGCATGGGGCCCCCCATGTAGCTCCTTGGCCCCTTTGGCCCGTCACCTCCAGTTCTTCAGCCTGGAGACCCCAACCCCATTCTAGCACTGATGATCCTCTCCTTCAGTCTGTGCATTTCTCTGACATGGAGCTCAAGTCTTACTTTAAAGATCCATCATTATGTTTTCAGTTACTGCCTGGGCCCAACAATAAGAAGTCGTGAGAAGGATTATTGAGAGAAACCTTAGTAAAGCTTCTTTACATTTTTCCTTTCTGACAAACAGCAAAAAAAGAAAAATTTCTTGGAAAACCTGGATATGACTGTGTGTTCGGAAAAATAAGAAAAGAGAGGGAGGTTAGAGAGATGACCCAGGACACAGACTGGGGTCATAAAATGAAGTAGAAGGAGCTGTACAAACTGAACCCCCACTCCAGTACCTCACCCTTAGGAAGGCACAAAGTGCTGCTCTGTGTCTAGCACACACCCCCGTACTGTGCTTCTTAGAGGTCCAGCCTCTGCTCCCCGTTCCCCTCCATTTCCTCCCCTGTGCTGCTGGGACACTGACCAGTAGCTTCCAAAGTGACAGGCCCTCACTGATCCTGCCATTTTTAGTATTCTTTTCAAGTCACTTTTTCTAGCGAGTGTAGCAGCCTGAGGACAGGGTCTGAGTCCCATTTATTTCTATCCTCTCGTATATAGTGCTTCTCAAAGTGTGATCTAAAACCCAGCCTCAGCCTCAGCCGGGTGCTTGTCAGAAATACAGAATGTCAGGCCTTACCACAGCCCTCCCAAGTCACAGTATCTGGGGCTGAAGTGTAGGAATCTGTTAGAGCAAACCTTCCAGGGGATTCTGGTGCCTGCTAAAGTCTGAGAAGCATCACTCTGCGGTTTAGATACCAGGGCTTTGGGCACAGCAGCAGTTTAATAAACACCCCTTGATTTGAATGTATTTGCTAGATCATAGTATGGAGCCAAACCACAGCTCCCTGAGAGTGTTTTTTACCACTGTGTTCCCAGCTCCTCACATGATGGCTGACACTGCATTTGCTGGGTTAAAGTAGAATTGAATAGTATCTTATCTTGGTTTTGGTTTCTCTTCCACTTGAACCTTTTCTAGTTAGAGGTTACAAAATAGCAAAGAAAATCACAATGAGGATTGTTTTGAGAATTATCTCAAAATTTTGAGATAATACATCAATGCCATGTCAGTGGGAGGGATGGGGGAAAGGAGGACAGGGAATGAAGAGTACGCTTATCTGGATTAAAATAAAATGATTTAAACAACACCAGTGCCATGTGGATAATTAATGAGCTCAGTTTGCCAGTAATAATATTTTCTATTCCTGTAGCACTCTGGTTCTCAAAACTCTTTGATGAACATTTTTCTCATTGATCTTTAAGAAAACCTGGTAGTTTGTTTTCCTCTCTTAAGAAGTAGCAGAGATTGAGGGAAGCCAAGAGAATAGTTCTAGTTCTCTGAAGTAAGTACAAAAATGAGAACCCAGGACTTTGTGTTCCTACTCTCATGGAATGGTTTGCCTTTTATTGGCATTATACTATGTCTGAGTGTTTCTGGTAACTTACCTCAGTAAGTCTCCAATTTAAATTCTTCATCTGTAAAATGGGGAAAATGATAGTATCTACATTATAGTGTCATAGAAATTATCTCATTAATTATGAGCTATAATTATACTCTATCTCATATAAATTAATCCATTTCATTAAATGAGATAATAAATGTAAAACAGTACATTGCCTTGCACAAAATAAGGGTTTAAAAATGAAACTACTGCTATATTAGCATTGATTATTACAGTTTTTGGTTACATACGACATCATACATTTGTTACGACACTACGGTGATGCCCACCTGATTGACCATATGTACGTCAGCATGGGCCAGGGTCCTCTGTCTCTGGGAGAGTGTTCCTGGCTAACTCAAGGGGACATTCATGGCATTCAGTCTGATCCTCATGGCTGGGAGTGCTTCTGAGCATTACTCTTCCCTGGGTCTCTACTCGTGCAAATTCTTTGGTTATTAAATCTAAGAGCCCATCGGGAAGCTGAGGTATCTGCTGTGGTCAGAGCGGTCAGTTCTCTGTCTCAATTTCATGCTGCCTGCTCATTCCAAACGTGTGCCTCCCTTGCCTCACTTGTTAAGCTGTTAGGGTTAAACTCTTTGAAAAGAAGAGGTAAAATCGCAGCTGGTAACCAAATATAAAATAAACACATGTCAGAATTTTATTTAACTCCACAATGAATGATGGAACCAGTAAGATGGTGGCATGGGTTTAAGAGAGAGTGTTCAGTGGACACACATTGAGGCTGTCAGGAATGCTGAAGCACTAATAGTACTAATAGTATGAATTAGTACTAATAGTTGCCGAATAGGTTAATATCCACGGAACAATAATCAGTTATAATCCATACATGGTTTATTTGCATTGCTTTTCCCTACTAGCAAGAATTCATTTGTATTACTACCTGTTTTTATCTACAGAGCTGTAAAACAGCCCGAAGACCGGGAAAGATGTACCAGGTAGGACCCCCAGTAATCTTTTCTGCCCACTTTGAAGTCTTTCGCAATTCTCTGACTGGGTACTCAAAAGAGTAGGCTAGTGCTAGAGGAATGAACAAAGTATATAACTATATCCAGTTTTCTCATTTTCCCTGACTGAAAAGGAAACCTCAGAGTGTGAGTTTTTAAAGGGGCTACATGGACATTTCTCTGTTTCCTATCTTGAGCTCCTTTTCATACCCGCATACATTTTCCTGCAACTCCTACTTCAGAAGTCCTACAGACTTGGGGTCCCACTCCTCCTCATTAGAAATGCTACTTTTCCCACAGGAGGAGGGAGGCCTCCCCAGCTCCCCACTTCTGGTCCTATCTCAGGGTCTTGCAAACCTCAGTGATGATGCTTTGGCTGAATGTGTATCCAGGTTGTCCTCAAAGGGGAAGTAGAAGGTTGTGGTGTCTGAGAGAGGGCAGAACAGATACTAGATTCTTAGTTAAGCTTCCCCTTGAGCAAGTTTGATTGCTTAACATGAAGAAGCAAGCCATCTTGAAAAAGACCATGAATGACCCCAGGTAATTCCAAGTCTTGTCTAATCTGAGGGAAGGATACCTCTGTTGACATGACTTTGCCCTTGCCTCCTATGGAAGAATAATCCAGGCATTTGTGAGCAGAGGACCCAGTGAAGGGGGCTGTCTCTTTGTTGTCCGGAGGAAGATGCTTGCTCCACTTAGGGGTTTTTCTTTCTTGCGTAGAAAAAGAGAGCTCTCCAATGGTGACTACCTCACATAAAGGTTAAAAAATTAGAATTTGAGATTTTGAAAAATAAAACTGACATAACTAATAAGAGAAGCATGATGGGAATCAGCCCAAGGTTAGATTTAGATGAATGACTCAGAATCTGATGTGCTCCGAGGTAGTTGCAGGACCCTGCTCATCAAGATGATTGCTTTTTGAGCTTTTCAAATAAATGCTCAGTACTGGCTCTCAGCAACAAACCGACCTACTGCAGAGAAGCAAATGCAAGAGATCCTTCAGAATATCCAGTTCTCATTCCCACATGCAGCCTAATGACACTGCATACATGAAGACTCAGGGCATTTTGGCTTTCCCCAGGAGACAGTTTTTTTTAAAAGATAATCAAATATTTACCATATGAATTTCTTACCATGTCTTATTTGAGGTAGAATGTAGTTACTTTTCTTCACTGTGGAAGCAGTCAGCATGTTCTAGAAAAGCAGGCATGGGAAATCTTGAAGTGTAAATCCACATTGGTTACTAAGTAGTTGGGTTATTTCCATCAAGTCAGGCTATATCTTGAGTTTCCACAAGTCAGGCTATATCTTGAGTTTCCACGTGTTCATCTCCCAAATGAAGGAGTTGGAGTACGGCTCTCTAAAGCAACTCTTCCACCATGTTGAGTTGCTAAGTTACTCCTTGAGGTTGGGGCAAAAGGAAAATGTGAGCCCTCCAGGCTGGGATGAATAGCTGGTCACACAGATGGCCTTTTCAGGCTATGGAGGGGCCACCTCTTGCCTTCCCCTACCATGGACACTGTCAGGATATCAAAGACCCTGTTAAACTCTCCCAGGAACACATCTGAGGTCTAAAAAGGGTACAGCAGGTCATAGGCACTCCATACGATGGTGATTGTCCTCCTGTGCTTTTTCAATGTTTTTCTTCTATTCTGAATTAACTCCTTGGGCATTTTGCCACCTTCAACCTATTATTTGCTCATTTATTTGGTCACTAATTCAGAGTTGCCTGAGAATGTTATAAGAACCAGACATTATCTTGAAGGCAGGAGACATAATGGTGAACAAAGCAGTTGGGGTCCCTGCCCTCACAGGAACTATAGTCTAGGGGCAGGATATAGACCATGGTGAAGATCATAGTGAAGTACAGAGTGGATGTGGGCCCATTTAAGAGGCACCTAATGCAGAGGAGTGTGTATGCTGAGACTGGAGGAAAGAAAATGAGACAGGTTGACACAGAGGCAAGAAATGTGATTTAGACAGAGGATACCTGTGATGCCTACAGGTGGTTTTCTTGCAAAATTAGTGAAGCTTAAGCTTCCTGGTGTACCAGTAAATAAGATATTTAAAAAGAGGGGTGGGGGAGAAAAATCTGAGTTAAAGCATTTGCTCGTTTCCATGATGTAAATATATCACCGCGTTCAATGTCAGGGTACAGTTCAACCACCAACCCACAAGGGCCATTAATATTTAACAAAAGAGCTTTTGAACTGCTATTACCAGCCCCCAAACAATGCCTAGTAAGCTTGGTGCCTTTTACTTGGATAAGCCCCTTCTACTAAGACACTAAGAGTGTCTTAGTAGGGGTTCCTCTGGTAATAGGCTCTGAGATAAGAACTTATATACAAGTAGTTTATTCCAGAAGTATAAGAAACAGCCACAAGGAGTAGAGAAGTGAGCTAGAAAAGGGAAAGAAGCCAATAAAATGTGTGTTCCTACCACAGCTGGGAAGTAGAGCTTCATCCTGCCGGAGAGCTCTGGGGATCGGTGTGACAGCAACGTGAGGAGGAAGGGAGTCTGGGGCATCAGTACGGCACCCACTTCTGGGGTGTGCTATTGCCCTGTTACATTTGATCTTCAGTGATGGGCACAGTGTCCTTGCATTGCTTTGAAGACTTTAAAGCAAAGAGCTGTAGATTTTGGCTGTGGAAGTCAGCCAGCAAGCACACAAGTAGCACGCTATGGGCAGAGCCCCAACGTCATCTGCTACATATTGCCTGTACTTAATTCTGTATTCGTAGTTTGCATGTCTGAAATTGGGCCCTCAAATTTTTGTTAGTTTTGGGCCTTAAAAAACCTAGATCCACATAGTAATAGCTCTTGTTTGCTGAAAAGGGCAGTATATATGGGAATTTCAAAGAAATTAATAAGGCTGTGTAAGAACTGGGAGAAAGAAAGATAGAAAGGGACCAAGTGAAAATGGTAGGGCATGCCACAGTAAGGGTGGTAGGTTAAACATAGCTCATCTAGGTTTGGCTGGGAATTGCCATCTCTGCAGAACTCAGCTGGGCTCCTGACTTGTCATTTCCAGGACCAGCTGACAGAGCAGCCCCATTCTGGGATGACTCTTTCCATGATGAAGAGCAAGTGTACAAGAGGACTGGGCACCAGAGTGGCTCAGCTGGTTAAGCGACAAGTGACTACCTTCAGCTCAGGTCATGATCCTGGAGTCCTGGGATAGGCTCCCTGCTCAGTGAGGAGTCTGCTTCTTCCTCGGCACTCCCCCCCACCCCCAGGCTCTCTCTTTCTCTCAAATCAACTATTTAAGAAAAAAAGACTAGAGGAGGACTGACAACTTCACAATGCCTCCGTTAGCTACTGCTCATAAATGACTCATCTCACGTCTCCTCACATTCCATTGGCTCAGGCAACTCACTGGGCCCAGTCCAAAGCTAGTAAGGTAGGAAACTGTAATCCACCTACAGGGGAAAGGAGCGGTGACTTAGTGAGGTAATACAACAATCCGCTATAGGAATTCAACCAAGTGTTAAAAGCGATTATCTGGAGATAGTGATATTTTTGGTAATTTTTATTGTTATAACTTTTTGTATCACTAGAACTTATAATGGGAAGGCAGTAATTTTACCAAAGAAGGTAAACTTCTATCTTATAAAATAGATCACATAATGGGAGCATTTATATGAGGATACTTTTTCAAAGTCTCCTTTTTAAAAACTCCTTTATTTAATGAGTTATGTGCATAGAAAAAAGCTACTCCCTCAACTTGCTAAAACCACCTATTAGCCTCTACAGCCTATATAAATCATTACATTTTATTATGTCCATGTTTCTCTTTCCTTACCATTACTCTTTTAAAATGTATTTCATATGTATTTTTGTAAAATACTTGCAAATACTTTGGGTGTTAGATGGGAAATAAGGAAACTTTATTTATTTATTTGAATAGATTATTTAAAACCCCAAAAGGAAAGGTCTAGGGAGACAGTTAGCCCAGTAATGTTGAGCCTCAGTTCCACATACAAATCACCTGCAGATATTTTTTTAATTCCTTTGATGAAGTCCCTAGAGGTTATGATTTAATTGT
>CM053607.1:94808038-94833826 GCA_028646535.1 Procyon lotor | reverse complement strand
TTTTTTTTTAAAGATTTTATTTATTTGACAGAGAGAAACACAGCGAGAGAGGGAACACAAGCAGAGGGAATGGTAGCGGGAGAAGCAGGCTTCCTGCCGAGCAGAGAGCCCGATGCGGGGCTCGATCCCAGGACCCTGGGATCTGACCTGGGCCGAAGGCAGACGCTTAACGACTGAGCCACCCAGGCGCCCCTAGAATACCAATTTTTAAGGGTTCCTGGGTAGTGCAGTCAGTTAAGTGTCCCACTCAGGTCATGGTCCCAAGGTCATGAGGTAGAGCCCGCAGGGCTCTGTGCTCAGTGTGGAGTGCTTGAGTTTCCGTCTGCCCCTCCCCTGCCCCACTCTCTCCTTTTCTCTCTCTAAAATAAATAAAATAAAACACCAATTTACAGAATCTGTAATTGAAACCACTTAGGTTCTCTTCCAAATAATGAAAAATCAGTGTATTATGGGGTGTGTTATTGTCTTGATTGATACGCTGAGAGAGCCACATCAGAGTGCTCTGAGACCAGGAATAACAGAGGTGAATTAACTCAGAAGTCACAGATGAGCCTCAGAACACTGATGAGGTCTTCCTTTTTTTCTCAGAAAATTGAAATTAGGCAAGACCAAAGCAGGGAGAGGGACATTAATCTAGAAGGAAGACTGGATCTAGAGTAAGTGTTCTGAAAAAAATCTCAGTGCTCAAGCCATATCCAGACCAATTATTTGGAATCTCGAGAATGGGACCCAAAGTATTCATTTTAATTACTTTTGTTGCAGTAATAATTGACATAACATCATGTTAGTTTCAGGAGTACAATATAATGATTCAATATTTGTATATATTGTAGCATAATCACCACAAAAAATTTAGTTAACCTCTGTTAACATGCATAGAAAAAATTTTTAATGAGAACTTTTAAAAAATAACTTTTTTAAAAGTAACTTTTAAATGAAAATACAGTGTCATTAACTAAAGTCATCATGCTATACATTATATTTCCATGATTGATTTATATTACTGAAAATTTATATATTTGTCCCCTTTCACTATTTTGTGCACCCATCACTCCTGGCCTTTAGTAACCTTCAGGTATACCACACGGTGATTCCACAATTACATACACTACAAAATGCTCACCATTTTCATGTGTTCAGCAGTCATTCACTATTACTGAATACTACCTATTGGCCAGGCCCTGTGAGCAAAGCCACAGTATGACAAACTTCCTGATGATGTCTGTCATCATGCTGTACTTTTCATCCCATTACTAATTTATTTTATAACTGGAAGTTTGTATTGTTCGATCCCCTTGACCTGCTTCATCTCTCCCCATGCCTCCTGCTCTGACCACCACCAATTTGTTCTCTCTGCTTACAAGTGTGTTTCTATTTTGTTGTTGTTGGTTGTTTTTTATGTTCTCCATAAAAGTTAAATCATGTCTTTCTCTGATTTACTTCACTTAGCATAATAACCTCTAAGTCCAACCATATTGTCATAAATGGCAAGATTTCATTTTTTTTATAGCTGAATAATATTTCATGGTGCACATATACCACATCTTCCTTATCCATTCATCTGTCAGAGGACAGTTAGGTTGCTTTCATATCTTGGCTACTATAAATAATGCTGCAGTAAACATGAGGGTGCATATATCTTCACAAATTAGTGCTTTTGTTTTCTTTGGACTAATATCAGAACTTCTATAGGGGCCCCACCAATTTACATTCCCAGCAACAGTGTAGTAAGGGTCCCTTTTCTCCCCATTCTAGCCCACAGCTCCTAAATCTTGTCCTTTTTGATACTGTTCTGAAGGCTGTAAAATGATATCTGTGTGGTTTTGATTTGCATTTCCCTGATGATTAGCGATGTGCATCTTTTCTATTGGCCATCCACATGTCTTCTTGGGAAAAAGCCCCTAGATGTGTGTTAAATTAGATAAGTGCTCCCCTGGCTGATCCTTCAAGTGTGGCAAATGAGCCACTTCTACATAAATTCTGGGTGTCTTTCAATTGGGTGTCTCTGCATTAGGCCCTGGGGATTAAGTCTGTACAAGACCTTTAAGAGCATTTTCTCAGTTTACAATGTTGTGGGCATCATAGATACAAGCCCTATGAATTTTCAAATATTTAGGGGGACTTTAAGGTGCAGATCATAAAATCTGAGTACATTATGTGGGGTTTAAACCTTTTCACCCTCAACCAGAAGCTTTGGGTTTTGAGTTCCTTATTGTTGGTAGATGGTTAAGCCAGGAATGAAGTTTATAGGATGTGTCCCAGCTTCTCTACCCACTTTGATGTGGCAATTCTCTTTTTCTCCCAGTGGGTAGAAGTTGCTCAGCCACATCTTAGATTTTTTTCAGAGGATTCTTCCATATATAGTTGCAAATTCATTGTCTCTGTGGAAGGTGACTTCAAAATTCTGTCACCATCTTGAACAAAAACCCAACTGTTTGTCTTTTAAGTCTCAGGTTATTCCAGTACATAGCCATGATTGAGAACCACTGATGTACAGAGAAAAACAGAATAAAATAAAACAGAAACAAAAAACCAAGATGCAGATTACTAGAGAGCCAGCAGGAAATTATGCGATGTAATGCTTTCCACAGTTGGGAACCATGCTGCTCTCCATCAGGGATCTGGTCCACAAAGTTGGCTTCCTACTGACCACCTTATGCACTACCCTAGTCTGGTCCTTTGTGGCCAATAGTTACAGCATTAAGAAGGCCTTTGGTGGTCATAAGAATAGTATGAGGTTAGAGAACAGTATATAAATAGTGGGTCCAGTGAGACTTCAGCAAAGTTTGCTTGGAATTGTAGAATGAGTCATTGAGTTAAAAAAAAAAAAATGTGCTATAGATTTTCATCCCAAACTGCTACGTAGTCACTGTAAGAATTTATTTCTTTGGGGGTACTGGAGGTAAGTGCTTTTGAGTAATTTGGGATTTCATTACAGTATTTAATTAAGGCACTCAATCAATCATTCAGTATTATTGAACACTACTATTGGCCAGGCCGTGTGAGCAAAGCAACAGTATGACCAACTTCCTGCCCCCACCCACCCCCCCAAGCACATTCTGGTCTAGTGAGGGACTCTTAAAGGCTTTTAAAAGGCCATATATATTATAATAATAGAGATGTGGAGTCAGTGTTAGAAGAGCTTATAAGATAAATATCCCCTCTCTGAAGACTCTGGGAATGGTGACATTGAGGAGATGATGTTTGAACCAAGTCCTGCAGCAAGTAAATAGGATTCATTAGGTGGACAAACAGATGATTGTCCTTCTGGGCAGTAGCAAGAAATCTGGAGAGAGCGAAGGCTGGGAGAGCTGGCACATCACAAAGAGCCTTGTTTGTAGCAGTGAGGAACTGGGCTTCATCTCCTAAGTGCCGCAGAACCAGTGCTATGTTTTAAGCAGTAGGGGGACAAAATCACATTTCATTTTAGACCATTTACCCTGTAAGTATTCGTAAAATTAAGGTATTTAAGATCAGCCGGGATGCAGAAAGAAAATGGTAACACTTACATTTATTTGTATATTGATACTCAAACATTGTTTTAGTTGGATTTTATAATGTTATTACTCCAACAGTATATTATAATTTATAAATATTTGTATGTTAGAGTAGGGTCAAATCTTATTCTTGTTCTGCTTTTATGTTTTTTATTGAAATATATTTGACATAACATTGTAAATTTAAGGTCTACAAGTTAATCTTATATTACATTATATTGTAATATGAATGCCATTGTAATGATAACACCTCTATCACCTTACATAGCCTTTTTAATAGTTGGAATAATGAAATTCTAGTGTCTTACCAAGTTTGATGATTATAGTGCAATACTGTTATCCACATTTACGGTGCTGTGCATTAGATTTCTGGGGCTCATTGATTCCCTGTTGTAAGACTGTACCCTTCAACATCTTTCCTGTTCCCTGACCCTCATCTACTGGTAGCCGCCATTTTACTGTGTTTTTACAAGTTTAGCTTTTTAGATTTCACATATAAGTGATAGCATACAGCACTTAAATTTGCCTGACTTCTCTGACCTCGCATAATATGCACAGTGCCCATCCATGTTGTTGCATATGGCAGGATATCCTATTTTCTCATGGCTGAATAATATCCATTGTGTGTATGTGCCACGGTTTCTATATCCTTCCATCCATCGATGGGCACTTAGTTTCCATATCTTGGCAATTGTGAATACTGTAGTAAACATGGACATGCATATATTTCTTCAAAATCATATACCTCTGGCCATTTGATGACTTCTTTGGATAAATGTCTACATAGTTATTTTGCCCATTTCTTAGACTTTTTTTTTTTTATTGTGAGTTGTTTGAGTTCTTTATGTACTTTAGATATCCTTATCTGATAAATGGTTTGCAAAATATTTCTCCCTTTTCGGAGGGTGCCTTTTCATATTGTTTCTTCTGTGCAAAAGCTTTTAAGTTTGATATAGTCTCATTTGTTGAATGTTGGTTTCATTGATTGTATTTTGGGTGTCCTATTCAAAAAATCCTTGCCTAGACTGTTAAGACATTTCTTCCCTGTGATTTCTTTTAGGAGTTTTAGAGTAGCAGAATAATGTTTAGGCTTTTATTTTAATTTTTATGAGTGGTCTAAGATAGAGGTCCAAATCTGGTGGAGAGACTGTCCCTTCTCCACTGGGTGCTCTTGAGTGCCCTATTGGATATTAGCTGATCATGTAACCAGGAATTTATTCTTGGCTCTTTATTTGGTTCTACTGGTCTGTGTCTCTTTTTGTGTCAGTACCATACTGTTTTTATTACTGTAGCTTTGTAGTGTAGTTTGAAATCCAAAAGTGTGGTAACTCCAAGCTTTGTTCTTTTTCCTGAAAACAGCTATAGCTATTCAAGGTGTTTTGTAGTTTAATACAAATTTTAGATTTTTTTTCTGTGGAAAAATGTTTTTGTTACTTTGATGGGAATTGTACTGAGTTGATAGATAGCTTTGGGTACTATGGCCATTTTAACCATATAAATTTTTTTGATCTATGAACATAGGATGTCTGTGCAATCTCTTTACATTTTTATTCCATGAACCTTTCATTTTGTGGGTTCACTTTATTCCTAAGAATTTTATTGGGTTTCACACTGCTGTGAATAGGATTTTATGTATTTTTCAGATGTTTCATCATTAGTGTATAAAACTGAAAATGATCTTGCATGTTGATTTTGTATCCTCCGACTTTACTGAAACTGTTATTTCCGACAATTTTTTTGGGTGAGTGTTTGAGATTTTTTATAAATAGAATCCTATTCTCTGCAAATGGCATCATCTTCTTCTTCTTGTCTTATATTTTCTTAGGTCTTATAGTTTTGCCTTATATGTCTTACAATTTATAAATTATAGTTTTATAAGTTACAAGTTAAGAATAGAAGTTATAATTTTCTGTGTTGCCTGATTGCTCTAGGTAGAACTAGGAGAACTATACTGAGTAAGAGTGGTGAGAGTGGGCCTGTCTATATATCATCTTGGAGGAGAGCTTTTCCTTTTCCTCCACTTTTATCTTTTCCTCCACTGAGTATCATGTTAGCTGTGGGTATGTCATAGATGGTCTTCATTACGTTATGTTCTTTGTATACCAAAGATGCCAATGTTTTTTTTTTTTTACCATGAAAGAATATTCTATTTTATCAAATGCTTTTCCTGCATCTATTGAAATGGTCATGTCATTTTTCTATCATCTTATTATTATCTATTACATTTGTCAATTTGCATATGTTGACCATCTTGCTTTCCAAGTATAAGTCCCACTTGGTCATGGTTTATAATCCTTTTTATGTGTTCTGAATTCCGTTTGCTATTATTTTGTTGAGATTTTTCACAGTTATATTCATCAGGGAAATCAGTTACTTACTTAACCTCCTTATTACATTATTAGTCTGTTCAGATTTTCTATTCCTAGTCTTAGTAGGTTTTGTTTCTAGAAATTGATTCATTTCTTCTGGGTTATGTAATTTATTGTCATATAATTATTCATAATGGTCTCCTAACAATCTTTTATATTTCTGTAGTATCAGTTGTAATGTCTCATTTTTTTTTTATTTCTCAAGTTATGAGTCTTCTTTTTTTCTTAGTCTAGCTAAAGGCTTGTGAGTTCGTTTATCTTCTCAAAGAATCCCGGCTGGACCTCTACAAATTCTTCACCTCCAGTGAATGTCTGTCCTGCTTTATACTCTGCAGTTTCACTCCTCCCCTCACCTCCACTGTGGCAAATGGGAGTGGGGCAAATTCACCAAATGCTTTGGATTCTCAGTCCCTTTCAGGTCCCATCCATCTACCTTCTGATGCATGAGTGGGTAGAAATCTCCTACGTATCCTGGTGAAATGTCAGAGGCACTTTTATTTAGTTGTGAATGTCAAATTCATAGTAAATAAGAGGGCAGAGAAAATATGATTCACACATCGGATGTCATGATGCTGACATCACTCCGAACATTTTTTTAACTGCAAAAAAAAAATGTACTATTGAGAATGTTTGGAGACACCTGGTTAGAGGATGGATTGTCGAGAGAGAAAACAGGTAGACATGCACATGCATACAGTGGTCCCTTAAGTCAAAATGTCTGAGGCTGGAGTACGAAGGTGAGTGTCTTAGCTCATCAAGATGAAGTTAATACACAGCAGAGAATCCCTGATTTAGATCCTCCATTATGTATCACCTGACTGTGTGGAAGGTTGAGAAGGACAGATCTAAACTGAGTGGTGAAAGTGGGGATACAAAAGCAAAGAGGTTTTTTAATGTTTAGGCAATAGAAATAATAGCACTTGGGGAATGTCTGGATCCTGGAGGCTGGGGATATAGAAGACTCAAAGATGATCCTAGCTCTTGGGCTTGAATAATGAGTTGAAGCCCTCACACAGAGAGAACCCGGGAGTAAAATCAGCATGTTAACCTGCAGAAGCAGAGAAACCTTGAAGGAGGCAGAGGATAGAGATATTTGGTGGCGAACCAACCATAGGGTGCCTGGGACAAGTCTAGCGAGCAAGCAGAGTAAGTCTTGCCCTGGAACCCCGAAATCCATACTTCTAAAGAAACAGGAAATTCCTGTCCAAGTGCAAATGGCCACCCTTTTCTTTGAAATTAAATGGGGGAGCACGTCAAGAATTGTCTCCATTAAATGCATTTTTGTATAACATAAGAAGCTGCTATGAAACAGTAAAGCAAATCCTAAGATTTGGCCATCTGGCGGGGTCAGAATTGTTCGTTCTAGCTAATTGCAGTGCATGGGCTTCATTCGGACCTAAGAGTGTCTACTTAGCTTGCTTCGGGCCACTTAGTATCTGGGGCACCCATGCCAGACAGGTATGAGCAGTCCTGCCGGAGGTTTCCCACCTTGCACATTTTAAAGCTGTCTTTTTTGGGTCAGACCTGCAATGTTGCCTCCAGCCACCCCACCTTAATGATGCATTTTTCCTTCAATTTTTTAATCTTCTCCACTTGTCCCTATGGAAATAATACTGTAATTAAGCCAGGTTGAGGGAGACAGAAACTATAATGAGGAGGAGAGCCTTGCCCTGAAGTCTGTTTTTAAAACTCAGAGCGCCTGTTCCAAACAGTTTTGAATCTTCAGCAGCTTTTAAAGATTAATTTAAATATTAGGTGTAGTGTTTATGAAATAATGGGCATTGCCAACTTTTAGATTCAGTAGGGAGCCTCAACAATGCTATTTAAAGGCTCTAAGTACCTGTCTGCTCACAGCTCTCTGCAGGGGAGCACTGCCATGTGACTGTTACTTCTGCTGGCTCACATTCTTTTTAGCTAAGTGTGCCCAAGAGGTATAAAATAAACCAACAGGGTACAGGTTAATGGGTTTGGGTTGCTTTAGGTGTGGTCTTACTCAGGGGGTGGTACAGGAAGGGACATCTACCTCTGCTGGTCCTTGTCTCATTGGAGCTCTCCCCATCTTAGTAACTTTTGACCTTCCAGTATTTCGTAACCTGTGGACATCCACACTCTGAGCTGGCAGGTGCAACGTACTCCCCAGCAAGTGTCTGCTCCTTATAAATGAAGCTACCATGCATGCCACTCTGCTTGGGGGAGTCTCAATTTATGCTTGTTTCCAGTGTAGGGATTAATAATAGCACCCTCTTTCAATTTCAAAAAAGACTCAGTTTGAATGATCAATTTGATACTCTTCCAACCCATGATGGGCCACCCATGAACATGAAGCAGCTTGGAGGAAAACACGCCTGTTTGTCACTGACCTCGGGGTTCTGTGTGCTGCTTCTCTTGAGCCCTCCTCTCTACGTCGCCTTCTCACAGTGCTCAGTGCATGAATCCTCTAGCTTTGGGCAATTCCCTTTTTACTCATTGTTCTCTTCAGTCAACCCCAGTAACTTAGGTGATCTTTGTTCCACTCCTGACTCCTCAGATCTCTGCCAACATTTATTTGATCTCTGGAACATTCCCATTACCCATGAGTCCAGATCCTTCAAGGGTTGCCAAAATGCTAGGCATGTTCCTGATTAACAGCCTCCAAACTCCCACTGCTTGCTACCATTAGTGGATAAAAACTTCTCCTCTAATCAGTTTTGAATTTGCATGTCTCCTGCCCCATCTAACAAAATGGTCCACGTGTCCTTTTTCTTACCTGAATTCAGCTCAAAATCAGGACCCTTCTCCTTTTCATAGAATCCTTCAAGCTGGACTCTTTTCCCATTCACAGGAACTTGCAAACCTATTATGTGAAATGTTCAAAAACACACACAGGTCCATGTAACAGAGATCTGTGTAAATTGGTTTTATTTTTTATTTGGTTTTTAAAAACAAAATTGCTATTATTTACGTTATTTAACAATAAAAATAAAGTCAGGTGTAAGAAATACAAACTGCAACATCTGGATAGAATTGAAGTTTTGAGTTAAGAGAGCTTAAAGTAAGGAGGATGGTCTGTTCATGTTGAATTGTGAAATACACAGTTGGGGGAGAGGCTGGCAGAGGCTCAGGTCTGTTCAGCCTTGCACACTCGCCAATGTTCTTTCCTTTCTCTCAGGGCAAAATGCTCAGAGTTGGGAATAGTAGGGGGAACGGATCACTCTAACCAAACTCACGAGGGACTGATTTCTAATTAAAAATGCCTTTTATTATTTGTACTGAGAATTGTAAATGTCATGTAGTAGATAATATTCCTGTCAGGTAATCAGTGCATCCTTTGACCAATAGTAAAAATACCCTTAGGAAAGGCATGCAATTTCATATGGCTTTTCAGTATGTCCTAGTTCTAAGAAAAGAGAGTCCAACAAGGTTCCTTCTTTTATTCTTTATGCTATTGAGTGCCTATTATGTGGCACCTGTGACACTAAATACCAATGAGAGACAGTGCTTCCTTCCCCAGTAGAGATGAGCTGGCAGGCAAACCTGAATCCCCGCACCATTTGATAGAGGCACTCTCCCATGTCCTTGGATCACCTGGGACAGTAAGTACTCTCCATCCCAGACTTGACTTTTTCCTGACTCCACGTAGACCAATTCCATTCTCTTTTGATGTTTGTATCTAGGAAATTTTATAATTCATTAGTCCACAGCTAAGAAAGAGATCCTGCCCTCCATGATAAAAATTTGGGAAGACACCCAAAGAACTCTTTAAGTCCCTTAAAGAATTCTGGGAAATGACAAGTTCTCACCAGAAAGTCACTTGTTAGTCCTACCTTGAGATGAACTATTTGTGCAGGTGATTAATTGCATACTTCTTGTGGTTCCTTCTTAGTAACTAGAATCTCAGTGGGTGACTTTATCTTGTATCCATGCCAGATTCCAAGCATACACGCTCTGTGGTGCCTGTAGGAACCTCTTTCCCATCCATGTACAGAATAAACCATGATATTTTAGTCCAGGAAAGTCCTCGGAAGTTTTCCATAATAAGTCTAGATACAATACCTTTATGCTGTCTCTTTTCCCTTTAGTTTTAATTAATTGATGTTAAACTGGATTGTCTTTATTTGACAAAGAAATGGCTAAGTCTTTTTCAAGTATTTTCTTAGAATAATTTATCATCTCACCCTTTATTTTGAGGACTCAATGAACAAACCAGCTGCTGGCTATTGGAAACATGGTTCCTTTTCCAGACAGATTTATTAAAAGATGACTTAATTACACCTTTCAGAATCCATCACTGTGTGAAGGAAAATAATTTGTATAAAGCTTCACATGCTGGGGCGCCGGGGTGGCTCCGTGGTTAAAGCCTCCGCCTTCAGCTCAGGTCATGATCTCAGTGTCCTGGGATCAAGACCCGCATCCCGGCTCTCTGCTCAGCAGGGAGCCTGCTTCCCTCTCTCTCTGCCTACTTGTGATCTCTCTTCCCTGGTCAAATAAATAAATAAAATCTTAAGAAAAAAAAAAAAAGCCTCACATGCTTTGGGTATCTACCCTGGACAGGACACCTGGGCTGCTTTACCATACAAAAGACCTAGATTTGGACTTTGAGAAGAATTTCCTGACTGTGAGAATTGGGAACCTACAATATATTATTCAGAGCAGATTAAGAATCCCCAAGAACACTTTTATGAAGTTGACAGCTACCAATCTAAAATGTTGGGGTGGGGCACTGCTGGAATGTGTGAAGGTGAGCATTAGGCTTGTAAAGAGGTTAAGAATGGAGATTTTACAATCAGAATTCGGTTCTTGTTCTGTTTTACCAAAAAAAGACCGATTCAACTTTTTTTTTAGCTGTAAAAGTGCAAAACTACTTCATGGGGCTTGTCCCAGGATTAGGAAATAAGTGAAAAATACCTAGTACAGTAGCTGTACATAATGTATTCTCAATAAATAATACTGAAGATTCTACAACTTTGGATAGCACAATGAAATCTAATTAGCTTGGGCCCTGCTAAATGACAGTTTATTACATTATTTGCTCTCTTTCATAGGCATCCCTCATAGTGAAAATAATCCCTTAATTGACAATGCATAAAAATGTTATTGTAAATTGAAATGGTATACATAGGAAGTTAATGACAATTTTTTTGGTAATTTTTATGAAAAATTTGTTGAAAATTCATAAAATTTCCTGGAACTTGTCTCCTGTATCATTGAAAGCCTATTAAAATGTTAAGGTAGAAAGGGGATATTAAACTGACTTTTAAGAAAATAAAAAAGCATGGAACACTACATCAAAAAATAATGATGTCCTGTATGGTGACTAACATAACAAAAACACAAATTTTTTTAAGATTTAATTTAATCATCTGAAACAGATCCAGACAGAGAAAGAGAGCATGAATGAGCAGGGGAAGAGGCAAAGGGGGAGGGAGAAGCAGACTTTCCCCTGAGCTGGGAGCTTGACATGGGATTCAGTCCCAGGACCTGGAGATAATGACTTAGGCTGAAGGCAGATGCTTAACCATCTGAGCCACCCAGCAGCCCCAAAAACAAACCTAACCACCTAGCCCCTATTAGCATCTGAACAGTCTGCCCATCAAAAGTGATCCTTGGGGCACCTGGGTGGCTCAGCGGGTTAAGCCTCTGCCTTCGGCTCAGGTCATGATCTCAGGGTCCTGGGATCGAGCCCCACATCGGGCTCTCTGCTCGGCGGGGAGCCTGCTTCCCCCTCTCTCTCTGCTGCCTCTCTGCCTACTTGTGATCTCTCTCCCCCTGTCAAATAAATAAAAGCTTTAAAAAAAAAAAAAAAGTGATCCTTATCTCTTCACTAAAAACTTCACTTCTCAACATGAGGTGTTGAAGTGTAGCCACCCTGTATTTCTTCAAATACTTCTGAAATGTGTTTTTCCTCACAGTTAAATAGAGGTGCTTTAATTTGTTTTATGGCACAATTTTTCTCCAGGATACTAACAAGATGATATAACATCAAAGTCTGTGCTTGGTAACTACTCCCAAAACACACATACACACTCGGCAGCAATAATTTGACTAAGAAAATTGCTCACAGGTTTGGTCACCTCCTAACTATAAAAGGAAAAATTCAGTGTCTTTCACTTTTCCGTTCCCATTCCACCCCTTCTCCCAGCCAATTAACAGCAATCAATCCTTTAATTAGCCAACATCTGCTAAACACCTGCTCCTGCCTGACATTGTTAAATACTGTGTGGGATACAGAGCAGACCTGATGGGATGTACAGCTAACTGGGGAGCAAAATGCCCCTAGTATGAGGTGGGGGGAGCCAGGGAATGGGACATGACTACCTAATGGATACAGTTTCTTCCGGTGATGAATGTTCCAGATTTATTGGTGCTAGATGCACAACATTGTGAAGGTACTAAAAGCCACTAAATTGCACACTTGAAAGTGGCTACAAGGGTGACTGGTGTGTTAGGCAAATCTTATACCTCCCAGAAAACAGTAACTAGTAAGTCCCACATACCTGGTAGAATTAGAACTGGTAAGGAGCAGTGATGGTCCAGTCAGGCTAGAGTCATCTAACAAGACCTTACAGATGAGTGGGAACTCAGCCAAATCTTGAAGTTCATAAACTCAAAATGTATAAGGCACAGGCATATGATACAAATAATTAAATGAGTAAAGGTGCCAAGTGTAAGATTCAAACACAATTGTTTAACGAAAGTCAAGAAGGCCTTCTCTGTGTAGCTTTCAGGTTTTCACTATGAAGAGAGACGTGGGTGTCAAGAAATGGGAATTCAAGTGGAGAAGAAAGAAACGTCATACACTATTGATAGGGATGTAAACTGGTGAAGCCACTGTGGAAAACAGTATAGAGTTTCCTCGAAAAATTAAAAATGGAAATCCCCATGATAGAGTATTTTCACTACTGGATATTTACCCAAAGAATAAACACAAATTTAAAAAGAGTTATGTACCCCTATGTTTACTGCAGGATTATTTACAATAGCCAAGATCCTATGCAACCCAAGTGTCTATTGATAAAGGAATGGATTTAAAAGTTGATATGTATGTATATGCATACACACCCAATGTAATATTATGCAGATACATATGTATATGTACACCATGGAATATCAGCCATTGAAAAGAATGAGATCTTGCCATTTGTGACAACAGGGATGGACCTAGAGGGTATTATGCTAAGTGAAATAAGTCAGAACAACAAATGCCATATGATTTAAATTATATGTGGAATATAAAAAATAAATGAATAAACAAGCATGTGTGTGTGTGTGTATATATATTTATATTAATATATATTTATATATTTATATATGTTATAATATATAAATATATGTTATATATTATATATATTTTTATATATATAAATATATAAATAATTTAAATAAAAATATTTAAATTATTTAAATTATATATAAATAATTTAAATAAAAAATATAAATTATATATATATATACATAAATTCAGAGAACAAACTGATGGTTGCCACAGGGGAGGAGATTGGGCAGGGATCAGCAAAATGACTGCAAGGGAGGCGGAGAGAGAAGCTTCCATTTGTGGAATAAACAAATCATGGGCATAAAAGGTAGAGCATAGGGAGGATAGTCACTGGAGCTGGAATGGTGTTGTCCGGTGACAGACTGTAGCTGCATCTGTGGTAAACATAACCGAAATGTTGAATCACTATGTTGTATCCCTGAGACTAATGGAACCTTGCGTGCTGAGTATACGCAGATTTTAAAGAAAAGAATGGCATGCATTTTACGTCTGAGAGACAGAAGTGGTGGGGCAGGTGGAGCTGGAGAGAGTGCCTGCCCGAGGTGGGCCCGTTGCGGACTCCCAAGGTCGGCTGCCACAAAGCCCCTCAGTATTGCAGTCGGTTTTCAATCTTTTCATGTAAATTTCAGTTTAATTGAGTAAATTTGAAATGTAACATTGTATAAATTCAAGGTATACAATGTGTTACTTTATGTTTTAATGTGCAGTTGTAGTAATATTAATCACATTACATACTAATAGTACAGTAGTATCTATATCCATAATACTAGGCATCAGATCTCTAGAGGCTTATTTACTACTCATTATAAGCTTGTATTCTTAAACACTATAAATCTTAGCCCACTCAGCCCTTCATTCCCTGGTAAACACCATTTGTTTTTTTACAAGTTGGATTTTTTTTTTTTTTTTTTTTAGATTTTACATACAGGATAGCATACAGGAGTTATCTTTCTCGGACTTACACGTAGCATGAAGTGATTGTGGTTCACCTGTTGCAAATGGCAGGCTAGCCTCCTTTATCATAGCTCTACAGTATTCCATGGTTTATATCCCACATCTGGATATCCAGTCATCTATTCATGGGCATTTGATTGTTCACATATTTTGACTATTGTGAATAATACTATATTAAACATGGGAGTGTACCTCGCTAGTCAGAATCTTGTTTGCATTTCCTGAGGGTATATCCCCACAAGTGAAATGGCTAGATCATACGGTAGGTGTATTTTTAATCTTTTGAGGAACTTCCAGGTGGTTTTCCATGCTGGATGGACCAGTGTACATTTCCATCTATGCCGTATAAAGCTTCCCTTGTCACCACATTCTCTCTCCCCAGCACCATGTTTCTTATCTTCTTGACACTGGCCATTGTAACCGGTGAGAAAGGATATCTTATTGTGGATTTTGCGTTTCCTCAGTGATTGGTAATGAGTATGTTTTCATATGCCCTTTGACCATTTTGCCGTCCTCCTTGGAAAGATAATTTTTCTGGCTTTTTTTCCCCCCAAAGATTTTGTTTATTAGAGCACATGCACAAGCAGGGGGAGCAACAGAGGGAGAAGCAGACTCCCTGCTGAACAAGGAGCCCAGTGGAGGACTCTATCCCAGGACCCTGACCTGAGCTGAAGGCAGATGGACAGCTACCCAGGGGTCCTTTTGTGGTCATACGTCAGACTGGTGTTTTGTTATTAAGCCTCATGAGTTCCTTACAAATTATGGATATTAACCCTTTATCTGATTTATGTTTCGTAAAAACATTCTCCTATTCTGTAGGTTGTCTTTTCATTTTGCTAACCATTTTGCTGTGCAAAACCTTTTCAGTTTGAGGTAGTCTGATGTGTCGATTTTTGCTTTTGGCTTTTTTTTAATATGTGTGCGGTTTTGGCATCACATTAAAGAAAATCATTGCCAACGCCTATATTTCTTTTTATTTCTTTAAGATTTTATTTTTTTGAGAGAGAGATAGCGAGAGAGGGAACACAAGCAGGGAAAGTAGAAAAGGGAGAAGCAGGCCTCCTGCTGAGCAGGGAGCCTGATGCGGGGATTGATCCCAGGCCCCTGGGATCATGACCTGAGCTGAAGGCTGATGATTAACGACTTTGCCACCCAGGCGCCTCTGCCAAGATTTATACTGATGAGATTCTTTCCTGCATATTCTTCTAGAAGTTGTCTGGCATCAGGTGTTTATGTCCTTAATCTGTTTTGAGTTCATTTTAGTGAGTGGCATGAGATGGCAGTCCGTTTTCATTGTTCTGCATGTTTCTCCCAATTTTATCCAACACCATTTGCTGAATAAACTGTCCTCTTCCATTGAGTGTTTTGGGCTCCGTTGTCAAGTTAGCTGACTATTCATGCTAGAATTTAATTCTAGCCTCTCTACTCTGTCCTTTTGGTCTGTCTATTCTTGGACCCATTACATACTGTTTTTATTCCTATCTTTGTAGTATAGTTCAAAATCTGTAAGCATGATCCCTCCTCCTTTGTTCTTTTTTCTCAGGATTGCTTTGAGTATTTGAGGTCTTTGTTATCCTGCACAACCTTTAGTTGTTTTGGTTTTTTTTTTCTATGAAGGATATCTGTTATCCTGATGGGGATTGCATCAAAGTTATAGATGGCTTTGAGTATTATGCCCAGTTCAACAATATTCATTCTTCTGACCCATGAACACAAGATGCCTTTCCATTTATGTCTTCAATTTCTTTCAGCCAACTTGTCATTTTTACTGTATCGATGTGTTACCTCCTTGCCTAAATTTATTCCTAAGTAATTTACCATTTTTTATGCTACTGTGCATGGGATAGCTTTCTCTTTTCAGTTACCTTATAATTAGTGTAAAAAAGAGCAACTGATTTGATTTTGTAACATGCCATATTACTAAAAATGTTAATTTCTATTTTTAATGGATTCTGGGATTTTCAATATAGACAATCCTATCATCAGGAAACAACAACAATTTTGTCTTCCTTTCCCATTTGGATGCCTTTTACCTCTTTGTCTTAAGTAAGTGCTCTAGCTAGAACTTCCAGTGCTATATATTTTAATGTTGTTTTTGTGAGTATAGTTGACATACAATATTATTACTTATAGCTGTACAGCACAGGGATTAGATGGTTCCATACGGGACTCCATGCTCACCACCATAAGTGTAGTAACCATCTGTCACCAGACAAAAACAGTACAATTTTAATGACTATATATCCTGTGCTGTACTTTTTTTTTTTAAAGATTTTATTTATTTGACAGAGAGAAACACAGCTAGAGAGGGAACACAAGCAGAGGGAATGGTAGCGGGAGATGCGGGGCTCGATCCCAGGACCCTGGGATCATCACCTGGGCCGAAGGCAGACACTTAACGACTGAGCCACCCAGGTGCCCCCTGTGCTGTACTTTTTATCACATCTTTGTTTTATTTCTTTTCCTAAAATTTTACCTTGCTTTTTCATTGAGTATATTTACTTCCTCCTCCTCACAGGGAAAGTTTTGACTTTCTGTATGTTAGAGGAAACCGCTACCTTTCCCAGTCGTGAGGCCATGCCCTTGTAGGAGTGTTTCCCTTGCAGACTCTGCGCCTGGCCGCACAGCATGGGGTTCCTGCGGCAGCGTGTACCTGGGCCACTCTTGGGGGACAGCAGGGGGTGAGGTGGACGTCCACCAGCTGCCTCCCAAGGGGCAGGCCTGGATGGGCAGATGGAGTGGATGCATGCTGGGTCCACCCTGGTGGGATGGCTGGAGCTGAAGCATCCGTGGGCTATCTGCTTCTGGCATGTTCTGATCCAGGGCCATTTTGGTGGGTGTGGGAAAGGGTCTCTTTAGGGGGAAAAGCAAGGCTTAGTGTGGGCTCACTGAGACGGCAGGCTGCCTAGGGTGCCTGGGCTCTGACTCCATCTGGGCTCTCAAGTTGAAGGGGGAACACAGATACCACCTCTGACCCAGAGAGCATTCTGGCAGTTGGTCCACCATTTGGCAGATGCTCTAAGTTTAGGAAGTGGGTTTCTTTTGCTTAATGTCTAGTTGCTCTTTAAACCACTTTTCTCCCCCCTTGGCTGAGCCCCAAATTACAAATGTACATGCAGGCCCCTGATATCCATGATATCAGATGGATATCAGATGTATGTACATACATCCCATGGAGGGATACATGATATCCCTCCATGCTGCTGTTCCTAGCATCAGGAGTAGAGTTCCTGTCATCACCATGTCTCAGATCTTGAGGAGGAATTGTGCTATATGTACATATAGACTCTGCGTCTGTGAGAGGAAGTGACTTCTGGGTGTTCCTATGCTGCCACCTCGGACACCGTCTTCCTTCCAGTACTGTATTTAATAGGAACGGTCAAAGTGGGCATCCTTGTCTTGGTTCTTATTTTAGTGCTTCAGTTTTTCACCTTTGAGTATGTTACTTATGGGTTTGTCATATATGGCCTTTATTATTATTGAGGTAGATGGCTTCTTAACCCAATGTGTTTTCTGTCTCTATCATGAAAGGATGTTGTATTCTGTGAAACTTTTTTCCACATCTATTAGATGATTTCGGATTTTTATCTGTCATTGTATTGTGATGCATTGCATTTATTGATTTGCATATGGTGAATCATTTTTGCATCTCAGGGATAATCCCACTTGGTCCCAGGGTGTAATTCTTCTAACTTACTCTTGAATGTACTTGCAAAAATTCTCAAAAAACATTAATTGAATTCATTAGTGGTGTTTATCAGGGTATAATTTTATTCAGGTATCTTTTTCCAGTTTTGGTATCCAGGTAATGCTGGCCTCAAAGAGTTTGTGGAAGACTGGTGTTAATTCTTCTTGAAACATGTGGTGGAATTCTGCAGTGAAGCCATTTAGTCCTGGAGTTGTCTGTGTTCAAAAGGTTTTGATGATTGATAGAATTTTTTACTTACTATTAGTTCAGACTTTCTGTTTTTTCCTGATTCAGTCTTTGTAGGTTGTGTGTTTTTAGAAATATAATTAGTTTTTGTGGTTATGTAATATGTTGGCATATAATTTTCTTTTAGTAGTTTCTTTAAATACTTCACATTTCTCTAGTATAAGCTGTAATGTCTGCTTTTATTTCAGATTTGGAGTCTTTTATCT
This sequence comes from Procyon lotor, assembly GCA_028646535.1. Classification (NCBI taxonomy): domain Eukaryota; kingdom Metazoa; phylum Chordata; class Mammalia; order Carnivora; family Procyonidae; genus Procyon; species Procyon lotor. The sequence goes on along the minus strand of CM053607.1, from coordinate 94,815,614 downwards.
TAGCCTAGCTAAAAGTGTCAGTTTGATCTTTTTGAAGAAACAGTTCTTAGTTTTATTGATACTTTCAATAAAAAAGTATTTTCAAATACTTTCAATGAAGTATTTTAATATCAAAAAGTAAAAATACTTGACGTAAAAATACTTCTTTGATAAAATACTTTCAAAAAAATTATTTTCTGGTCTCTGATGTTTTATTTCCATGGTGATGTTTATTATTTCCTTCCTTCTGCTAAATTTGGCATGAATTTGTAAGTTTTTCTAGTTCCTTGAGGTGTAGTTAGGTTGTGTATTGGAGAATTTCTTAATCTTTGTTTATTGATATAAAGTTTCCCCTTAGAACTAGTTTTGTTGCATCTCATAAGATCTGATATATTACTTTTATTTTCATTTGAAGATAATTTCTTTCCTAAGTGCATCATTTTGTTCACACATAAATGTAGATCTTATCACTTTGCTGATTTTTTTTTCCATACTGTTATCAGAAAAGATAGTATGTTATGATTTCAGTCTTAAATTTACGCAGACTTGTTGTATGGTCTATGAATGTGTATTCTTTTTTTGGATGAAAGAATATCCTGTGTCTGTTAAGTCTATTTGTTGCAATGTGTGGTTCACTTCCAGTGTTTTCATGTTGAATCTCTGAGTGATCTATCCATTGCTGACGGTGGGTTATTAAAGTCCCCTAATACTATTGTATTGCTATATGTTCCCCTTAAGACCTGTTAATATTTGCTTAATACATTTTTTGGTGCTCAGGTGTTGGGAGCGTACGTATTTATGATTGTTAGATCTTTCTGATGTATTGACCCCATAACTCTATTATGACCTTTGTCTGTTTTGTTTTGGCTTCAAGTCTCTTTAGTCTGATGTGAAGTGTGTGGGGTGTTTTTTTGTTTTTTGTTTTTTTTTTAGTTTCTGTTTGCTTAGAATATCCATTTTCATCATTTCCTTTTAGTCTAGGAGTCTCCTGCAGCATAATTTGGGTCTTACTTTTTCTCTATCCTGCCACCTTGTGCCTTTTGGTTGATGAGTTAAATCCATTTACATGTAGGGTGATGACTGATGGGTCAGGAGTTACTGTTGACATTGTATCTTTTGCCTTGTTATGTTTTCATATTTTTCCTTTTTGTTCCTGTATACCTGGAGTACCTTGGTGGTTTTCCATGGTGCTTTGTTCAGTCTCCATTTTTATTGTTCGTGTGTGGTTATCATGAAGTTTGCATGTAACATAGATGGAAAAACTCCTTTTCTACTGATAGCAGCTTATGTTCTTGCCTATAAAGGTTCAGTCCTTTTATTCTTCCCCTTCTATATATAAGGCTCTTTTAACCTTAATGCTATCATTATATAGTACGCTTTCCAAAAAGTTTAAATCTGAACACCTCTCAAAAATCAGAGCTTTGCATAGGTTTTGTGTATCTCAGCTTGAAGAGCTGCTTTAAATATTTCTAATAAGACTGTTCTAATGGTGTTGAAGTCCCTTAGCTTCTGTTTGTGTGTGGAAGCCTTTATTTCTCCTGTAATCTGAACGACAACTTTGCTAAATAGAGTATTGTCAGCTGCCAATTTTTATCTTTCAATGGTCTGAATATGTCAATCCACTGTGTCCTGGCCTGTAGACTTTCTGCTGTTAGCCTGATGAGGGTCCCTTTATAGGTTGTTTTCTTTCCCTGGCTGCCTTTAAAACTCTTTATAACTGACTTGACAGTTTAATATTACTGTGTTTTGGAGAAGGTATTTTTGTCTTGAGATAACAAAGTGTTATGTTAGCTTCTTACCTACTTCCTTCCCCAAGTTTGGGAACTTCTTTATAGAAGTCTCTGCCCTCTTTTCTCTCTCTTCTGTTTCTGGTATAGCTATTACACTATTTTGTTTTAAATTCAAGGTAGGTAACATATAGTATATTATTAATTTCATGATGGATTTTACTGGTCCATCAGTTGTATATACTACCCAGCGCTCCTTACATGAAGTGCTCTCGTTAGTGACCATCATCCAGTTACTCCTCCCCCCCAACCTCTACTCTAACAACCCTCAATTAGTTCCCTGTGGTCAAGTCTCTTATGGTTTGCCTCCCTCTCTGTTTTTGTTATTTTTCCTTCTCTTCCTCTGTTCATCTGTTTCGTTACTTTGATTCCACATGCGAGTGAAGTCATAAGGTGTTTGACTTTCTCTGATTTCACTTACCATAATATACTCCAGTTCCATCAATGTCATTGCAAATGGCAAGATTTCATTTTTTGATGGATGAGTAATATTCCATTATATATATTTACCACATCATCTTGGTCCATTCATCTGTTGATGGGCATCTGGGCTCTTTCTATAGTTTGGCAATTCTGGACATAGCTGCTATGAACATTGGGGTACATGTGCCCCTTTAAATCCCTGTGTCTGCATCCTTTGGGCAAATACCTAGTAGTGCAATTACTGGGTCATAAGATAGTTCTATTTTTAACTTTTTGAGGAACCTCTATACTGTTTTCCAGAGTGGCTGCACCAGTTTGCATTCCCTTAGACAATGTAAGAGGGTTCCCCTTTCTCCCTACCCTTGCTATTAGAAGTTGGCTTTTCTGATGGAGTCCCAAAGTGGTCATGGTGTTTGTTTTTAAAGTCTCAAGTCTCTCTACTCTTCCCCTAAATCATTTCTATTTCCTGTTTTTAAGCTCTATTCTCCATCTGAGCTACTGTCTTCCCAACCCTTTCTAATGTTTTCTGCATTTCATTGATTCAGTTTTACAGCTCCACCTTTTCTGTTAGATTGCTTTTATACTTTCAATATCTTCAGTAAAGCACTCCCTTCTTTATTGTACTCTTACTCATGAGACCATTGTGTTGCTTGTTTGAATTTTCTTATAGTTGAATTATTTCATAATAACTAATTTTAAGTATTCCATAATAGCTAATACTTCATATCCTTGGTGTGGGATACTGGAAAATTGTCATTTTGTGGTACTGTATTTGTGCCTAACTCCATAAGGTGTTTACTACTTTGAAAACAGCAGCAGCACTGTAGATCCAAAACTATCATTGTTGGGTTTTTTATGTTTTCCAGAAGGTGGCACTATCTCACAGGTCGAGTTTCTCTTGCCAGTACTGACTGGCTGCTAATGTTGGGACTGTGTGCCCCCAAAAATGAAATAAATGGTGGAGAAACAAAATAAAGGGTGGGGTGTGTTAGCAGATCGGATGGATATTCCTAGAGGTCCGTGGGTAGTCCTTGTGCCAGAATCCTAGGGCAAACACAAGGAGAATCTTTCCTTCAGTTTTGTCTTTGCCTCCCCACCAGTCACTGTAGGCTCTCCTGAGAGAGCACAGTAGGTCCCCTTAGTTAGAGCAGGTACATATATACTGCCTGTATATATACAGTACACTGCTGGATATACCGCCACTCAGTGTCTTCTCCCTTTAGCTCTTCTGTCAAAAAGGGATCTAGGGGAATACTTCCCCTCCCCTAGGCTCTGTAGGTTTCTTTCAGATGTACTCCCCCCACTCTCAGGTATACAGATGGATGGATCTCCCAGGGTCCTGGTGAGCTTTTGCCTGGTTGTGGGGGAGGCCAAAAGGAAAGACTTAGGTCACTATAGCACCATTATCACTCTTCACTCCTAAATGCTTAAAGGTAAGCCAAAAATTAGAAATAATTTTCCAGTTTTAAGACATAATTGACATGTAGCACCATGTGTAAAGTGTACAGTATTTAGGGATGCCTGGGTGGCTCAGTGGGTTAAGCCTCTGCCTTCAGCTCAGATCATGATCCCAGGGTGCTGGGATCAAGTCCCTCTCTCTCACAAATAAAATCTTTAAAGAAAAAATGTACAGCATTTGCGTTACCTATATGAAGTGATTACCACAAAAAGTTTAGTTAACATCTACTATGTCATACATCATCTTTGTGATGAGAACTCTTTGGATATACTCTTATAACAGTGTTTTGGGATATGTGATTGTAGTTAACTGTAGTCATCATGTTAGGCATTATGAACCAAGTACTTATCAGTCTTACAGTTTCTATGTTGTCACCACTTCCATCCAATTCCCCCTGAAACCTCCCACCCACTTCTAAGAAACACAAACGTGATCACTTTTTCAATGAATTTATTTTTGTTCCGCTTCCATAAGTGAGATCATATGGAATTTTTCTGATTTTTTTTCACTTAGCATCATGTCCTCAAGATCCATCCATGTTGTCTCAAATGGCACGATTTCTTCATTGTTTATGGCTGCATAAGTCCATTGTGTTTGTGTCCATGTATATAAGTATAAACACATATATACCACAACATCTTTATGATCCACAGATGGATAATTAGGTTGTTTCCATGGGTTGGCTATTGTAAAGAATGCTGCAATGAATGTAGAAATAGACATTATTTTTTTCAAGTTAGTGTTTTTGTTTTCCTCAAAGATCCAGAACCTAAATGGCTGGATCATATGGTAATTCTATTTTTAACTCTTTGAGGAACCTCCATACTGTTTTCCATATGGCTGCACTAATTTGCATTCCTACCACCACTAACAATGTACAAGGGTTCCCTTGTCTCCACAGTCTAACCACCATTTGTTACTTCTTGTCTTTTTTATATCCCTATTCTAACAAGTGTGAGGTGATACACATTTTGGAATTCATCTGCATTTCCCTAGTGACTGATAATGTTGAGCATCTTTTCCTGTATCAGTTGGCCACTCATCTGTCTGTTTTAGTTCTGTCCTGGTTTTTTTCCTTTTTAATTTGGTGAGTTCTTGGTGTATTTTGTGTATTAACCCGTTATCAGATAGGATTCATAAACGGTTTTTTCCCATTCGATAGGTTGTGTTTTCTTTCTGTTAATTGTGAGCTGTGTAGAAACTTTTTAGTTTGATGTCTTGGTTATTTCTGCTTAGGTTACTTGTGCTGGAGGTGTCCTATCCAAAAAGTTACTGCCCAGACCCAGGCCAAGGAGCTTGATGATTTCAGGTCTTAGATTTAAGTCATTCATTCTGAGGTTTAATTTGGCTATTCAAGATGATGTGTGGTTCCATGTAAGTTTTAGGCATTTTTTCTACCTCTGTAAAAAAGGCCACTGGAATCATGACGATTGCATTGAATTTATAGGGAACTTTTTTTAAGAAGAAAGTACTTAGATCTTCACATTCTGATTTACACTTACATTTTTGAAAACAGAGCCTCACTGGTACAATGAAAAAGAGGGGATTGTTGTTACCCAATTTTTTTATTATGTTCAATTAGGCAACATATAGTACAGCCTTAGTTTTTGAGGTAGTGTTCAAGGATTCATTAGTTGCATATAACACCCACTGATCATTACCACATGTGCCCTCCCCTCTGTAACCCTCAGTTTTGTTCTCAGAGTATAGATGGCTGTTGGTATTTTTGACATTTCAGCAGTGTTCTTAAAATGAATGAATGTGGATACTTACACATTAGTGTTTTCTTCGTTTCATCGGTGTCTTAGTAAAGAGCTTTTTCATGTCCTTAAATTTATTCATAAGTATTCTGTTGTTTTTGGGTGCTATTATAAATGGGCACCTGGGTGGCTTAGTGGGTTAAGCTTCTGCCTTCGGCTCAGGTCATGATCTCAGGATCGAGCCCCGCATAAGGCTCTCTGCTCAGTGGGGAGCCTGCTTGTAATCTCTTGCTGTCAAATAAATAAAATTCTTAAGAAAGAATGGGATTTTATTTATTCAGATAACTCATCTACATAGAAATACTACTAATTTTTCTAGGTTTTAGCTGTATTGAATCTGTGTAGATCTAACAGGCTTTGGTGGAGGCTGAGGATTTTCTTCTTGTGTGATTCCTATGGCTAGAATTTGCAGGGTCTATTGAGTAAGATAGTGAGAGTGGACACTGTCGTTTTGTTCTAGATCTTAAAGGAAAACTTTCAATCTTTTGCCATTGGGGATGAGGATAGCTGTGGGCTTGTCATATGTGGCCTTTATTATGCTGAGGTACATTCCTTCCTGTACCTACCTTGTAGTTACCCTGAAAATGTATTGAATTTCATCTTTTTTTTTTTTGCATCTATCGAGAGGATTTTCTTTCATTCTATTAATAGGACATAACATATTGAATGATTTGCCTGTGTCAAACCATTCTCCCATCCCAGAGAGAAATGCCATTCGATCATGGTTAATGATTCTTTTAATGTTCTGTTAAATTCACTTGCTACTATTTTATTATTTTGCATGGATATCCCAGAAGAATATTGACCTATAGCTGCCTTTTCTTATTGTGTCCCTCTTTGGCTTTGATACTGAGGTAATGCTGGCCTCATGAAATGAGTTTGGGAGTGTTACCTCTGCCTCAACTTTTTGGAGTTTGAGGAGGATTGCTCTTAATTCTTCTTTAAATGTTTGGTAAAAATCACCAATGAAGCTACCCAGTCTTGGATTTTTCCTTTGAATCAGTAATCAAAAAGATCCAATTTCCTTTCTAGTAACTGGTATGTGTAGATTTCATCATGGTAATTTTTATGTTCCAAATAATTTTTTTTGTTCCGGGAGGCCCAGTTTCTTGGTATAGAGTTGTTCCCAGTAGCCTCGTAGCACTTTTTGTATTAATGTGGAAGCAGTTGTCATGTTTTCGTGTAGTTTAGAATGTTTTTGGGTCCTCTCCTTTTCCCTCATTAGTTTAGCTGAAGAGTTACCTTCTTGTCCAAGAGGAAACTTTTCATTTTCTTAATGTGTTCTGTTGTTTTCCTGTTCTCTATTTCATTTAGTTCTCCTCTAGTCTTTATTGCTCACCTTGGGCTTAGCTTCCTTGTATCTTAATGTATGCATTTATTGCAATCCACTTCCCTTGATAACTGGGTTTAGTGCATTTCTTGTTACTTCCACTTAAATTGAGGGTTGTTCAGTTTCCACTTTTTTTTATAATTTCTCGAGTTTTCTTTTTGACACTGATTTCTAGTTTAGTAAGATTTCAATCTTCCTGAATTGGCTGAAATTCATTTTCTGGTTTAACATTTGGTCTGTATTAGAAAATACATCATGTGTGCTTATGAAGAGTGATCTGCTGTTACGGTCCAATTGCTCTAGAGTATGCCAATCTGCTATAATTGTTTATTTTTAATGTATGTATTTTAAGGGGAAAGGGAGAATTTCAAGCAGACTTCCTCTCCAGTGGAGCCCCGTGTGGGGCTCCATCCCATGACCAGGAGACAACACCTGAGCCACCATCAAGAGTTAAGATGCTTAAATTCTCTGGAGGAACTATCGATTGTTGAGAATACAGTATTAAGGTCTCCAACTATTTGTACAGTACTATTTATTTCTCTGTTTAGCTCTGTTTTGCTCTGTGTACTTAGATGCTCAGACAGTGGGTGCATAAATATTTGAGAGTCATCACTTCTTGATGGAGTGAGCTTTTATAATAAACACAATGTTTATACATCTTCTTTGCCTCTTTTACCCTTTTAATTTTGATGAGGTATAGATACCTCCTGCCTGCCTTTTTTGGTTACCATATGCTTGATATAACTTTGTCCATCCCTTCACTCTGAGTCTATGTGTGCCTTTGAGACTAAAGTGAGTCTCTTATAAGCAGCATGTGCGTGGCTTTGGGTTTTTATCC
>CM053607.1:94790089-94807538 GCA_028646535.1 Procyon lotor | reverse complement strand
TACCTTTTTGTGACTGGTTGATGTCATAGGAGATACTGTCCATTTCTTTTTATACCTGAGTAAGGCATTTTATTATGTCTGTACCATGTTTGGTTAATCTACTCATCAGTCAATGGCTGTGTGCACTGCATTCCAGCTTGTGAATGATGCTATGGGCATACAGAGAATATTGAACCGGTACCCTTCATGTGCATAAGGAACCTTCCAAGGAGCTGTTAAATGCGTATTTAAGGCCCTGTCCCTGCTTTTAATTCCATTTTAGTATGCCTGGGGTGGAGGTTAGAAGTATGTAAGCCATTCAGGTAACACTGATAGAAGGAACCTCCATCCCACGTTGTGACATGAGGCTGTAGGATTACGACTCCTGGGCACCAGACTGTGATCTGATTTGCACCACTGCTCTCTACTGCCCCTTTAGCAATATACATAGTAGGAAAAATACAAATGTGATTTTTACTTTCTTCCCTTCTTGACCACGATTTCCCTACAAACTGCTTCCCGGTTTCTGTTGAGTCCCTCGCTGTCAAGGGCAACTGAAGCATAAGGTCACACGTGAGGTCCCGGCCTGCCCGTAAGAACCTTGAAAAGGTCAGGAATGATAGTTTGGAAGCAGGCATGAAAAGACAGGAACCAGAGCAGTACCGGAGTACAGCAGAAGGCTCCCCCACATTGGTAACAGGGTGGGGTCAGAGAGGATCTAGAAAGGTTCTGAGGAGGGAAGAAAGAGAAATGACAGTCAGAATGTGTCTGGTAAATTCATTGTGAATACCGGCTGATCAGGTCTAAGGGACAGGTGTCGAAGCCTGGAAGCTAAATCAGTAACCTATTTATTAGGAGATTTCTGTGAGCCGTCACGGTCAGCTTGCTGTGCAACCTTGGGCTACTTATTTAAACTGCAGAACCACACTGTACTCCCTGGTATATTAGAAATGATCCTACAAGTTTAGTTAGAAAAACTCTGGTTCCTGATTGAAGCACGGGCTTTGCCCTCCTGTCTATGTACGCAGATAAGAGGTGAAAGATTTCTAAGAATAAGGTCACATTCCTCTAGTTGAAAGTAAAATACTGGGAGGGGATGGCCCTAAAAAGAAGAATAAAGGGTGAGGTGCTCGAGTCATTGTTGTTTAGGCCATGGGCTTGACACATCCATGAGCATATGTAGGTGTAGGGTGTGAGTGGCCTCCCAAAGGGTTGGTTAAGAACGTTATCTTGCTGGATAGAGGAGCATTTCCGGCCCTGTAAACTTGCGTCTGACCCTGAATCCAAACAACTCGGTGCTACAATAATCATTTCCAGAACGTTTTATACCTGTAATACAGACTCAAGATAGAGGCAAAGCTAGTTTGATTGCAGTTCTGTATCGAGCGTGTCTATGAGGCACCATTTTTCCAATAGTATTTGATCACTTCCTGTCTGGTGTCACATTAAAACTTTGTTATGGTTGAGTGTGAGCATGGATGGTACTGCTGTAACTAGCTCATTTAGGGCCTTATCTCAAGTGGTCATGCAGTAGGTCTTCTTTACTACTCTGACACAGGCCAAACTAGGCTCCTTGCACGAGATAGGTTGTCAATGCAAAATCTTGACAAAGGTTAAAAGGGCTACCCCAGCGAACACACAAGTGGTAATAAAGCCCTAATAGCTTAGGGCTGAGAGGGAAAAACTTTCAGTGGTCTGGAAGGAAAATGGAAGCAGCCACAACATTCCTTTAGGCCAAAGCATAATTGAGAGTGAAGCTGCAGCAGGAAACCTCAAGAAGCAACCTCAGCTACCTTCTGCCCTTAAGGGAAGAAGCCATCTCCCTAACAGAAAAGTACTCATTTGCCATTTCGAAAGTCCTAGGGGTCTTAAAAGTTATCCTCCAGATGATCTGCTTACAAAAGGTTTAGGGAGTATTTTAAGCCTCTCTTGAGACCCTACTGGTCAGAAAAAAAAAACCCCTTTCAGAGCCTTACTGACAATGTACCTGGTCACCCAAGCACTCTGTTGGAGATAGGAAGACAACATTGTGCTTTGAGTGTTTCGAGTGAGGATACTGGTTAGATTTTTCTATTTTACGTCCATTGTTGTCATTTCCGCCAACTGGGTTTACAAAGCAGTGGCAGGGTTTGAGAGGATAGACTCCAGTTGTGAAAAGAAGTGCTGCAGGGAAAATGCTCTCGACCAGCATCTCATGCTACAGAAAAATTTGTTCCAGAAAAGAAGAGCCCACTGATGCTGCAGGCTTCCTTGCTGTCCTAAGAAATGCTCAGCGCCCCCACTATCCTCAGCAGCCATCAACGTTGAAGCAAGACCCTCCACCAGCAAAAAGATTATTCACTCCCTGAAAGCTCAGATGGTTAACAGTGTCGAGCAGTACAGTTTCTAAGTTCAGTTATGTGCTTTTTTGGGGACTTACAGACACTGGAAGAAAACAAAACTTTTCACTTTAGTGGGGCAGGCTGCCAGTATAGCTGGCCTCAGGGCCACCTTGGCATCATTTAAGTAACTGGAAAATACCTAAGTAGATTTACTAATACCCGTTAATGATATATAGTGCAGTTACTAGGTAGCATAGAACTTACAATTCAGTTGGAATCCGGTAATTGCTTCCTTCTGCAGGTATCGGGAAGAGCAGGGGGTGGTCAGTTGAGTAGGTCAAATCCAGCTGTTCAGTAAAGACTGAGCCACGAAATAAGGAGCCAACTACTTAACCTAGTGCCCCCACTGCCTAAGCAGTACATTTTTTCAATACTACCATCCACCTCTTGGATACAGTGAGTTACAATATATTGAGGGCTTTGAAGAGTACCTGTTAGATGCTAACCATTCGACGGTGAGTTTGCTATTATCAGAGCGGCGTCTGGTTGGCCGGGGACCTACACACACATTTTCTCATTGGAGCCTCGTGACAGCTGTCTCTGTAAACGAAGTAAGGCACAGGTCCTAAATAATGGGACACTAAAAGCATGCCTTGGAAGTAGACTTGAATGATCACTGGAAGAGAGGAAATCTATCTTGCCTACCGGACCGTGGCCCCCTCTTCTGTCCAAAACTCATAAGCCCCTGAGAGCATTCCTGCTGACCCGAGGTTGTACACCAGCAGCAGGGTGTGTCCGAAAGCTTAACTGGATTATGGTCTCGTCTTGTTGGCCAAATCTTTTATGATACCCTCAGGGTCAGTGCTTTCCCAAATAGCATTGGGAAGAAAACTAAGTGTTAGCAGAAGAGATGAGAAAATTGATTCTGTGCATGAAACCTTTGACCAATTAAGGGATGTTTTTTCTCAGAAGTCTTATTCGGGGATCTCACCTAATTCAGTGGGGTCTTAGTGTCTTGGGACCTAAAGAACCCTTCACTCAGCACTGGGAACATCCCCCACGTAATGCAAATAGTTCTAACATCTTCACAATAAGCTCATTGTTCAGATTCGCACCTGAGTTCTCCAAAATCTGGATCAAACTATCGGAAGACAATGACAGAGCTCTATAGACTGTAAGAACATGAGGAGAGAGAATTATATTCATCTGAAATCCAGAATGTTTCACAGCTGTAAGGACAGCTTACGCCCAAGAAGGTCTGACGGATCCGGTGGAATTTTACGGCAATTATTCCCACTCATGCTCCGGCAACTCCATGCCTATAATTATTCACTTGTGTTTTAACAATAGAACACACAATAGCTACCAGAATTCAAGCTCAAATAGAGTCCTCAAATTAGTCATCTGTCGTAACGAAAGTAGGTATCTTACCTCAAGAGAATTACTTATTTTGTCAAATAATAGTGAAGGATGAATAACCAAGTATTTCTGGGGTATCAGAGGCCTTTAGACACGGATGTAAAATATGAGTCCATTTTTTTCTCCCGGGGTCCCGAGAGCTGATATGCAATCACATGATTTAATCATTCTGAATCCATGTGGCTCCTCTGAGATAGGGCCAGATGTAACCACAAGGATTTATAGGGCGTAAAATTCAGAATGGATTAGGAAAGCGTTTTCGTGTCCTGCCCAGTACATCCTAAATCAAAGTCCCCTGAATGGATGGGGGGGTTGTCATGGCAACTAACTGGCAAGCTGAGCCCGTGGAATGTGAGGGCAAACAATAGAGTGTTAGGATTGTGCACAGCGAGCCTGCTTCTGCCCAAGTACAGGGCTGGGAAGAAGTGTGCAACTGCGACCACCTTTTTGGTACCTTCTTGCAATTCTGGCAGCTCATTTGAAATGCATCAGGTATCTTTTTCTAGATGCCAGTAGGAACACTGCTATTGATAGAGAATAGAATAGAAACTAGAAGCCCCAGAAAATCCTGCACCCATCGGTAGAGTCAGTGGTACGCAAAGCCACAGTGGGCTATTCGCCTAACAGGCACACCATTTTCCACAAGGAGGGTGAAGCGCATTTAAGGTGAACTCCACTGCCTCTGTAGTGCCACCTTGCGGTCACTGAGGTACTGAAACGTTACCCAAAGCTCACCCTGGATCCACGGTGGGAGTCCCATAGTCCCTTATGCAGCAGAATATACAGATGAAGTCTTCTAAGCCTCAAGGTAATGAAAACATGTCCGTGAACAATTCTGGTCGAATCTGAAATAGGATAAGGAAAATGTACCAGATTACACATCGTAAAAAGATTCCAAGATGCTTCCTAGTGGCCAGGAGTTGGAGCACGGGAGGGCAAAGGCAGACTGAGGATTTTCATGTCACCCTTCCTTAGCTTTTGTGAGGAGATGTGGTGGTGGTGCATTCAACCATGCTGGTAGCATACATAAACTAACAGGGGAAAAAATCACAAGTCACCATAGCCATGAGCAAAAGATTGGGTAGCAAGACGACAGCAGCATTTGTTCAAATTGCATCTGAGGTCCACGTCTTGCCTGCCCCAACCCCCAGGTACAACCATCATCAAGTCCCATTTACTTGCAGCAGAAGTATAAAATCACCATGCTGTCTTTCTCCCTCTTTCTTCCAGGGTTTGAATTTTTTGAAACAAGTGCCAAGGATAACATTAATGTCAAGCAGACATTTGAGCGTCTGGTGGACATCATCTGCGACAAAATGTCCGAGAGTTTGGACACGGATCCGGCCATCACTGCCGCCAAGCAGAACACAAGACTCAAGGAAAGCCCTCCTCCGCCACAGCCCAACTGTGGCTGTTAATGCCCCCAGCACACAGGCAGCTAGAGTGAGCACATCACCAACCCACAGCATTTATAAATGGTCGATTAACCTTCCTTTCTACTGCCTAGTAATTATCTGAGGGAAATCTTTGATGTCAATGGCTCATACATGCATTCAATTCGTGGGAGATTTCCCGTGTTAATATGTGGCAAATACGTGATCTCAGATTTGTGAGGACTATCCATCTATAAACATCTGATATTTGCATGTAATTTGTTACTTGTCTTTTTGTAGGCTTTTGGTTTCAGATTTCTTCTCACAATTAAGCTACTGCTGGGACCTCAGACTATAATTTCACTACCACTGAATTTTGTGCCTCGGGTGCAAAGTTGCGATTCGCTTGTAAGGATGATAACCAAGGCACTGCTTGTGTGGGGAGAGGCAAGAGGAGGTCTCAGGAGACCGTCATGGGTCTGGTCAGTTTAACTGTTCAGGAAGTGTGTCTGATTTTCAGTCTTGCTACTAACTGAGATGACCAGTGACTATAAAGAAATAGAAATACTAGGTTTGAAACGCTTGCAAATTTTCTAAGAGATTAAATCTGCTTCCAGTTTAATCCACCTTCTTACTTTAGTTATGTACATTACCAATGACCCCCTATGCAGTGCTTTGGTGCCACTGCTCCTGCCCAACGTTCGGGTTATTTGAGGGCACAGACAGACGGACAGCCATCAGCCCAAGGCATGACGTGACAAGCCTGTAAACCCAGAAGAGTAGGAATGGCTGCAGACTTCTCAAAGGACTGACTTTCCCCACTCCTCAATAACTGCCTCCCATCACACACCCCCTCCCCACCCGCTTTGTGGAACCATCACTCAGGCACGGAATAGCGATGACCCGCAAGTCTGTTAGAGCCCCTCCTCCTGGGGGTAGAGACTTGCTTCCACAAGCAGTGCCTTCTGTTCACCCCTCACCTTCCTTCTTTTACCTAATAGATTAAACCATATCCCAATGGCTCCTAAGTTGAGGACAAGATTTTTTTTTACCTGTAGTTGTTTTCAATCCCATTGTTCCCAACTGTAAAGCATCCCTCTGCATTCTGTAAGCTTGTACAGGTGCTTAAGGTACTGAGAGAACACTCTTTAGAGTTGAAAAAAGTGGAACCAACACTTAAGGACACAAGAAGCAACTGCGTGGGGGCAGGGGGAGGAAACCACTCGAATATCCGTATTTTTTCTCCCAGATTTCCTAAGACCATCGGAGAATAACAAGCCACCAAATCTCACGAGCTGTTCTAATTGAGCTGCAGAAGGAAACGGGCACCGTACTGGACTGGAGGAAGGCGGCAGGCACACAATGGCAGATTTAGAAGGACGGTTTCATTAGGATGCTTTTCTGTTGCCCTGCACTGGTGACTATGTTCAAGATTTTTGTTGTCCTCGTCCCACAACTGGACACAGTTCCTGGGAAAGTTTTGGGGACAAGTCTCTTGAGCAAGGTTACCGATAGCTAAGTGTGTCGTTGGATAATAACCATGTCCAGGTCAAGGAATTAGGTCACATACGTTATTACTAAGTTGGATGAAACTTAACGAAAGAGTAGAGTGGGATGTTTTCAACAAATCAGGTCATTTCTCACCTTGCGCTTACCATCCACGCATTTGTAATAGATCTCCACTCCGGCACCCTGCAGGGCAGGCCTCAGCCTAGTGGAGGCGAGAAGGTTTTACATTTTCATAGACCAATGAACTTCAAAAATCACAGACCTCACCACGAAGGGCAGCCCAAGCAGGGGTGGCAAACAAAGCAGAGTGGTTTGCAACCGAGGCCCATTTATATGACCAAACAGTATTTCTGTGACCGTCTCAGAACGTGGCCGGGGTCAGGGCTAGAGCTGTGCAACTCACTTGTGTTATCTAATATGAAGCAGTAAGACCAAGAAAACTGTCCTGGCCTCGCTCTCAGTCCCATTCCCAGGCACACATGCTCACGTCAGGGACCTAAGTGTGATGTTCAGAGGGCTCCTACAAGACCCGTCCTCCCTGGCGTGTTGTACCCGGGCAGGCAGGTCAGGAACGGAGTTTTGCTTTTGTGTAAACCCCTTCCCTGAAAACGTCATTGCTAATGACGTTAATTGGCCCTACGACCAAACAACCAAGTCAGGAGCCTATGACACAGGTCGGTGTCATAGGCTGAACTACCTTAATCCCAGTCATCGAAACATGAAGGCAAGTGTCATAGCCAAAGAGGTTTGGATACTTGGCACCTTCCAACTCTTTATGGAGGTGGAGCCCTCCTAGTTCACTCTCTCTTCCAAAGCTCCCACGCTGCTGTCATTTTCAGAGAGGTTTCCAGCAGGGACGGTCACAGAGGTCAGCAGTGTGAATAGAGAAACAGCGAGGCACACTTAGAGTCCCGCTATAAAGTTTGTGGGAAGAGAGAATATTCTCTGTTTCTCATTTCATTGAAGAGATTTTAGTTTTAAAATTAAATTTTTGTTGTAAGAGGTAATGCCACAGTGTGGTTCTATTGTCATCAAACTACTAAAAATTGTAGCTGTGGAATTGCAAGGTTTTTTTAGCCTTTTTGCCACCAACACACATACTTAACCTCCCTGTTTCCAACTCCCACTACAGCCTAAATAACTCCAAGTCATTTTTACCAACGGCCTCACTACATTTGCATTTTACAGATCAAAATACCTTCAAGTACATGCTTGTGTAAATGTGTACACTTTTAACACCCAATTTCTATTGTATCTGATGTAATTCAATTAGTTTTTCAAGAACAATTTTCTCTGCTGCCCACCTTCTCACCACCCTCACCCCTGCAATTTCTTAGAGACAAACCCTGATAGGTGCAGATGTTTCCAAGAGCTGTGGTGTTGGTACCTTCCTTTCCATTCCTAATACAACTGAAAGACTAAACTGGAAAATTCTTCATGTCAACAGTGATCCTCAGAGTGGATGGGCATTTGGTTTTGGGGAATGGTAATGGAAGTAGAAGGCATGTGACCTTTCCGAAGGCTTAAGATGGCAGTTTAAGTGGCACACCCAGGTTCAGGGTCCTAGCAACAAATGCTTCTGAACAGTCGATCCGGTCTTTGCTGCTGCCCTCTCCCTCTGCCCCTCCCCAGAACAACTTCTACTGCCTTGGTGACCCTGTCAGTAGATTCTTAGAGCTCCTGCTGAGGTTTGCTTCAAGTCAGTATCCCTTGGCTGCCTGGTAACTAAGTGCTAACATTGTTATCTGACAAGGGAGCGATGAAGCCTTCAGTCATAGCAGAAAACTGCAGCATCGTTATGATAAATGTGAAGCATAAGTTCTACAGATTATAACCAAACTGCTCCAAGACATCAGTCTACCCAAACACATGGTGAGTATGGACACTGCACCTCCTTAACTCTTATCCAGATGAATTCTAGTCCTTTGGTTGAGCACACTGGTCCTTTTTCAGGGACCGATTTTAACTAATTCTAACTATGTCTAGGCTGAAAGTAGACTTTCACATATTTTTTAAAGTAACATATTCCATTATTCACTCAACTTCGATAACGCAACCTGAATTTCCGACTGTGGTAGTCTGTTTTCAGAGACTCTTCATGACGGGCTGGGGTCGCTGTATTTCTTAGCCCACAGTGAGTCTGTTCTCTGCCATCCGAGGCTGACTAGGTGGCATTTGTCAGACTGTATTTAAAAAGTCTCCAGACTCTACCAAGCTCTCTCAAGGTTGAGGTAGCCGCTGCAGGTGAAAACCTGCCAGCCAAATCTGAACTAGAAGTCAGGACTCCAACGCTTCCAGACCAAAAAGTGTTAAACATTTGCATCTACTTCTGGAATGCTCAACCAGGTGTTGTCCGTGTGGAACACTTAGGAGGCGGCCTTTCGCTCTGAAGGATCCTCTCTGTGACTTAGAGACACTGTGTGACTGGGAACTCAAACTTTCCGTTCCTTTGTGTGTGTACTCACTCAGTGTGCTCGGTCAGGGTAGCGTGTGAGCCACTTGACCCTGGTGGCCGTTCTCATCACCCCCTGGAAGGTACCACCTCTGCGGCACAGCTTCACTTTGTCTGTCGTGTCCACTACCTGTGCTTGCACAGTTTTCTAGTAAGTTGGGGGAAGGCCTTCCAATGAGCTGCACCAGTAGGGTCAGCTTTCTGGATTGCTTTGTATTTGAAGTCATTTCTGGGACCAGAAGCCACTTAAAAACATAAACCTGTTTCCTATTCGGGAAGGAATTGGGACAAATTGGGTCAAAGATAGTTTATGATGACTCCCTCCCCCCCCAAAAATTGTTCTCCCTATAATGCACCTAAAGGACTCTAGATTCTAGAACTACAGGACCCCCTAAGAGGGCAGCAACAGGTCCGGGGAATTTATCTGAAATATATGTACCTACTGTTATTGCTATTTCATGAGTAAATGTAGTCTGTCTTAGAGACCTTGAAGAAATGCTTGACACTCCAGTCAAAAAATAATTCCCTTCGGTAGATTAGAATATTTACACTTGGGCCACTTACATGGTGGTGTCCCTCTATACACACACACACACCCACCTCTCTTTCAGGAAGAGAAATTTTCAGCTACGGTGCTTTCTCAGTGCTCGGGAAAAGGGAGCTTTTGCTGTGTTCCCTGGGTTCCAATTGTAACTCACATTTTGTTTAAAAAGATCTACAAAATAGATGTTTTACAATGATTTGTATGTTTCCACACATAATTTTCATGAATGGAGAAAAATACATTTTGCAAACATTCTAGACAAAAAAAAAAAAAACAAAACAAAACAATACAAACCCAAAACCTCTCTCAGAAAACCCAGCTAGTAGACAAACTGAACTTTCCAGTTGCAGTTCCCTTTTCCACTTCCTGACACTAGTTCTCATTACAGTTTTTATAGCACTTTCCTCCCACTCAGCTGTGAGGACTGAGAACAGGAAGCGAGACTCCAAATTTCACCATTTCCCTGCCAGCAGTACCACTGTGGGTGGAGTTTCAACCAGGTGTGACCTGCTGAAGTGAGCTTGGGGGTTTGCCCGTACATTTGCATTCACCTGTGTTCATACTTTCCTTCCTAGTGGACAACTGAGAGTTGGCGGTGGGTTTTTTTGTTTTTTGTTTTTATTGGCCATATTTCCGTATTCACGTTTGGGGCTAGGGCTAGCTGAGGTTCGTGAATGCTGTTCTTAAGGACACAGATGGTACATGAGCCGCACAGGCGCCGAGCCTTTCAGGGACGGGAGCGTGACCTACGTCTGTCTAGTGGTTCCATGCTCCTCATACAAGGGGAACCGGGGATTGTTTGCTGTATCGGTAGGATGGTTTTCCATGCATTGTTTCAACAGCCCTAGGATGTGTGCTAAATGAAAACTTCCTGTAATTCCTGTTAATATATTGTTGATGTCAGACGTGATGTGATTCCGTTGGACTGTCCAAATGTACAACTATTTAATGGTGTTTGTGGAACTGAAATGTCTTAAATGTTGCATGAAATATGTTATAAAAATAGATTTGTTTTCTATTTTTCAACACCTCATAATTGAGGGTTCATGGGCCAATAAGTGCAATATTTAATGACTTACTCAGTGTATATAAACTAGCGTGAAAGAATGAATTATAATGAATGTGTGAGATGCTTTGATGGCTGTGTAACTTAATCAAATTCTTTCTTGTAGCTGTATCTGTCTAGTGGTGCAACTTATACAGTAAATACCTTATTGGTGTCATGTGAAACTCCTCTGTGCCTATTTCAAAGTAATTTTTTCCTATAAAACCAAACATGTCGTAGCTGCAAATGTATGTCAATTTTGCGTTTTAGAATTGTGGATTTTATTTTTAAGACAGAATGGATGTTCATTTATTTTATAGAGGCATTCCCTTCTTAAATCCAGAATTCTCTTAAAAGAGGCTAATTTAGATACCTAAGATAAAATATGCACATAAGGTAAAGTCATATTTATTCTTCTCAGAAATGCTGATGACATGTTCTATGTACAACGAATTTTTCTTCTTGCATTTGTCTGTTTTGTTGTTAACCTTGTATTTTGTTTGCAAAGTGAACACTGTCAACCCTGGGAACTCTTAAATATTTATGTCTTTTTAAGCTGTCGTTTGTTATATTTGCTTTCAATTCTCAATTGTCCACACTGGTGATATAGGAGAAACAAAAGTCAGATTTCTTAAGTTGCTTTGGTATTTTGACAGAAACTCCTACATTCGTCCTCAACCCCCCCGGTTAATCTTATAATTGCTGGCCTAGGCCTTAAGTGAGATGCAAAATTTAAAAAAGCATTTGTTTATATGAAATTTAAGTGGGTCACTTACCCTAAATTCTTCTCTACCATTTGATTTTTAAAGGCAAAGCACTCCTTTTAATACTGTGCTTTGCCTCTTCATTTAGTTAGCAGAGCAAATCATGATACCATTAGGAAGAAAGTTATGACTTGTTCACTAAAAATCGCAAACACTTGGTTTTCGATAACTTTGGCCATCTGTGCATCGTATGAAGCCTTTGGCTCTTTCTACAGCAGTTGCCTGAAATTGACATGTGAGGCTGTGCCAATCATATTAAATGGCTTTGGGTTACCATCAGTGATGTGTGGCCCTATTTTAAATACCGTAGCGTGAAATTTGTACTCAGCTCTCAAACTGACTGAAGAAGTCATGTGAATGTGGGAGAAACAGGCAGATTATAGATGACTTTGTGCCAAAATAAAAAAAAAAAATAAAGATAAACATACGCATATAGCCAACATTAGAGTAATAATTTAAGAACGTGTTTAAATGTTTAGTCAGTCATCACCATTATTGATTACCAAGAGCTCAGTGCTGTGGAAATCAAACAGGAAAGAATTATGGTTCCCACACCTAATAAACTTACTGACTGAAGAATGAGGGGGAAAAAATACCAGAATGCTATATAAATTCTAAATTATGTCCGGATACAGGAGCAGAGAAAATGAGGGACCTCTAACAACTGGAACACTCAAGAATGTGATCCCAGCAAAAATTCGATAATGAAAAGACCTTGCCAGACAAAAAAATGGGAAAGGTCACATTATGTTCCCTATGAATGAAAAGGTGACAGTGGGGGCAGCTGAAGCTCCTGGCTTTTCTGCAGAAAGCCCGACTAAACCCCAGCAGGGACCCCACTGGCTCTCTGGCTTTTGTCCCCATGAGGACGACAAGCTGCAACACACAGTCCTCTGTGCTGAGCAGCCCCAGAATGCACAACAGAACACAACCCGCTTTAAAGTCCCATTAGAACAGCTGATTCAGACATGTTGCCCATGCACGAAACCAAACCACGAAACACTGTGTGATCCAATGTCAGCCGGAAAGATGTGGGCCCGGAGATCATCCTGGAGTTTCCCGTTTCCCATCAAGGGTCTTGGGAAATGCCCAGATGAAGACCTGCCTTTGTAACCAGGCACCTTCCGGCTCCTCAGTGACTACACTGTGGAGCTCTTCTTCAGAAACTCTGCAGTAACCGCTTAGTGTGTTCATACAGTGATTGTGACATGTAGTTGAAAACTGACAGCTGCGCAGCAAATATCTGACTCTGTCAGTGTCCACAGGAGCTCTTGTCTGGGTTTAAAGCTACAAAGTATTCACATTGTGAAGTTTTACTTCTCTTTATTGAAAGTAATTGTGTAAAAACTGTATGTGCTCTATTAGGTATTAAGTTTGTATGTGAATTCTGTATAGAAAGTGGTTTTTGTTCTTTGGGTTTAATCTGGTTTTATTTTTTCGAGATTACAATAAATATCTAAGAGACTATATTCCTGAATTTCTCAGCCTCAGTCTGACCTTTTCATTTCCTTTCAATTGTAATTACTCTTGGTCTTAGGATGCCTGAGTTTCCATTTCTTGTTACCTTCCTCTCCTGCAAGCCTAGGAACAAGGATGAGCTTGCGCTGAAGAATGCCAACACATTTTTTTTCCACCTATGGTTTTCTAGTGTGGATTTGCACTTAGGCATAGGAGTTAATTCTAACATATGTTATCTTTGAAGGCAAGTACTGTTTAGTACAGGACTGACGGCACTCCACAGTCATAAAACTCTAGGTTGTAGAATCGAGAGAAGTTATTCATGTATTCAAAAGTCACCTTTTCGACATGAACACTATTTATCCCTGCATCTGGAGCTCAGGGTCCAAGGATCATATCGGTTTCCTACTAGCCCAGTCTAGGAACCACACGTGTATGGGATGTGTAAGTGGTGTGGGTCTGTTTAATATGTGCTGCGTGCTGTAGTAATGCTTCCGATGCTGGGCGGGCTGGCCTTGCTCTTGGACCGAGGGCCATGCTAAAGCATCCCACCATCCATCTGTTTGCGTCACAGCAGACCTAGTAATTTCAAGATCTCTCAGTGATCTAATTGTGCTACTAGCTCTATTTTTGGGTATTTTCTTCTGAATGTGTTCCCCGGGGCCATTTCCAGACTGAGCTAGGAAGCCAAGTGAAGTCCCAGGAACACTCATATGGGTCCACACGGGTCAAACAGCTTCCTAACCAAACTCAGTGACAGGAATCTCACCTACCTGGGCAGACGGAACTGATAGCTTACCAATCAAGGAAAAAATAGCCAAGGGTTTCCAGTTAGATTGTCAACATTCATATGTAGGATATATTCTCTAGTTTCTTGCCATACATGAAAATACATACACTTTGTACTTTCTGACCCTCAGTTACAAATGTAATATTCCCTAATATGTGCATCTAATAACTGAGTGTTAGGAATCTGTTTCGTTTGGGGGCACCTGAGTGGCTCAGTCAGTTGAACATCTGACTCTGGGTTTGGCTCAGCTCATGATCTCAGCACCCTAAGACTGAACCTCTGTTGGGCTCCATGCTCAGCATGGGGTCTGCCCGAGATTCTATCCTCCCTCTGCTCCTCCCCACCCACTGCTGATGCACATTCCCTAAAATACATAGAATCTCTAAAAAAAAAAAAAAAAAAATTCATTTGAAGAGGCCCCATCAAAACCTGTCTTCCTTGAAATGTTATGAAATACATTTTTTTAGATAAGAGTCAACTCCCGACATAAAGAGGTAAAATTCTTGCCAGTGGCAAGACTTCAGAAGGATTTTACATGTGTCCTGGCAATTCTGAGGTTAATGGTGCCAAACCACATCCAAAAATTTTTAGCAAAAATTCCCTCTACTTTCATCTTACTACCTTAGTAGTAACTCCTGAGTTTGAATTAATTTTAAAAATGAGGCTTCTGTGTAACTATTTCTTTCTGAGGGGCATTAAGGTAGACATGAGAAGAATACACCTGTTACCCCTGGAAGATGCTAGGCTTCCTACAGGACTTGAAAATGATGTATTCTAAAGAAAAGGGCACACGGCAGGCTCTGGTCATTGGATACTTCCCATGCAACAGTCACCCCCTGGTTATCTTACTTCACCCCACACCCACTATGTCCAAAGACTCATGAGTCTAGTGGAGAGGTAATCTGGCTTCCCAGCTTTTCTTCCTGATCTATTTATGTCCACGGTCCTTTAACACTAGACTTTCTTGTTTATGAATTCTAAGTCTCAGAGAGTTGCAACTAAAAACTGTATTCTCCATTTTTTCATATTTTGTCCATTCCCTAGAGCAATTCTACTGATTGCCTTTCGTCCCCCTCAGGGGGGAAGACAAATGTAAGGAAGGCAGGTATTGAGAAAAAATCTGAATTAATGTTTCAAAGTGATTATCTTACACAGCAATTACAGAACAATTTGTTAGGTGCCAATAGAGGTCACACAGTGAAAGCACAAAAGAAGGACAATTAACCCAGAATGGAGGCGAGGAAATTGGAATGTTCTAAGCAGGCCTACTCGAAGAAATGAGGCCAGAGCTACTCCTAACTAGGAGTTAGGTAGGGGCAGAGGGGAAGAAGATTGTTCCTAACAGAGGGAGCAGCAAATGCAAACCAGGGAGGTATCTCAAAGCACAGTGTACACATACACCAAAGCCATTCCCACAGGTGATCACCGAGTGGAACAAAAGGAGAAGGAGCCCAAGGCTGAGTTCACGACACCTGTCTGAAATGCTTTCCAAGTCTGAATTTCATCCTCCAGCTATGAAAAAGTCTCAAAAGAAGAAATTTGTTCCATCACATTTGAGTTTGAAAAATCCCTCTAATGGCAATATGGTTCATGGACTCCTACGAGACAATAGTGGAAGTAGAACAAGTTCTAGAAAGCCATTATAATTATCTACACTTGCATGCCTCAATTAAATATGGCTTCATCCTGGGGAAGAGTGGGAGAGACTTGACTGTTCTATTTGGAAGGTATATAGGTAACGGTAACCGGTAAGATTGCAAAGGGGTGACAACTAGAAATCAAGGGTGACCCTATGGTTTCTGGCTTAGCTTATTAGGTAAGTGTTAGTGTCATTAACTAAAAAAATATGGGTTCTTGTGCAAGAAAGAGATGTAACAGGATCCTGAACTCGCCTTATCCCACAGATACACCAATCAGCAGCTATATATGGAACATCATCCTTTGAAAAAAGCCCCTAAAACCTAGTTGAACAACACCTGAACATCAGACAAATGTGGGGGGGGGGACACAAACACACGTCAAAGTGTACAGGAGAGGATGATTTCGCCATAAACCCCACCCTGGGCAAGGTGATCCCCTAAGCAGTAGGGAACTCAAAACCAAGAGCTTTTCCCTATGGGGCGAAGGGAATGAACCCTGTATCAGTCACCCCAAACTTTAAGGCCTGCACCTGGAAAATGAGCCCACAAAGTATCTAGCTTCAAAAACCAAACATATTCAAGTCCACCTGACTTGTGAGTTTATGGCAAACCAACTGCTCCTAAAGGGCTTCTGGGCTCAGACTCACCTCAGGCACCAGCGCAAACGCAATCAACTGAGAGGCACCCAGACTTTGTGGAAAGAGGATTATTTAATTATAACATCATGCTGAGGGGCAGGCATCTCATTTAACACACATCTAGAGGCTTTCCGGGGAGCTCTCTGGGGACTTACACCAGTGGGCACCATCTCCACACTCGCCCCTCTACCGCTCCATCTCTCGGCAGTCTCCCAAAGATTATGCTGATGGGTCCCAAAGGACTGTAAGCCACAGTTACATTCTGGCTTACAGCTTGGCCACCACAAGAGCCCACCAAAAGGCAACCCAATGAGGAACCAGGTCTTTCTGTGAAAGAGGTCCGTCAGCTTATCCTGGTAACTGTGGCCGGAGGACCAGGATTACCATCAAACACACATCTAAGAGCCCGTTGTCACCCTCTCCAGCAACCTCAGGGCACAGGTGCCACACTGTGCTCTTCCTCTACTGCACGTGACAGCACCGGGATCTCTCCCACACTGCTGCTCCAGACACATCCAAGAGCCCCATTCTGTTTTCCTTACTTTTTAGACCTTGTATTTCAGTGTTTGTGGCTGCCAACTACGAGATGCCCCTTAATTACCAAGCTGTGGTGGCCACCAAGAGTTGCAT
This sequence comes from Procyon lotor, assembly GCA_028646535.1. Classification (NCBI taxonomy): domain Eukaryota; kingdom Metazoa; phylum Chordata; class Mammalia; order Carnivora; family Procyonidae; genus Procyon; species Procyon lotor. Next base: position 94,790,976 of record CM053607.1, on the reverse strand, counting down.
TCCTGGGTCCCAAAGGACCTTAACGAATGGACTGGCATTTCTTGGCAGGGTAGCACCCAAAGCACTGTGCAGACGGCAGAATAAGAGACATCTCAGTCTTTCTATGAAAGAGACTTATTGGCCACTCCTGGAGCTTCAGCCTGAGGAACAGGCTTCTCATGTGACACACACTGAGGGGCCAACTGAGAAGCCCTGAAAGAACGAGGCTTCTGGAGGTCAACCTTAAGCTCTCCCTCTGCCTCACCCCAGGCCTCTGGTATGTCCTGGAAAGGACCTTCTGTGCTCTTCCGGCATGCTGATGTGACTGCCACCCAAGGGACACATCTAGATAGTAGGAGTGGGATTTATGATCACCATCACAAAAACCTGTATACATTTGCATATTTAAAGCTGCTGCCTGGGGTCTGGCTCCAAGCAGCCCAAACCTAAATGCTAACCGAGGTATTCCCATTTAGGACAATAACACCATGAGATATTGGAAGCCACTAAGAATAAGACTAGCTGTTTGGGAATCACAAAGGTTTAAGAGACAACAAAGAGGGAGGCAGGGTTTCAAGAGAGAGAGATGGGAGGAAACTACATCATTCTTAAAGGGTCTGTCCACCAAGAAGATCTAAAAATTATCAAGTATTTATGCCCCCAACATAGGGGAAGCCATCTACATAAGTCAACTGTTAATCAAAATAGAGTCACATTGATATGAACACGTTGATTGTAGAGGATCTTAACACTTGCTCTTAGCAAGAGATCATCTAAGCAGAAAATCAATAAAGAAACAATAGCTTTCAATGACACATTGGACCAGATGGACCTCATAGATATATACATAACATTACACCCTACAACAACAGAATACTCATTCTTCTTGAGCGCACATGGAACTTTCT
>CM053607.1:94774964-94789589 GCA_028646535.1 Procyon lotor | reverse complement strand
ACTTATCCCTGGGATGCAAGGGTGGTTCAACATTCCCAAATCTATCAATGTGATACAACAAATCATTAAGAGAAGAGAAAAGAACCACATGGTCCTCTCAACTGATGCAAAGCATTTGATAAAATTCAGCATCCATTCCTTATTAAAACTCTTCAAAGTATAGGGATAGAAGGAATATTCCTCAACATCATCAGATCTATCTATGAAAAGCCCACAGCAAATCATTCTCAACAGGGAAAAGCTGACAGCCTTCCCTTTGAGATCAGGAACACGACAAGGATGCCCACTCTCACCACTCTTGTTCAACACAGTGCTAGAAGTCTTAGTGACAGCAATTAAACAATAAGAAATAAAAGGAATTCAAATTGGTAATGAAGAAGTCAAACTCTCTCTCTTCACAGATAACACATTACTTCATATGGAGAACCCAAAAGACTCCACCCCCAAACTACTAGAACTCATACAGCAATTCAGTAACGTGGCAGGATACAAAATCAATGCACAGAAATCAGTGGCTTTCCTATACACTAACAATGAAAATATGGAAAGGGAAATTAGAGAATCAATTCCATGTACTGTAGCACCAAGAACCAAAAGATACCTGGGAATAAACCTAACCAAAGAGGTAAAGGATCTGTACTCCAGGAACTACAGAATGCTCATGAAAGACATTGAAGATGACACAAAAAGGTAGAAAAGTATTCCATGTTCATGGATTGGAAGAATAAACATTGTTAAAATGTCTCTACTGCCCAGACCAATCTATACTTTCAATGCCATCCCAATCAAAATTAGAACAGTTTTCTTCAAAGTGCTGGAACAAACAATCCTGAAATTTGTATGGAACCAGTAAAGACCCCGAATTGCTAAGGAAATGTTGGGGAAAAACAAAAACCAACACTTGTGGCATCACGCTGCTTCATGTCAAGCTTTACTACAAAGTGGTGATAACCAAGATAGCATGGTACTGGCACAAAAACAGACATATAGACCAGCGGAACAGAACAGAGAGCCCAAATATGGACCCGCAACTCTATGGTCAAATAATCTTTGGCAAAACAAGAAAAAATATCCAGTGGAAAAAAGACAGTCTCTGTAATAAATGGTGCTGGGAAAATTGGACAGCTAAATGTAGAAGAATGAAACTTGACCATTCTCTTAAACCATACAGGAAGATAAACTCGAAATGGATAAGAGACCTCAAAGTGAGGCAGGACTCTATCAAAACCCTAGAAAGAACACAGGCAGTAATCTCTTCAACATCAGCCACAGCAACTTCTTTCAGGACATGTTTCCCAAGGCAAAGGAAAGAAAAGCGAAAATGAACCTTTGGGACTTCATCAAGATAAAAAGCTTTTGCACAGCAAAGGAAATAGTCAATAAAACAAATAGGCAACCCATAGAATGGGAGAAAATACTCGCAAATGACACTACAGACCAAGGGCTGATATCCAAGATCTATAAAGAACTCCTCAAACTCACCACTCACAAAACTGATAATCACATCAGAAAATGGGCAGAAGACATGAACAGACACTTCTCCAAAGAAGACATACAAATGGCTCACAGACACATGAAAAAATGTTCAACCTCTTTAGCCGTCAGGGAGATTCAAATCAAAACCACACTGAGATACCACCTTACACCAGTTAGAATGGCCAAAATCAACAGGAGAGTAAACAAGAAATGTTGGAGAGGGTGTGGAGAAAGGGGAACCCTCTTACACTGTTGGTGGGATTGCAAGCTGGTGCAGCCACTTTGGAAAACAGTGTGGAGATTCCTCAAGAAATTAAAAATAGAACTACCCTATGACCTACTGGGTATTTATCCCAAAGCAGATGCATTACAAAGAAGGGCCACATGTACCCCAATGTTCATAGCAGCAAAGGGCACAATCACCAAACTGTGGAAAGAACCAAGATGCCCTTCAACAGATGAATGGATAAAGAAGATATGGTTCATATATATAATGGAATATTATGCCTCCATCAGAAAGGACGAATATCCAACTTTTGTATCAACATGGATGGGACTGGAAGAGATTATGCAGAGTAAAATAAGTCAACCGGAGAGAGTCAATTACCTTATGGTCTCACTTCTGTGGGGAGCATAGGGAAAAACATGGAGGGCATTGTGAGAAGGAAGGGTGGTGAATGGAGGGAAATCAGAGGGGGAGATGAACCACGAGAGACTGTGGACTCTGAGCAACAAACTGAGGGTTTTGACTAAATTCACATACTTTTATGATAAAAATTCTCAACATGGTGGTTATAAAGAAAATGTAACACAATATAATAAAAGCCATGTGTAAGAAGCCCATACATAACAACACATGCAATGGTGGAAAGGTAAAAGCTTTACTCTAACATCAGGAATAGGACAAGGATGACTGCTCTAAATGCTATTAACACAGAGCAGGTTCTAGCCAGAGCATTCAGGGAGGAAAAAAAAAAAAAAAGGACAACCAAATTGGGAAGGAAGGGGTAAAACTGTCACAATTTGCAGGTTGCATGATATTATATATAGAAAATCTAAGGATTATCAAACAACGAAAACAAAACCTGTTATGACAAATTCAGTTAAGTTGCAGAACACAACTATCAATATACAAAAAATCTGTTGTGTTTCTATCCAGTGACAACTATCAAAAAGAGATTAATGAAATGATCTCATTTACAATTGCATCAAAAAAATAAAATACCTAAGAATAAGCGTGTCTAAGGAGGTAAAAGACCTGTATCCTGAAACTAGAAAACACTGATTAAATAAATTGAAGAAAATACAAGTAAAACAGTCCATGCTCACGAGTTGAAAGAATATTGTCAAAATGTCCACACTAATCAAGCACAATCCACATATTAGTTCAGTGCTTATCAAAATCTCAATGGCATTTTCCACAGAAATTGAACAGTCCTACAATTTGAATGGAACCATGAAAAACCCCAAATAGTCAAAGGAATCTCTAAAAAGATCACAACTGAAGGAATCACACTTCCTGATTTCAAAGTATAGTGTAACACTACAGTGATCAAAATAGTATGGTATTGACATCAGAACACACACATCATGGGAACAGAATTTAAAGTTCTGAAATAAACCCTGTGTAAGTTTTCAATTTATGACAGAAGAACCAAGAATATACAATGCAAAAAGGACTCCCAATCAATAGTGGTGGGAAAATAGTAGAGCCACATACTAAAGAACGAAACTGGACTACTTTCTTACACCATGAGCAAATTCAAAATTGATTAAAGAAATGAACCTAAGACCTAAACCCATAAAACTCCTAGAAGAAACGTACACAATGCACCTCTTGACATTGCTTTGGTGATGATTTCTTTACTCTTGATTCCAAAAGCAAAAGCAAATAAAGCAAACAAAACAAAACAAAACAAAAAAACCACAGGATTACATTAAAATAAAAAAAATTCTACACAGCAAAGGAAATTATCAATAAAATAGAAAGGCAACCTACTGAATGGGAGAAAATATGTGCAAATCATATACTGAGAATAGGTTACTCTGCAAAATACATTAAAAAAAAAAAAAAAAACTCATACAAATCAGGACCCTACCCTGAAAAAACGGGCAGAGAATCTGAATAGACTTTTCCAAAGAAGACATAAAGATGACCAATGGGCATATGAAAAAAAGGTTCAACATTACTAATCCAAAAATAAAAAAGTAAACCAAACCCACAAGAGATCACCTCACAACTGTGAGAATGGCTAGTATCAAAAAGAAATAAAAAAAAAAAGATAAGAAATAATAAATGTTGGGGAGGATATTGAGTAAAGGGAACCCTTGTGCACTGTTGGTGGGAACATAAATGGGTGCAGGTACTGTGGAAAACAGTATGAGATCTCCCCCCAAAATCAGAACTACTACCATATGATCCAGCAATTTCACTTCTGGATATTTATCCAAAGACGACAAAACACTAATTTGAAAAGGTATGTGCACACTCATGTTTACTGCAGCATTATTTAAAATAGCCAAGAAATCACAAAATGCATTCACCAATGGACGGATGGGAAAAAAAAAAAAAAAGATGTGGTGTGTGTGTGATGGAAAATTATTCAGCCACTTAAAAAAAAAAAAAAAAAAAGCCTGCCACTGTCATTTGCAACAACATGGACAGACCTTGAGGACATTACATTAAGTGAATTAAGTTAGAGCAAGACACTTTTGCTCTCGGGTGGTTGTGGCGCGGATGGCAGTGGCACTAGTTATGCCTTTAGCAGAGGAGGTAAAAAAAAAAAGTAGCAGCGAAATTCTGCAAGGTGACATAGGCTGCAGCTCCAGAGTCCTGCTACTCTTCAGAACACTCACATCTCTCAGGAAAGACCTTAATGATTTAGAGAAGGGAAAATAACAAGAAGGCAGACAAGAACAACAAGGAGAACAGGTTTTTTAAACTGGCTCCAGCACTGTTTTTTCTTTGTTTTTTGTTTTGTTGTTTTTGTTTTTTTAGGGTTTTTATTTATTTATTTATCCAACAGAGAGCGTTAATGCCTGAGTGGAGGCGGGGGGGGGGGGGGGGGGGGGGGGGGGGGGGGAAGCAGCCCCAACCTTGGGCTCCATCCCAGGACCCTGAGATCATGACCTAAGCCAAAGCAGGATGCTTAACCAACTGAGGACCCAGGGACCCCGGGGCCCAGAGTTTTAGCTAGAGGTTTCTAGACATCTGGAACTTCCTCATTCAAGAATTCCCCTACTTGGCTATAGGCACATTGAAAGTCTCTCAACGCCTCCAATTCTGTTCCCAAAATTTTTTTTAACACTCTCAACTTTAATAATGAATCAGCACCAGTAACAGCAACAAACCTTGTGTTATATTGCCACCTTCTGGAAAATGGAAGAAAGACTTCCAACTGCCAAGCTGGACGATTATTAGAATCAAGTAAACACAATCTTACCTAAAAAAGGTGTCCCCTGCTTCCACTGTGGCAGCACAGACACATTTCATCAACTACTCTGAAAAATTATGGTAGAATGGTACCGCAAAAAGAAAACAATTCTCCAGCAAGTAAACTGAAAGATATGGAATACTGTAATCTAACTGATAAAGATTTCAAAACAGCTATTATGAAGAAATTCAACAAGCTACAAGAAAATTCAAGAGGGCTACCTACCTAATGAAGTCAGGAATAAAGTTAATGAACAGAACAAATTCTTTACTAAAGAGATTAAACTTCTTAAAAAAAAAAGTAACAGAAATTCTAGAGCTGAAGAAATCAGTAAGTGAGATGAATACTTTAGAAAGCACCTGAAATATAGAAGATCAGGAGGAAGAGGGATTAAGAAATCTGGAAGATAACTTAGAGGTTACTCAGATCAGAGGAGAGAGAACTAAGGTTTTGTTTTTGTTTTTTAAAGTAAAGAAACCCTATGCGAGTTATCAGACTCCATTTGAAAAACAGTAAGACTAATGATAGACCAGAAGGGGAAGAGTGGGAAAATTGGGCAGTGAGTTTACTTAAAGCAATAATATCTAAGAACTTCACAAATTGAGGGGAAAACTAGACTTAAGCTAATAGAACACCTAATCACCTCAGGGCAAGATGATCTTTTCCAAGATACATTATAAAGAAATGGTCAAAATCTATGATAAAGAATTGTAAAGACAAGGAAAAAGAGGCAGTAACCTACAAAAGAAACCCCATTAGGGTATCATCAGATTTCTCAGAGTGCCATGACATTTTCAAAGTGTTGAAATAAAAACTGCTAACCAAAGATACTCTATGCAGGAAAGATATCCTTTAGATAAGATAGTGAAATAAAGCCTTTCCCCAAACACACAAAAGCTGAGGGAGTTTACCACCTCTAGAGCTGGCTTTAAAAACACAACAACCACCACCACCACCACCACCCCCAAAAGCGCCAAGAAAACCCACTAAAACCAGCTCTTCAAGATTAAAAAAAATAATAATAACACGCACACACGCATGCGCGTATACACGCGCGCATACACAAAACTTTAAGGTCAAAAATAGCCAGAATTAGAAAACTGTAACTCTATTTTAAGCATTAAACCATTATGCTGTAATTAAACATTTAAGGAAATAGCACTAAAATTATAGCTACAACAATTCTGTAACCAAATTGTAACATAAAAAGTAAAATGTGGCATCAAAAATATACAAGTGTAGAAGTATAGAGATATTGTACATAAACCTCAAGGTAACCACAAAGCAAAAACCTAGAACAGAGACCTAAAACATGAAAAAGAGGGACAAGATAAAGCCAATCACCATAGAAAATCATCAAGTTACAAATGCAGACAGAACCAGAAGGTAATGTGAACAATGAGAACACAAAATAACCAGAAAGCCAAAGATAAAATGACAGGACCAAGTCCTTACATGTCCATCAACTCCCTAAATCCAAGTCATTTAAATTCAGTAATCGAAAAGCATGGAGTGGCTGGATGAGTAAAGAACAAGACCCAACTATATGGTACACAAAAGAGATTTCATTTTGGCTTTAAAGACACTCAAGAGACTCAAAATCAAGTGGTAGAAGATATTCCAGGCACAAAGATACCAAAATAAGGTGGGCATAGCTTAACTTAAACCAAATAGACTACAAGCCAAAAATGGTTTTACAAGACAAAGGTTATTATGTTATAAAACAGGGGTCAATACATCAAGAAGATGTAACAATCATAAATATGCATGCTCCCAACACCAAAGCACCAAATGTGTATTAAGCAAATACTAGCACATTTAGGGAAAAAAGAAACAATATAGTAAGAGTTAGGAGATTTCAATGTCCAACTATTAGCAGTGGATAGATCATCCAGACAGAAAATTATCAAAGACATACTGGAAATGCATCACACTTCAGAATGAATGAATTTAACAGACATATATAGAACATTCCTTCCATAAACAGCACAATATACATTCGTGGTGGGGGGGAGGATTAAGATTGCAGAGTAAGAAGACCCTGAGCTCACTTCTACTCAAGGACAAAACAAATCTCTACGCATAAAACAACTACTTCCGGGGTGCCTGAGTGGCTCAGTTGTTAAGTGTCTGCCTTAGGCTCAGTTCATAATCCCAGGGTCCTGGGATTGAGCCCCACATCGGGCTCCCTGCTCGGTGGCGGGAAGCCTGCTTCTCCCTCTCCCACTCCCTCTGCTTGTGTTCCTTCCCTCGCTGTGTTTCTCTCTGTCAAATAAATAAAATCTTAAAAAAAAACAAAAACAAAAAAAAAAAACCACTTCTGAAAACTAACTGAAGATTAGCTGCAACAAAGGATTTAAAGAAAAAGCCACATCAAGAGGGGTAGGAGGAGCAGGCAGTAAGTCTAGTCAGGATCCACACCCTCAAGGAGGAGAGATATTGTCATAGAGGCCATCCCCGAGGAACAAGGAGTCCAAGCTCCACAATGGGCTCCCCAGCCCAGAGAACTTGTACCAGGAAGATGAACCCCCATTTCTGGGTTTGAAAATCACCAGGACTTAAGTCCAGTTTAGCCAGAGAATATTAGGAAACCAGCACTTTCATCTAAGTCCCAACACAGTGATGGCAGTTTGAAAGGTGCCTGGGTTACAAGTGTATAAGACCCACTGACTTGTTTTAGGGTATATGCCTAAGAGGCAAGGATCTCTTAGAACATTCTGCAAGGGAAAAGTGCTGATGGACCGTTTGTTGTTATCAGTTTCATTCTAGCAAGCTAGCCTGGTGCTGGTGGAAGCTATTTCTGACACTCTCCCATCTACTGTGCTAGCACTGCTCCCCCGCACCCTGGCATTCCTCTGACAACTCACCTACCAAACCAGTCAACACAGCAGGTGCCCCTCCCAAGTGGCCTCCACTTTGCCGCACCCAGGTGGTGGCCTTGGCCAGTACCAGTGCTGCCTCAGGAGGCCCTCATCCCAGAGAAGGGAGAGAGCTTCACACACTAAAGAGTCTGCAACCACCACACCCAGGCCTCAGAGGCAGTCACGCCAGAGCAGACCCTATAGACCCTCACACTGTAGAAGCTGTAGTGGAACTTCCTCTGGAAGATGGGCTTTAAAGAGCTGTAGGAGCCCACACAGAGTCTGCTCCTGAGGCACCTGGTTGACCAAAACTTACTGGTTTACCAATAAGTTTTGTACTTTTGGGCCCCACAAGACATCTCATAAAGTTACTCCTTCCAGACTATGAGATGTACATAATACACCCAAAACTGAGAAAAAACACAGGTCACTACAAAAAAGTAAGGAGACAGTAGAACACCTTGCAAATGAATACAAGATAAGACCTCAGAAAAAGAAAATGAAATGGAAATAGAGAGAAATAGAGAAAAAGAGATGAACACAGAATCCCAAAGATCTAGAAAATATAAAAAAGAAAAACATTCAATGCTGAAGAAAATAATAACTGAAATAAAACTTACACTAGAAGGAAGCAAAAACAAATTAGATGCTTCTGAAAGATGGATCAGTGACCAGGAACTCGAGATAGTGGAGATGACCAAACAGAACAGCAAAGCAGTAAGAATCAAGAAAAAAAGAGTACAAAAAAAAAAAAAGAGTACAATTTGAGGAACTTTTGGGATAACATCAAGCCTAAGAGCATTCGCATTATAAGGGTTCAAGGAAAGGGAAAGAGAGAGAGAAAAAGACAGAAAACCCATTAGAGGAAATAATGGCTAACAACTTTCCTCATCTGGTGAAGGACACATATATTTAATTCCAGGAATCAAGGACAGTCACAAGTAAAATAGAACCCACACCAAGACACGTTATAATCAATGGGTGAACAATTAAAGATTAAAAGAAACTCTTAAAAGCATCAAAAGATAACTAGTTATATACAGAAGAACGCTGTTAGGACTGTCAACTGATTTTTCAGCAGAAACTTTAAGATTTTATTTATTTCTTTGACACACAGAGAGAGATCACAAGTAGGTAGAGAGGTAGGAAGGTGGGGGGGGAGCAGGCCCCCCGCTGAGCAGAGAGCTCAATGCTGGGCTTGATCCCAGGACCCTGAGATCATGACCTGAACCAAAAGCAGAGGCTTTAACCTATGGAGCCACCTATGTGCCCCAACAGCAGAAACTTTCTAGGCCAGAGAAGAATAGCATGATATATTCAAAATATTTGAAGGAAAAAAAAAACCACAACCAGGAATGCTCCACCTGCAAGGTTATCACTCAGAACTGAAGGAGAAATAATGAGTTTCCCAGACAAGCAAACCTAGAAGGTATTCAACACCACGAAACCTGCATTACAAGAAATATTCAAGAAACTTCACACAGAAAATAAAAGGCCATAACTGGAAACAAGAAAATCTTACTAGTAAAGATACAGGAGAGGCACTAGATAAACCACTTATGTAGCTAATAAGAAAGGTAAAAGATAAAAGTAGCAAAATCATGTAGACCTACAATGATTAGTCAATAATATACAAAATAATAGAATGTAAAATGGGTTATCAAAAACATAAAAGTTGGGGGAGGGGAATAAATATGTAGTGCCTTCAGAATGTGCTTGAACTTAAACAAGAGTCAACTTAAAATAGACTGTTATATACATAGAACGTTATGTATGAATCTTAAGGTAACCATAAGCCAAAAATTTATGATACCCGAAAAATAAAGGAAAGAGAATAAGAAGCCTAATACTAAACAAGATCACTTAGTCACAAAGCAAGAGCATGAAAGAAAAAGGGAAAAGAAAACAAATGAAAAAGAACTGGAAAGAAAGAAATCAGCAAACTAGAACTAAGTACATATCTATCAATCATTACTTTAAACGTAAGTGGACTAAGTGCTCCAATCAAAAGATAGAGTAGCTGCACGGATAAAAACGACCAACATAAATGCTGCCAACAGAGACTCACTTCAAATCTAAAGACACAGAGACTGAAAGCAGAGGGATGCAAAAAGTTATTCTATATAAATGGAAACAAAAAAAAAAAGCTGGCATAGCAGTATTTTTATCAGCTAAAATAGACTTTAAAACAAAGACTATAACAAGGAACAAGGTAGGTCATCACGTAACAGTGAAAGAACCAATCTACCAAGAGTATATAACATTTGTAAATATATATACACCCAACATAGGGGCATCTAAATACATAAAGCAAGTAAAAACAGAAATCAAGGAAGAAACTAGTAGTAATAGAGGACTTTAACACCCTACTGGTATCAATGGCTAGATCATCCAGACAGACAATCAATGGGAAAACTTTGGTTTTAAAGAACATATTAGATCTGATGGTTTACAGATATATACAAAACATTCCATCCAAAAGCAGAATACACATTCTTTTCAAGTATATATGAAACATTTTCCAGGATAGATCACATGTTAGGTTACAGAACAAGTCTCAATCAAGTTACGATTAAAATTACATCAAGCAACTTTTCCAAATACAACACTATGAAACTAGAAATCAGTTGCAAGAAGAAAACTGGCAAAAACAAAAACTTGGGAAGGTGCAGCACCATGCTACTTAACCAATGACTCAATGAAAAAAATCAAAGAGGCAATCAAAATACTCTGAGAATAAAAGTAGAAACATTTTGGGGCACTTGGGTAACTCAGTAGGTTAAGTGTCTGCTTTCAGCTCAGGTCATGATCCTAGGGTCCCAGGATCGAGTCTTACATGAGGCTCCCTGCTCGGTGGGGAGCCTGCTTCTCCCTCTCCCTGATGCTCCCATTGCTTGTGCGCACGCGCGCTCTCTCTCTCTCTCTCTCAAATAAATAAAATGTTTAAAAAACAAAAGTAAAAACATTTCAAAATCTGTGGGAAGAGCCTAAAGCAGTTCTATAAGGGACATTTATAGTAATGCAAGCCTAACTCAGGGAACAACAACAAATCTCCACACCTAAAGGAACTAAAAAAAAAAAAAAAAAAAAAAAAAAATAGGAACAAAGTCCAAAGTAACAAAAGGAAATAAAGATCAGAGCAGAAATAAATAGAACCCAAAATATAAATAAATTTAAAAAAACAAAGAAATGAAACACTGGATCTTTGAAAAGATAAAAGGATCATAGATAACATTACTGTTGCGCCAGAGAAGCCAGTCTCATCAAAAAAAAATAAAAAAGACACATGGTCCACATATGCAATGAAAAAGGGCAATTGAGAAATGATACAACAGAAATACAAAAGATTATAGAAGACTACTAAAGGCACTTATATGGCAACAAATGGGACAACCTAGAAAAAAAGGATAAATACCTAGAAATACACAATCATCTGAGACTGAACCAAGAAGATATAGAAAATCGTAACAGATTATTTACTAGTAAGGTAATTGATTTAATAACCAGAAAACTCCCCCAATGAATGGAAGTCTAGGACCAGATGGCTTCACAGGTGAATTCTACCGAACATCTAAAAAGACTTAATAGCTAGGCTTTACAAACTGTTCCCGAATCTCAAAAGGAAGGAATGCTTCCAAATTTATTCCACAATGCCAACATTACCTTGATACCAAAACCAAAGACAACAACCCACACACAACTGCAGGCCAATATCCCTGAAGAATATAAATCCTCTACAATATATTAGCAAACCAAATTAAAAAGTATAGTAAAAGAATTATACGCTAGGATCGAGCGGGATTTATTTCAGGAATATGAAGATAATGCAGTATGTGCAAAACAGTCAACATGATATATGTATAAACCAAAAGAAGGCTAAAATCTAGTGATCTCAATACATGAATACAAAGTGTTTGATGAAATTCAATACATTTCATAAAATTAAACATCCATTCATGATTTAAAAAAAAAGAAACTTTCAACAAAACAGGTATAGTAGGAATGTAACTCAAAATAATAAAGGCTATGTGTGACAAACCCACAACAAACATTATAGTTAACAGAGAAAAATTGAAAGCATTTCCTCAACATGAGGAACAAGACAAGGATGCTCACTATTACTACCCCTATTTAAGAGTACTGAAATTTCAAGCTAAAGCAATTAGATAAGACAAAGAATTAAAATTAAAAAGGTACAACCATAATTTTTGCTTTTTGCTGAGGATATGATTGGGTATGTAGAAACTTCCAGAGCCAACCAAATCTGTTGAACTAATCAACAATTTCAGTGTAGTTTCAGGATGCCAAATTAACATCCAGAAATCACTTGCATTCCTTTAAAATAATGACAAAACATTTGAAAAAGAATTAAAACCAACTTGCAATAACATCAAGAACAATAAAATACTGAGGAATAAATTTAACCAAGAACGTGAAAGATCTATACCAATAGAACTACAAGACTTTGCCGAAAGTCATCTAAGAAGACACAACCAAAACCACATCCCATGTTCAGAGAACACAACGGATGCTGTTGGGGGGGGAAGCAAAGTTGTAAGTATCACCTTTTCTGATTTCAAACTATACTACAAAATCACAGTAATAGCAACAGTATAGTACTGTCACAAAAACAGACACATAAAACAATGGAACAGAACAGAAGGCCCAGAAGGGCTTTCCGGCATATATGATTAACTAGTAGTGTTGTGCAAGGAAGCCAACACCAACCAATGAACAAAGGATAGTGTGTTTAAAAAATGGGGCTGAGCAAAGTGAGGAAACACACACAGAACAATGAAACTGAACCACTATTTCACACCACTCACAAACAAAATAACTCAAAATGGATCCAAGACTTAAGTATAAGATCAGAGAGTATAAAACTTCATGAAGAAAATGTAGGGAAAAAGTTCCTCAGTACTGGTCTTAGCCATTACTGTTTTTGACATGATGCCACAAGCACTAACAGCAAAAGCAAAGATCAATAAATGGGGCTACAAATTCAATAGCTTATGCACTAAAAAGGAAAGAAAATGAAAAGAGAACCTAGAGAATGGGAGAACATTGTTGCCTGGTGGTTAATATCTAAATATTACACAACTAAATAAAACGACTAAAAATCCAATTTAAAAAATGGAACTAAACAGACCTTTTCCCAAAGAACACATCAAAATAGCCAACAAGCACATGAAAAGATGCTGATCATCAGGGAAATGCCAATCAAAACGAGATACGCCTTACATCTGTAACAATGTCTATTATCAAGAAGAGAGACAATAGGTACTGGCAAGGATATGGTGAAAATGCAACCTTCATACACTGCTGGTAGGAATGGGAATTGATCTAACTACTAAGAACAAGATATGGAGGTGCTTCAAAACATTTTTAAAAGGAGCACCTGGAGTGGCTAGGTCACTCAGGTGTGTCTGCCTTTGGCTCAGGTCATGGTCCCAGGGTCCTGGGATCGAGTCCCATGTCAGGCTCCCTGTACCGCAGGGAGTCTGCTTCTCTTTCCTCCTCTGCCCCTACCCTCTGTTCATGCGCCTGCGCACTCTCTCTCATATAAATTAATTAAACTAAATTTTAAAAAGAACTAGAAAACGCTCTATCAATTCCACTTCTGGGTATATACTGTGTAATATAAGAAATGTATATCTAGACATAGATACAGATATATCTGACCTTGGTTCCTGACACAGAGCTCATAAAATGCTTGTAATCCCCTAAGTGATACGAGCACTAGAGGGATCTTTTGTTCTTTTTTTTTTTTTTTAAATATTTTATTTATTTGACAGAGAGAAATCACAAGTAGGCAGAGAAGCAGGCAGAGAGAGAGGGGAAAGTAGGCTCCCTGCTGAGCAGAGAGCCCAATGCAGGGCTCAATCCCAGGACCCTGGGATCATGACCTGAGCAGAAGGCAGAGGCTTTAACCCACTGAGCCACCCAGGTGTCCTAATCTTTTGTTCTTTTAAAGTAACTCTGAATTGGCTCCTAGATGGAGGCTGGTGATCAGAAAGACCAAGCCATCATAATGAGTTGGAATTTTCAGTTTTACACGTCATCCTCCAGAGAGAGACTCAGGGCTGGAAATGGAGTGAATAAATGACCATGCCCAAACAAGGAAGCCTCAGTAAAAGTCCCAGAGGTATGGGATTGAGAAAGCTTCCAAGTCGGTGCATATGCAGAGGTGCTGGGAATATGGTCTGAGACGGTATGGAAGCTCTGTGGTCTTCCCACATACAGTGCTCTATTCATCTCTTCCATCTGGATGTTAAACTTTGGCATATCCTTTTATAACAAATCAGTAAAATAAATAAGACGTTTCTCTGAGTTCTGTGAGCTGCTGTAGCAAAGTAATCAAAACTGAGGAAGAGGTTGTTGGAATATCTCATCTAAAGCTGGTTGGTCAAAAGCCTATGTGAAAACCTCATCTTGAAACAGGCGTC
Organism: Procyon lotor; assembly: GCA_028646535.1. NCBI lineage: Eukaryota > Metazoa > Chordata > Mammalia > Carnivora > Procyonidae > Procyon > Procyon lotor. The sequence continues at coordinate 94,775,372 of CM053607.1, read as the reverse complement.
TGAGGTCAGGGGTGGGTGGGATTGAGCCTGTAACCTGTGGGATCTGACACGATTCCAGGAGATGATGTTAGAATTAAGTTCAATTACAGGATACACAACTGGCATCATAAAAACCTCCACACATTTAGTGATCAAACATGTCAGAATGAAAAGTTTTGCCAAAATGTTAAGGAGACTCAGGGGTGCCTGGGAAGCTCAGATGGTTAAGCATGAGCCTTCAGTTACGGTCATAGTCTCCAGGTCCTTGGAGCAAGTCTCAACCGAGTCCCACAACCCTGAGCAGGGAGCCTACTTCTTCCTCCCCTTCTCCCTCTCCCCTGCTGCTTGTTCTCTCATATGAATAAATAAAAATCTTAAAAAAAAAAAAAAAAAAAAAAAAAGAGGGGCGCCCTGGGTGGCTCCGTGGGT
>CM053607.1:94725556-94765791 GCA_028646535.1 Procyon lotor | reverse complement strand
GGGAGTTTGAATCACATGGATCTCTATTAAGCTTTTCTTTTTTTTTAAGATTTTATTTATTTATTTATTTATTTATTTGACGGGGGGGGGGGAATCACAAGTAGGCAGAGAGGCAGGCAGAGAGAGAGGGGAAACAGGCTCTCTGCTCAACAGAAAACCTGATGTGGGGCTCGATCCCAGGACCCTGAGATCATGACCTAAGCCGAAGGCGGAGGCTTTAATCCACAGAGCCACCCAGGAGCCTCTCTACTAAGTTTTTCTATGAACTCTGTGATTCCAGGCTCTAGCCTTGGTCTTCACCAAAGCCACAAGAAGACTCTGGCATTGTCCCAGAGAAGACCACATTAAAAAACTTTCCTTTGACTTTATGCCAGGAATGAAATATCTCCCACTAATATCATCTACTGTATTTTTGGCTGAAAATAAAAATCTAACTCAAAATGGCTTTAAATATCAATTTTGTAGAATTCCCACATAAAAAAATCTCAGAGGTAGGACTGTTTCAGAGCAGGTTCCTTTCTAGTGGCTTAACAATGTCATCAATACCCAAGACTTTCTGAGCTTTGATGTTTATTTCCGCCACAGGCAGGAAGCCAGATAGCCTCACACCTAATATCATGAAAAAGAAAAACAAAACAAAACAGTATCTCCTTCTGACATCTCCTAGGTAAGAGAGACCCTTTCCAGAATGACACCCCAACCTCCAACCAGCAGCAACAGACTCCTTACATCAGATGCTCTAACTTGAAGGGGTAGATTGGCCAAGAGCATGAGGGTCTTGTAGTTAGTTTAGACTAAATATCTAGAAGGAAAGAGATGTTGAGAGTCAACTGTAATGTCCCCTACATTCCCCCTCTGACTCTGCCTCAGTCTCTTCCCATCATAAACACTGGCTGCCCCACCTTCCTCTTCCACCAGGTAGCAGTGGGTAGGTGATACCAAAATGGTGTTCTGTACAATGAATCTCAACACTAGATGTTCAGTAGAACCACCTGGGAATAATTTTAAAACCTACTGAATCTAAACCCCAGATCAATGATAATGGCGAGAGCAGACGATCCTGGTTTGACCAGGATTACAGAAAGTTAGGGAAGGAACCAGGTCTCCTGACTCCAGGTTCAATGTTCTCTCAGCTACTGGCTTCTACTCTCCTGTCTTATGCAATTCGATATATGTTAAAATGATTTGACTAATAACTGACATTCTATAAACCTTCATTTCCATGAGAATAATAACAAAGATTAAGCTTCCTATCAATACTCCCCCCCCCAACTTTTTTTCTTTTTAGATTTCTTCAGAAATAATTGGGGATAAAAGACTCCTTCCTGAATCTGACTTGAATTTGATAGCTTCCTATGCAGTTTCACAGTAAGTGTATCTTTTGAACATATTGTGGCAGAAAGTGCATGTTTCATAATAATCTGACATATGATGACATCCATAGATTCCCCACTTTGCAGTCAATCATGTAAAACGAAAGATACTCATTCCAGTGTGTTTTAAAATGGATCTCAGTGAGGACTCAACTTTGAACCAATGTAAGACAAAGAAAGATTTTTAGTCCCTTCCCTAATGTCTCCTTATGGGGACAAAAGAAATAAGCATATAAAATCTTAATTTCGCTTTGAAATCAAAGGTGGACTTAAAAAAAACCAAGTGAGTTACGTTCTGTGTGTAACATGCTGCATTTTAAAACTGTTTATTTCAACTCCTCTTGGTATCTCCCCTCATAACAGGTATAGATTGCATAAACGAAAGACATTGAAAAAAAAATCATTCTCTTTAAATTGAAACAAAAAGTGCTGGGTCAAATTAAGAAGAATAATATAAATAATAAGGCCATACACTGAGGCAAAAGGCTAGTCTGGCCTTCTAGAAACCACAGCAAGCCAAGAACCCCTTCCAGGAGCGGATGGAGTTGTAAAAGTCAAGGGCAAATTAACTCTCCTCAGGCTCACCCAAACCAAGGCGGGAGGAAATAGCATACTTAAGTAAAAAGCCTACTAAATATTTAATGAACTAAGATTATAAAACCGTTTCTATCTTTACAGTTCTGATTGCTTCCTGCCTTGTGCTGTTCTCTCTTCCTTTCCTCCCTAAAGCCCACAGCTGATGGCTCACCCCCAGGGCTCTATCTCCCCTGCTGAAAGGCAGTCAGCACCCAGGTTGATGAAGGCCTGCTTCACCTTTCCTCAGCTCCTCAGCCAACTTTTCTTAGCCAGCTCCTCCAGCCAGCACTTCCGGCTGATTTACGAAATTTCTCTCCGTGGTAACAATATCTTCCGGTCGCCCAGGCTTGAAGCCATTCATTCATTGCCCAAGGCCCACTTCCGCTTTACCCTGCAGGCCTGGTTCTCACCATTTCCTCCACTGCTATCAGCCTCGGCCAGAAGGGGACCAGAACATCAGGGGCGTCCCAGCTGCCCCGGCCTGGCTGCCCGTCCGTCCAGAGCCCCCAGCTCCCACATTTATAACCATAGGGAAGTCATTTAACTGTTCGCTGGCTCATTTTCTTCATCTACAAAAGTGGTAATAATCATCCTCACCTCAGTGGCTCCTTGTGACAGGATTAAATGACATAACACAGGGCACCGAAAGAGTGGACAGTGTTTGCTGCCCTACTGGCACACACCCGTACCTCTGCACCTTCCTCCTCGCTGAGGCGACTCCTGAATCCTCTGATGCCCCTATGCACTTGCACACCGCCCAAAGATTAAGCCTGCTAATCCCACTCCACTGCTCCAACAGCGTCCACGGCCCTCAGCTGCTGAAGAGTCTTCAGTCATCCTCCAGCAGGATCCACAATCTGCATTTCTGGCCCTCAAACAGCCTTTGCCAACCCTGCTTTCCATCCAGCTCCACCTGTCCCCAGCCCCGTCCTTCGCTTGCAGCCATCTTCCCTCTTCGTCTGCTCCCACCCCTCCCTCCCCATGGCATTTCCTCCTTCTCCCTCCCAAATCCTTTGACTCTGAAGTATTTCAAACATATGAAAAAATATATATAGCAGAAAATAACAGAACGGACTGACCCTCCCCCAATCTCTCAATTCTCCATATTCTGCCACACCCGCTTCACATCTCTTTAAAGAGAGAAAATATTCAGATGTATCTGGAGCACTTGTGTGTTCCTCTCTTAACTCCCTGGTCCTTAAACCTCCCTAGAGGTAACCAATGTCCTGGATCTGGTAGTTGTGATTTCCTTGCACTTTTAAAATACTCTTATTGATCAAGAACATGGTAAGTCTGAGATACTGTCCCCGCAAAGAGGAGCCTGAGGACACATGTAGACTAAATGTAATAGGATATGCTAGATGGAGACTGAAGCAGAAGAAAGGAAATTAGGGAAGAAGAAAGAAATCTCAATACGCTGTGGACTTGTGAGTTAATAATGCATCAGTATCTATTCACTATTTGTGAAAAATATAACATACTATGTAAGATGTTAATAATAAGGGAAACTGGGTAAAGGTATATGGAAATTATCTCTACTGTTCTCATAATTTTTCTGTAAATCTAAATTTATTTTTTCCATAAAAAGATTCTCTTTAAAAAAAAAAAAAGATTCTCTTTAAAATGTTATAACCATCTTAGCCATTGACCACATGTAGCATTGTTCTAAGTGTTCTGTAGGTTTCCAATTCGTATAAATGATATCATATATCACTACACATTTCATTGCACAACTAGCTCTTAAGTATTTAGTCTCCAAAGTCCCACTCTGATTCCATTCTCAATGAAAATGGTGACTTCCGTGAACTGCATCCTCAGGCATCCTTGTCTTCTGCTGCTAGTTGAGTTTGTCCTTTGGAAAGCAACAGCAGGAGACTGAAAAGTGTCAAAAGGCAGAGTATGACACAGTAGGCAGAATAATGACCCTCAAAGACAGTCCTGTCCCATTCTTCTCAAAAAACCTGAACTTACACCTTAACTAGGAAAAGAAAAACAAACTAAAGGTAGCAGGAAGAGGTAACAAAGATTGAGAAGAAATGAATTAAATATAGACTAGAAAAAATTAACAAATATCAATGAAATTGACTTTGTTTTTTTGAAAAGATTAACAAACTTGACAAACTTTTATCTAGATTAAGAAGAAAAGACTCAAATGCACAAATTATACATTAAAAACAAGGTATTACAACTAATATTAAGAAACAGAAAAGATCATAAGAGACCACTGTGAACAGTTGTATAACAATAAATTAAGTAACTTAGAAAAAATGAGTAAATTCCTAAAAAAAGGTACAACATATGGAGTGCCTTGGCGGCTCAGATGGTTGGGCATCTCCCTTCAGTTCAGGTGATAATATCTGGGTCCTGGGATTAAGCCTCACATCGGGCTCCCTGGCTGGCTCAGTAGGGAGTCTGCTTCTCCCCCTCCCTCTGCCTCTCCCCCTGTTTGTGCGCTCTCTGTCGCTCTCTCAAATGAATAAAATCTTTTTAAAAAAAGTACATATCAAGACTGAATCATGAAGTACAAGAGTGAATAAACCAATAGAAAATTTAAAATCGAGGGGCATCTGGGTGGCTCAGTTGGTTAAGCATCTGACTCTTGATTTCACCTCAGGTCATGAACCTCAGGGTCATGAGATCGAGCCCCACATCGGGCTCCATGCTGAGCATGGGGTTGCTTAAGACTCTCTGTCTCCTCCTCCCTCTGTCCCACTCTAGCATGCTTTCTCTCTCTCTAAAAAAAAGAAAGGGAAAAGGAAAAGGAAAAAGAAAAGAAAAAAAAAATCCAAACAGACCAATAATGAGCAAGGAGGTTGAATATGTAATCAAAAATCTCCCAACAGGGGCACCTGGGTGGCTCAGTGGGTAAAAGCCTCTGCCTTCTGTTCAGGTCATGATCTCAGGGTCCTGGGATCGAGCCCCACATCAGGCTCTCTGCTCAGCAGGGAGCCTGCTTCCCCCTCTCTCTGCCTGCGTCTCTGCCTGCTTATGATCTCTCTGTCAAATAAATAAATAAAATCTTAAAAAAAAAAAATCTCCCAACAACAACAAAAAAATCAGGACCACATGGCTTCCCTGGTGAATTCTACCAACTATTTAAAGAAGAATTAATACCAATACTTTTCAAACTCTTCTCCAAAAAAACTGAAGAGAAAGGAACACTTGCAAACTCAATTTAATGAGGCAAGCATTACCCTGATACCTAACTCAGATATGACACTACAAGAAAAGAACATTGCAAGCCAACATCTCTGATGAACATACATGCAAAAATCCTCAACAAAATAATAACTGGGGTACCTGGCTGACTCAGTCAGTTAAGCGAATGACTCTTGATCTCAGCTCAGGTCTTGATCTCAGGGTTGTGAGTTCAAGCCCCATATTGGCATGGAGCTTATCTTTAAAAAAAAAAAAAAAAAGGTGTATTTATTTTTAATTTTATATTTTATATTTTTTAAAGATTTATTTATTTATTTGAGAGAGAAATGGGGAAGGGGCAGAGGGAGAAGAAAAGAGAGACTCTCAAGCAGACACTCCACCAAGCACAGACATCTACACAGGGCTGGATCCCACAACCATGAGATCATAAACCAAGCCAAAACCAAGATCCAGACACTTAATCCACACAGCCACCGAGGCACCCTATAAGAGTATCTTTCCAAAAAAAAGAAATAAAGAAAAAAAGAAAGAAAAAGTACTAACAAATCGAATTCAAGAGCCCATTAAAAGGATCGTACTCCATGATCAAGTGATATTTAGCTCTAGGATACAAGAATGGTTTAAAAGGCACAAATCAATGATACCACATTAATAGAATAAAGGATAAAAATCATATAATCATTTTAATAGATGAATAGCATTTGACAAAATTTATTATCCTTTTATAATAAAAACTCTTAAGTAAAAAAGGAATGTACCTCAACATAGAAAGGTCCTATGTAAAAAGCTCACAGCTGATGATAAGTTAACAGTCTTTCCTTTAAAATCAGGAATAAGATAAGGATGACCAGTCTGCCCACATCTATTCAGCATACATTGGAAGTCCAAGTCATAGAAATTAGACAATAAAAACAAATAAAAGGCATCCAATTTGGAAGGGAATGAGTAAAAGTATTTACTGTATTTGTACAGTACAATACAAATCTGTATTTGTAGATGACACAATCTTATATATATATAAAACCCTAAGGACTCTACCTAAAATCTGTTAGAATATGTGATTTCAATAAAATTGCAGGATACCAGATTAACATACAAGACTGAGTTATGCTTCTATCTATACATTAACAGTGAATTCTCCAAAAGGAAAATTAAGAAAGCTGTCTCATTTATAATAGCATCAAAGACAATAAAGTACTTAGGAATAAATGTAACCCAGGAGGTAAAAGATCTGTACACTGAAAATTGTAAGATTTTATGATTAAAGAGTTGAAGAAGACACAACTAAACGGAAAGACATCTGTGTTAGAGAATGGAATGATTAATATTGTTAAAATGCCTATACTACCCAAGGTGATCTACATTCTCAGGCAATCCCTATCAGAATTATATACCTGAGAGTAATATCACACTGTATATTAGTTAGCTAGAATTTTATTTATTTATTTATTTATTTATTTATTTATTTATTTTAAAAGATTTTATTTACTTGACAGAGAGAAACACAGCGAGAGAGGGAACCAAAGCAGAAGGAATGGTAGCAGGAGAAGCAGGCTTCCTGCCGAGCAAGGAGCCCGATGTAGGGCTCGATCCCAGGACTCCGGGATCATGACCTGAGCTGAAGGCAGACACTTAACGACTGAGCCACCCAGGCACCCCAGTTAGCTAGAAATTTAAATAAAAACTTGAAACTTAAAAATCTCCAAGGTCATTTTTCATAGCAAGAGAAAAACAATCCACAATTTGTGTGGAGCCACAAGAGATCCTGGATAGTCAAAACACTCTTAAAAAGCACAAAAAGGCTGGAGGCATCACAATTTCTGATTTCAGAGTATATTACAGTGCTATAGTAATCAAAACAGTATAGTAATGGCATAAAAACAAGCTCATATGCCAGCAGAATAGAATACAGAACACAGGAATGAACCCACACGTATACAGTCAACCAGTCTTTGGCAAGGGTGCCAAAAACACACAATAGGGAAAGGATAGTCTCTTCAGTAAACAATATTGAGAAAACTGGATATCCAGAAGGGAAAAAAAAATGAAAGTGGACTCCTGTCTTATACCAGTCACAAAAATTAAAATGGATTAAAGACTTAAATGTCAGAGCAAAACCATTAAACTTCTAGAAGCAAACACAGGGAAAAGGCTTAGTGACTTTGGTCTGGGCAATGATGTTTTTGGATAAGACACCAAAAACACAGACAACAAAAACTAAAATAAACAAGTGGCATTCTATCAAACTAAACAACGACAAAAAAAAAACAAACAAAAAACCAAAAAAAACTTCTGCACAGCAAAAGAAATCATCAAAAAATTGAAAAAGCAACTTTTCAAACCATATATCTGATAAAGGGTTAATGTTCAAAAGATAGAAAGAACTCGTATAACTCAAAAGTGAAACAGCAAATAATGAATTAAAAATTCAACAAAGGACCCAAGGAGAAATTTTTCCAAAGAAGACATACAAATGGCCAGTAGGTACATGAGAAGGTGTTCAACATCAACAATAATCAGGAAATACAAATCAAAACCACAAGGAGGTATCACCTCACTCCCGTTAGGATTGTTATTATCAGAAAGATAAAGAATAACAAAAGTGTTGTCCAGGATGTGCACTGATAGCGGGAATGAAAATTGGTATAGCTACCAAGGAAAACAGTATGGCTGTTTCTCAAAAAATTAAAAATTGGATGACTGTATGATCCGGCCATCTCACTCCTGGCAATATATCCAAAGGAAATGAAATCAGTATCTCTAAGAGATATCTGCCTTCCTGTGTTCATTGTGGCGTTATTCCCAGCAGCCAAGATATGGAAACAAAGGAAATGCCCTTTGAATGGAGGCACACAATGAAATATTATTCAGTCATAAAAAAAAAAGGGCAGCATGCTAAGTGAAATAAGCCACACAGAGAAAGACAAATATTGAATGGTATCACTTATAAGTAGAATTTTTAAAAAATTGAAAGTCAAACTCATAGAAACAGAGAACAGAGAATAGAATGGTTGCCAGGGGCTAAGAGGTGGGGAATGGGAAGATGTGGGTCAAAGGGTATAAACTTTCAGTTATGAGATGAGTAAGTTTTGAGGGTCTCATGTACAGCGTGGCGGTGACTATAATTAACGATAAGACAGTACTGTATTCCTGAAAGCTGCTGCAAGTCGATCTTAAGTATTCTCACCACCCCCTGCCCCCCACCCCACACACAGTTAATTATGTGAGGCGACAGATGTGTTTATTTTCTTGATCTTGGCCATCATTCTACAATCTATATGTCTATCAAATCATCGGGTTTGTACGCTGTAAATACATACAATTATATTTCTCAATTATTCCGCAATAAACTTGGAAAAGGCAGAAAAAGGCCAGTCAGAGCCTGAACTCACTGTTCTCCCCTTTGTCCCAGCCCTCCACTACTATGCGATTCCTCCTTCTCCAAGTCTATCTCACTATTGTCCCGTATTCAGGCCTTTATTCCTGCTTTTATCTGGAAGGCTCTCCTCTGCCCCTGTTGAAATTTCCCTTTTCTTAAGATCTTTGCAAATGCTGCCTGTTAAAAAAGAAGGAATCCCTTCCTTCTCCCTTTCTATGTCCACCTCCTTCCCTGGAGCCAATGCCACTATGTCCAGATATCTTCTTGCCGATTATAACTTGTGATTCCCAACATGGCACTCAGGTTATCGGTCCTGGCCTCGTGCCAACTGCAGACCTCCATATATCCTCATTAGTTCATAGAGGACAGACACTATGTTTTAATGATTACCCAAACAAACTCCTTTACATTCTCTCTTTCTTCCTTTCTTTTCCCCCAGGAAGAGAGAGACAATGTAATAGGAATTGGTTGTAATTAGAGTTGCTTGTGTTTTTGGAGTTTCATCCAAAGAAATGGGGAGCTTCAGTGGCTCCCCATTCTCTAAGAATACCATCAAATTCTCAATATAGCCTAAGATAAGCTCCCTGGCATCGTCCCTCTCCTGGACCCATTTACACTGGAGGCCTGGCTGATTTTCTTGACTTATTTTCCCATCTTCCAGCCACAGTTTACTGTTTGATTTTAATACCTCCTATTCCTCCACTGGGGGAAGAAGATGTATTCTTGGCTTCCAGTCACCAAAGTTGAGCAGACTTGACTTTTAAAAACAATCCTTATAAAAGCAGATCACATGGAAATCAGGAAAACAGAGTTGTTTAGTATGTGGTCTACAGGAGGCCCTGGACCCAAATGTCCTCCTTTTCTTCACTTCTACCCTGGCCTGACTCTATTCATCAGTGGGTGGTTGCAGGAAAAACTGGTCCTGACTTCTCACGTTAGCATTCTATGAATGCTAATCATGAACAGCCACACCTTTCTGACCCTGGGCTCTGCTGCTTTTCAAGGGACTCAATCAGGAAAAAGGAGAAAACTCCTTTTAAAGTAACATGTGTCACCTATATTATCCACTTCAGGTTTCTACCGTATATTATAGAAGAACACATGTGGCCACGTGTGCATCAGTGTTTCAGTCCAAGGGACTGGAAAAGGTGTCCCAATTTCGTTGGGTTCATATGAACTGCTTAGAGACTGGGGAGAGGGGATTTCACTTTTACCCTGAGACTCCTTACTAAGGATCCCAAGCTACCAGTCTCTTTCACACAGGGATGTACATAACAATGAACTTAATTTGTCCATATCTAAGAGGTAGAGCATGTGGTAGAGAATCACATGAGTGATAATAATGATCTCTTCCCATCATTATGCTACTTTTTTTTATGTCTTTGCTCTCACAACCCACCAACACCTAATATTCTAGCTAGCAGGGGGCTTAAAATTCATCAGGTTAAATTCCTTCGTTTTGTAGATAAGGAAACTGGAATCCAGAAGTGTTAAGTGTCTGCCAGGCCAGACAGCTGCTAAGAGGCAGAGCCTGATTCTTTCTGGCTCCCAAACCTGAATAATTTCAAACCTCAGGAATCCAACTTCCCAACGAATGGGGGAAAAAGTAGCTTCAGGTCTTTATTTAATAGAAGGTCTTTCCATAACCCAAAGATACATTAAATTTTTCTGTACAAAACTTACTAGGTATGGGGGGAAATTAGAAATTATGTGCTATCCACATTTTCAATATGAGAACACTGAAGAATAAGGAACACTTTAGAACACCTTTTTCTATAGGAGCAAACCTTGTGCAGGGAGCTGACCTTGTAAAGTGAACCACCACCCATGGCTGTAAGCAAGGCTGCAAGCAAGGCTGCAAACTAGTCTAAAATAGTGACTCATAAAGAAATGCAAGCACTAATTACGGAATCTGCCGGGTCCCTCTGCTGAAAGCCACGTGACTGATGCGGGACACTGGCATCCGGGCTCTGTACAGGGCTTGGGAAGGGGGAAAGGGCAATGCTGGGCCTGGGCTCTAGAACATGGCTGTTTAGAGTTGCCCTGCTCCAGGGCTCATCTTTGTGATCTCCACATACTTCTCTGTGTCTGCATTTCCTCATTTGCAAAATGGGGACACGACCGGGAGGGTAAATTCACCCAGGATCCTTGAACACCTAGGCATTAGGTGTTCAAAAACAGTTAGTGATTTTATCAACAAAAAGATCTAAAAGAGATCTAAGAGCTCACAGAGGGGTTGTCTCTGGAATTACCCATTCCTACATTTTGGTGGGCTGGAAATTCAAGGCACGTGCTTGGAACAGCCACTAGAGGGAGCCGTCTGGTCAGCTTGGAGAGGCTGAGGCCCGTGGCCCAGGCACCCCCAAAACACAGGGCCTTAGAGAAAACCCACAACACCCGGCTGAGGCCCGGTAGGTAGGTAGGATTTATAAATCGGATGTCCACCTTGAACTGAGAGTTCTGTGGGAAGGTTTTTGGGATGTGTCTCTGAATTCCTTGCTTTTCAAGTTCCTGAAGCTACAGTTCCTCACTGTTGTCAGGCCTCTCCCATGAAGAGTGTGACTGAAGGTACAGTGAGACACACAACCTAAGAGGGCTTGTGTGCGTCTCTGAGAGAGAGAGAGAGAGAGAGACAGACAGACAGACAGACAGACACAGTCACCACTTCATCAGTGCAGCCACAATTCTGCATCCCTGAGCAGCCAAGAAGAGGGTGTCGCTGGGAGTGTGCTAACTCATGGGAACCTCCCCCTGTGTGTTTTGGAAGACAAATCTGGAAGTTTAGGGCCAAGGCCTGGGCAGAGAGAGCAACGCTCATCTCCCAATGGCACAGCACCTCAGAAAAGCACTGTCTGCGGCCTGTGTAGGCTCCATTCAGGCACAAGGTGTAGGTTCTCCCTTGAGTGAGGCAAGAGAGGTGCCCGTGGCCAAAACTCAAAACTGTACTTGCCCTCCTGCTGGCCCCATGTTCTCTGCCCCACTCTGCCACCACCCATCCCCAAGCCCTTCCCAGACACAGCTCTCCCCTGCCTTTTCCCAATCCAAAATGTTGACAAAGAGTCTTTCCTCAGCTTGATTTCAGGACATCATTAGCACTTCCAGAAGTATCTCTGTGTTAACTTAGCTGTAGTGTTTGACTTCGAGGTTTTCTCCATCCTGTCCTTCTTTGACTTCCAAATTTTAGAATCTTAAAGCCTTTAGAATCTTTCAAGCCTCACCCCACACCCAGAACAGCCCTGGCCATCAAGACTGAAAGTGTTTCCCTGACAGGTGTCTCGCTCTTTGCTTCTGTGGATTTCCAAGGGCAAAAACAGGGGAAGTTCCTTTACTGAAGATTAACTGCCCCACTTGTTCTCCAGCACATCCCATCACTGAGCTCTTGTCCACCACAGTAGTGGTGGCTTACACTTGCGGGATGCAGGGACTCTGGTGGGGGCGGATGGAGAACCGAAGTCCAGTCTCAGGTCAGTGTTCAAAGCCTTAAGCAGCCTAAGGCTGTGCGTGGTCATTTCTCTCTGTAAGGGAGGTCCAGGTCTCTCCAGGGGACTGAACAGCCACCCAGCAGGTAGACTCTGGTTTTCCATCCCCTCGGGGCAGACTGTGGTTCCCTGGAGTGGGAGGACCATTTCTGTGCTGGCCTCACGTCCAAGTTCTTTGACTTTTGGGTACAGACACTGTGAGAGCAGCCATTGGCCTTCTCAACTCGGCGGGAGCCCTCTGGGCTCTGCCCGAGGGAAGCCTGTCTAGCTTTGGGGGGGTGTGTCCTTGCTGTCGTCCCCCTGACCTCTGACACTGGGTGGTCCCTGCTCCTCTTGCTGGACCTGTAGATCCATTCAGCCCCTCCCTGCCTAAGAAAAATCCGTTTTTTAAAAGTGCCATTGACAGACACCCTGTCAAGATTTCCTCCCAAGTCACTAGTTTCCCTGATTAGGATATTCATACGGCCTGGCCCTCACATCCCTCTGGAAGGATTTATAGTAAAAATGTGGAAATGTATGTAGGTAGATACGCATATGAATTGCAGCCATCATCTTCCCCTCAGAAGTCCCAATGATCTCCCCTTAATGCTTTAAAAATACTGAAACCTAGTGGGACACTGCTGGCTATTTGTTTTCCACCACACAAACTTTTCCCTCCTTCAAAAACCCTGTGTGAGGGACAACAAGTACCACTTAGGCCCTATTGTCTTGGTTTTTTTTATTTGTCTGAAAACTCCTTCATCATCCACTCTAAATTGTGACTTCATTCCTGGCCACTCTGGGATATACACATGAAGACCAGGAGGCCCAGGGTGTTAGGATAGAAGAAAAACAGTCTCCTTTTAAAAGTGTGTTTAGGGCACCTGGGTGGCTCAGTTGGCTAAGCAACCGCCTTTAGCTCAGGCCATGATCCTGGAGTTCCAGGATCGAGTCCCACATCGGGCTCCCAGCTCCATGGGGAGTCTGCTTCTCTCTGACCTTCTCTCCTCTCATGCGCTCTCTCACTTTCTCTCTCTCAAATAAATAAATAAAATCTTTAAAAACAAAGTGTGTTTAGCTCTGAAAAAAAGGAAAACAAACATTGAGTAGACTGGACCTTATTGTCAGGTGGTCATTTATCGTCACTGATTTCAGAGCATCCAGAATAATTTTGTTAGCCCTTCATTCACAGTTTTAATAAATGAGGTAAAAATAAATGAAATAATTAAAAAAAAATAGTACGCTAGATTTCTCCTCAGCAGCCCACAAACCTAGTGTTCTCTTCCTTCCCTCTTAAAAGAGCTCCAACAACCCACTTCTGGCAACCGACAGAAGGGGACACGGGCTGAGAGAATGGGGAGTCATAGGGAATTAGGGAGAATGTCTCTGCTCCCACAGTCCGCGTGCCCAAACACAGCGGGACCCCAGCGGCGTTTAGAGTAAATCCCCGAACCCCTGAGATCTCCCTCCCCCTAAGCTATTGCACAGAGGCCTTCAACCTTAGGCATGGAAGCAATCTCAGAGAATCTCGGCCAAGCAACTTCATTTTCCAGGCAAAATGACAAGTCTGTGATTCTGGAAGCAGAGAGGAGGATGGGAACTTGGACTCGGTGCCGGCTGCCTGGGTTCAAATTCAGACTGTCCGTCCAATTATAGCTGCTGTGGGTGACCTTGACGTAGTACACACTGAGTCTGTGCTGGGCTTCTCCACTTGTTAAATGGAGCTAATGGGACCACTGAGCTTTGAGGGTTGTAGAAGGGAGTTGATGTATTTGAAGTGCGGGATGCAGGGTGAGCTCTGGCTACAGGGCAGGGGGGATTCATTTTGTAGTCCCGGCGTGGATCAGAGTGCCTAGTGTTTGGCTGCGGTGCAGTTAATAATAGATCAGGAGTGCGTGAATAATTAAACAAGGACTGGTACACCCACCTTGCAGATAAAGAAAGGAGGCTAGAGCAGTTATGAGACCCATACAGGGTGATAAACCTAATGCAAGGTAAAGCAGTCCCCAAACCACACCACTGTCTCCTGCTGATGAAGCACGTGGTAAAGCTCAGCAGGTGCCCCCTTTGAGTCACCTCCCACCCACATGAGCACAGCCGGGGACCCTCCTTCCCCTGGCATACAGCAGGCTCTGTTGCAAATTTAACTCAGCTCCTTCAGCCACTCCCATAGGGCAAGTCCCCAAGAATCTTCCCTGTGACCCTCTGGGGAGGAAACACCCAGCCTCTGCTCATGCCTAGCTCCTTCTCCTATTTTAAACCAAAGTGCCAACCCACTGCCTCTGCTCTCCTACAGACTCCCACTGGGCTGTCACAGAAGCCTGAGGATTCCAGAGGATTCCGGGAGCTTTGTCCTCCCTTTGTTCTGAACGTGGCTATTTCTGCAGAGCCCTCCTTCCAGCCCTCCCCTCTCTCCCCACCCCTACTTACTATTCCAATGAAATTCTCTGAGAACCTGAACTCCCGCTGTGTGGTCCCCCCACCCCCTTTCCCTCTCTCCTCTCACCCCTCTCCCCACCACCATCTCTCAAACACCACTTCCCTTTCCCTACCTGCTTTTCTTGGCCTATACCTCTTGACTTATTCTATCCTTCTGGGTTTTAAAGGCGAGGGGGAGAGGGCTAGTGATAGCGATTAGCTCCCTGTTCCTCAAGGCAACCTGATCAACACCAGACATTCCTGACACCCTATCCTAGGAGTATTAAAATGTCTTTGCTGTTTCACTCTGTAGCGGGCAGATTAAGGACGCACGCATCTGTTGGGAGGCATAATTGTCATTGTTCGGTTCCATTCTCCCAAGGAGCAGTGAGTGACCTTGAGCTCCGGAAAAATGCTGCATCTGCACTAACAGTCACCACCAGAACTCCCCCCCAGGAGCAGCTGGTCAAGGATGAATAGGAGGGAGAGCAGCAAGAAAGACAATCCCGTCGTCACTCATCTGAGAAAGAAGAGGAGTTCAGGCTCCGGGCTCTCTGGTTAGGGACCAAGTTTTAGTTTTTGACAGTTAATTTCTTTCTCAGAGAGGGCAAGTTTGGCCTCGAGGTATCATTGTTCTGTGATGACACCCAGCTTCAGGAACAGAGAAGAGCCAGGGACTCCTGGCCTTCTGGAGTTTGGTGATGAACGAGGATACTGTAGAACCCAGGGGGCATGATCCCTTTTGCTATACGTTCCCCCGTCTTAGTTGCACTGGCCCTTTAAGCACAGACTGTTAACATAGTCTCCCTCTGTTTCCAGCTGTGTCACTCTCCAGCTGTCTCACCTGTGCTTCTCTGCCTCCTCCACCCCTTTGGTTCCTTTGGGCCAGATGGGTTTCACTCTCTCTTTCAGTTACTGCTGCCCAGGAGCTTAGTTTTATCTCCCCAGAAATGCACCCTCAGCCTGAAGGAGAGAACCCCCGCTACAGGCTGCAGGAAGGGGAGGCAGGGAGATGACGGGCTCAAAGCTGCAGGTTGAAGGAATCACCTCCAGATGGCACTCTACAGTGCTCTCTGCAGATCTGACTCTTAAGAGAAATTTCTGACTGGTTCAGGAAAAAAAAAATCACTGGAAAGCAACATGAGACATCACTAAGCCCAGTGGCCTCCAGATATTTTTTAAATTTCTCACCCATATACGTAATAACTTTCTAATCGTGCAGACCCACATGGATTTATTTCTCAGTATCCAGGTACGATCAAGCTATATTAAACACCAGTAAAACTTCATAAAAATTATGTTTAGATGAAAATTTGAGTGTCTAATTATATAAACTGTGTAATATTTTCTTCCTGCACTACAACTGATCACTTTATACACCTTCCAGAGGGCTCAGTGGTCTGCTTCCTATTTCCTTTCTCCAAAAGGACATCTCAATTAAACAAGTACTCCTGAGTGCTGACTGTGTACTCGGCACTGTGGAAGAGACAAAAAAGTAATTCAAAAAAAGAATACAATGTTTTTTCTTTCTACAAGTTTCTTTTGTCACAGCTGAGGAGGCAAGATCTAGCAATAGTTACAAAAGCTTTAAAGACAATGTAAAACACAGTGCATGTGGCACTAGGAACATTTTACCTGCAAACAGTATCAACCACTCTTACAATTAAAACAAGAAGAAATTTATCAGATGCCTTGCAGAATCTCGTAGAGGACCAGTAAGTCAGCCAGGATTGGATGCTAAGCAGCGGCCAGGCAAAATCATCAACCACTCCAGGGCTGTTACAGTGGAAATCAGCCGTACAGTTGCCTATCACTTGGCACCAATGACACCAGGAACCAGAGAGTGCAAAGTGCTAGCGATACCAGAGAAAACATACCTGGGCCACCATGCTTGAAAGGAGAGCTGAGCTCACTGCGGGCAGCATGTCTTCCTTCCAAGTAGCAGGGGGCGGCATCCGCTCAGCTGATCTCAGGCGGTATCTGGAACCAGCTTCAAGGACGGCTTGGCCTCTCCTGATGCTAATGTGGAGAAAGCAACAAAAGGCTGGAATGAATATTGACTGAGCTGGTCCACAGGATCTGCCACGTTACAAGAGTCAACTCGAGGAAAGAGGCCGATGGCGTGCCTTGAGCTCTCGCATGAACGATGCCGGGAAGCTAGCTAGTTGAGACCTGTGGGCATTTAAGGCAGCCTCTATGTGGATATCAGCCTCAGACCGCCACGAGTTTCTGCCCCAACAGGCAAACTCGAGGACAATTCCAATCTGAGACACTTTCCTGTAAGTTCCACAGGTTCCTTGCATATGTTCGGGTGTGTCTATTTTAACTCTCCCAAGTCTACCAGTGACTTGCACCCACTGCTGCATTTTAACTTCCAATGTCCCCATTCTCCTCTGTTCTTACTGAACTGCCGGACTTCTGAGCTCAGTTCTGTACTGACCTCCATTTCTTCCTGTTCCCTGGCTCCTCCCCGCAAACAAACATTTGATTCACTGTTTCACCTGGCATTTGGCTTTTATCTTACCCCTTATCTTGCTTTAGATTCATCTCCAGACTGCCTGAATCCCAGCTTACGCCTCACCTGTCAGGTGTGGGTCAGGCTCAGCTAGCGGTCCTGAGGGAATGGGGCTCTGAGAAGTGGGTGATACGGAGAACGGCAAGAAGGACATTCTCCGTGGGGACAATTGAGGGCTGACCTGGAGGGAGGGAAGAGCAACTAATAAGGGGAGTGAGGAAGGGCCCAAATAGGCAGACAAGATTTTCATAAGGAGAGCAGGATGAATGCTCTGATTTACCAAAACCTGAATATCCCTTAGAGCCTTAAACTGAGGTGATGCAACAGAGCGACCAAAACAAAAATGGTTTAAGTAGCTCAGAGTTTCTTTTTCTTTCTCATAAAAATCAAAGCTCCTCCGAGGTGCCAGGAGGCCAGCCTTCAGTTCCTGGTTTCCACTACCAGCACCACCATTTTGTTAAAACAGAAGGAAAAGGTTAAGAGAGGGTACGCTCTTCCCTTCAGAGAGATGACCCGTATATCGCACACTTCACTTCCTCTCATATCCAGTTGACCAGAAAGTAGTCCCTTGGCCGCACCAAGGAGGAAAGCTGGGAAAGTATGGATTTCACCAGCCATGTGTGCAGCTAGGACCTCTGTTTCTGTTCAAGAAGGGAAGAATGAATACTGGGGCAGAACCAGCACCCTGCGGACTGTGCCATGACTGGGATGCAGGAGCAGTTCTCAGGGGCATATCCCTACTGTCTTGCAGGATGAGGGTGATCAAGGTGGTCTTCCCTGGAGGGAACTGGGCCAACCGAAAGCCAATGCCTTACTAGAAAACATCGTACTTACTGACGGGGTTAGGTAAAGGTATGCGAGAGAATGCAATATAAACCTACACAATGTAACCCACACTCCACCCACCGGCCCTCTGCCCCAAACCACCACCTGGGGTGAGATCCTCATGGAGCCCTTCAGAGCACTGTCATCTAGGAAAGGTCCAGGTTCCAATCCCAGCTCTCCCATCAACCACCTGTGTGATCTTGAGCAATCTGCTTTCCCTCCCTATGCCTACATTTCCTCATCTCTTTGTACGTGATGGTACCTGCCTCACAGGGTTGTTTGGAGAATTAAATGAAGTGATGCATATCCATAGTATCTCAAAGATAGTAAAGACTCAAGGATTCTTGCCTATTATCACAATACAGACTGTAAATACAAAAATGAACCTTCACCTCCAAACTATAAACATGTACATAGTTCTTCCTGATTTCTGATGTGGCAAAGGAGAAAGAGTAGATTTATGGCCAGTTGCTTCCATCACCTTCCATATCCCAGGCTCCACTGTGGGAGACACAGTGCCAACAAGAATAATAGCAAGACGCAAAGGTACAGAAGCAAGAGGTAGCCTGGCTTTCGAAAACAATGAAAAGCCCAGACCCGCTAAAATGGAAGTAGAAAATAAACTTGGATAGTTCAGTTCATGTACTCATCAATAAACACTGACAAAATGTGAAACCATCTAACAGGAAACTCTTAAGTTGTTCAAAACTCATTTGAGAAGCCCATTCTCAGCACTAGCAATGGCAGCAGGAATCGCTGCTACCGTAGTTGCAGTGAGCAGCCCCACCAGGACCAGGATCAACACACCCACACTCTTAACACCCGAGGTGCTCGTAATACCCAATGTATTTCCCATGTCATGCCTGGACCCAAACTGGCCAGACAAAACTTTGAAAAATTACACCCAAGTTCCTTATAATCTCCCTCCCAACTCCGACCCCAAATGCCAGGAGACTGCTCCATTTGTTAATTATCTATAAAGGTAATTCTCAATGGTAGGGAATGAGGGTCACCTGAGATTCCCTTAAGAGGAACTTCTCAGACTCATCTGGGGAGCTTTACATCTCCATACTACCTAAGTCCCCCAGAGACTGTAATACCCACTTGCCTACTTGCTAATGATGTGCAGGAGTGTGGGAGCTAGCTCCTACAAGCTCACAAGAGCAGATCTGCATTTCTTCTTCCAACTCTGTGCTCAGTGCCATCTATTGGTAGCTTGAAAGCAACGTGGTGGGAATATTTAAATGGAAAATGGCAACCACTATAAACCAGGGCCCCCCTGGCCCTGCCTCAGCAGCTTTCTCAACATTTATCAACACACTGCTATCACACATTTTTAAGAATCACTGCAGTAGGGGCGCCAGGGTGGCTCAGTTGGTTAAATGTCTGCCTTCTGCTCAGGTCATGATCCCAGGGTCCTGGGATCGAGCCCCATATCGGGCTTCTAGGAGCTTGCTTCTCCTTCTTCCTGCCACCATCGCCTCCCTCCTGCCTCTTGTACTCTCTCTCTCTCTGTCAAATAAATAAATAAAATCTTAAAAAAAAAAAAAAAGAATCACTGCAGTAAAGATTCATATTAGTAAAGGATAACATACTATATCTGCCCCCTGTCATTTGGGAGTAGCGAGAGAGAACTCAGTGTTCTATAGTAATAGTATGTGGGTGCCGGAAGGCCTCTGTTTTCTAGAAGGGTAAGGTGTTTGAGGACTTCAAGCAGTGATGAGCTCAGCTCTGACTCTGTGAGGAAACACTGGGGAAAGCTCTACTGGGTAGAGACATGAGTATTTGCCCTTGTCATACTTCTGACCTGGGTAACAGGCAAGGTACAGAGCATATAAGTATAATAGACAAGAACATATGGAGAAATACCAAGTAACTGGTGTAGGTACTAAATAGTCAAAAAAGAGGAGAGTTGATTGGGTGGTACTCAGTGTGTGCCATGCACAATACTAGATAGATTCTGGGGACTCTAGGGGGCAAGAAAGGCCTGATTATTGACCTTGGAGTGCTCACTGCTGAGCGCGGTCCCTTTCAAGGTGTGGTGTGATGACTGCGTCAGAATCATAACGAGTAATGAAAGCTAACAAGTTTCAAGGGCGCGCTACGTGCCAGCCACTGAACTAAGCGCTTTACATGCATTATCATTTCATTCGCAGACCAACACTATATTTGACCTATTCTTCTATTCCCATTTTACAGGCTAGAAAACTGAGACCAAAAAAAGCTAAATACCTTGCCCAAGGTCACACCCTTTGGAAACAGCAAAGTCATGAGTGGAACCTGGAGGTCTGGCCTCTGTAGCCATGTCCTAAACCTACATGAAAGTGATTGAGTCCCTGGGCCCAGGGTAACTAAGGCAGAATCTCTGGGACTGGATCCCTCAAATTTCACATTTTCAATTGGATCCCTAAGTAGTAGTGAGGCCTGTAAGTACTGATATTCAGTGGCCTGGAGATGAAGTCTGATGACAATTCCAAAAGCAATCACAATAAAAATAACACATCAGAAGCATCTCACAAGGGCAAGTACAGAATATTAAGGGAGCACTTGGCTTAGACGTGGTCAGGGAAGGCTTCCTTGGGGGATTGCTTACCCCTACCTCAGAGGTAGGTGCTAGCTAAGCATCAAGAGGGTAGCTTCTGGAATGAGCAGAGTTGGATCACAAAGTCAGAGGGAAGAAAACTGCTAGGCCTTTGAAGAAGTGGAAAAAAATCCACTATGGTCAGAAAACATTATGGCTGGGCCCCTGCCTAAGGGAGGAGGCCAAAGTACCAGGTGGAGGTGACTGAAGGCTTCCTGAGGAAGGTTGTGCTATTTGTGCACCGCATAGAGTTTCTACATCCACTCAGGCAAGGGCCTTTTGGTAAGTCAACCTCTCTCCACATACCACTCAGCAATTTGCCTGGAGACACCATCTGTGTCTGGGGGGCTATCAGGAGTCTATCAGTGGCCCTGGGTCAGATCCGTAGGAGCTGTATTTGTAAGTTCAGAGGCTCGGACAATGGGCAGCTGGTGGAGCACCATGGTGTTGGATTTAGGGGTTTGAAGAAAGTCAGAATGGTTGGATTTAGGGGTTTGGCTGAGAAGGTCAGAAATTTCTACAGAACTTACTACAAGCACAGAAGTGCCAGAGAGGATTCTGTGGTGAGGTCGCCCCTGTGGCTCCTCTTGTCCAATGAGGTGATGAGGTGGTAGATTCTTTTTGGCCACTGGGACAATGGGTTTCCTCTCATACACTCAGAATGAAAATGTCACCCTGCCCCTACCCTCCCTTGTCCACAGGCTAACCTCCACCCAGCACTGCACTTAGTCCTTATAACTATATTTACACACAAAGAAACTGAAGGTCAGAGAGGTTACGTTAGGTGCCCAAGGCCACACAGGTGCAAGAACATGGTGCAAGATTGCTGCATGTAAAGCAGAAGCCAAGGAGTTTTTGTTCCAAAGCTCTTGCTCCCCGCAGCTATGCTCAACTGCCTCCAGGTCTAGATGAACTGGGTAAAGCCAGACTCTCCTAGGGTCCCCATATGCTAAAATCAGCATGGGAAATTCAGAAAAACTCCATTTCCTCTTCAGCCTTCCACACCACACAAAGCTATGAATGAATCCAAGCTCCTCAAATCAGACAGGAGGAGAGTAGCTCACAGTAGCTCATAGAGAGTAGCTCTGTGACAGAACACAACCCAACTGGCTTAAGTCCGGTATTTAAATAGCTTACAGAACTACAAAACCCAATTCTGAGCCCAACAGATCCTAAGACCTCAGTTACCTCACTGCGTCTCAGCTTCACTTCTCTCTGGGTGCCTTCATCTGAAGGGGGCTGTCCCTTGGTGACAACAAAAATAGACAAGACCAGCTCCAACTTATGTCTCACCTGCTTACACATCTCAGCTGGAAAAATGCCTTTTACGTTGGATCCGGAGAAAGTGCTGGCCAGGGACCTCACTGGTCAAGTCTGGGCCATGTGCCAGCCTTGAGAGAGTAGATGTGGTCAGCCCCACGTGACCACATGCTCTAAAGTGGGAGTAGAGCACCCCTAAAGGAAGATAAAATGCTGTTATCAAAGAAAGACCTGGATAGAACTGATAGGGGAAACAGATTATGAGAACCCCACAGATTTTTCTAATCCCTACTATTTAGACCCAATAGGATCACAGTGGCTCCATTTTTCCACAACTTCTAAGGCCTCTCCTCACTATCTAGGCAGTGATAATTTGAAATGCTCCTTAATAAGAATGACCAGCAAAAAAAAAAAAAAAAAAATCTCTCTTTGGTTTCATATACTTTAACATATGAAATACACTGGGAAAGGTCCAAAGAGAAATGGAGTCCTTGAGTTCACAAATACTGAAAACCATACTTAATTAGTTGGAAATTTAGTAAGAAAGTCACAAACATGAAAGATGAGAAAATGATTTAGTTTACTAAAGTTCTGAGGCCAAAGAGAATGAGCAAATCTGGAAGACAGGAAGAAAAGAAAAATTATTTTGCAAGTTGAAGTATCAGAGAAGGAAGAACTAGTCAAGGCTGGTTGGCTGTTTCAGGAAAGCAGAAATCCATCAACTTAATCAAGATGTCTACGTAGAAACTGCTGAGCTGTCAAGGACGCTGCTGTTCTCAAGACGACAGGTTAGAGAGCGAGCCAAGCAAGCAAGGAGATTTTGCAAAAAAGCGAACCGGTTCCTCCATTGCCATGGCAACATCACGAGTAGAAAATAGTGATGCTGATAATGTCACAATCTAATTATTTTCCTATCCTACCTCCGTTTTTCAGTGCTTAAGACAATGTCCATAAAATGCCTTTGTTCATTTTATTCCACGCAGATTTTCCTTACTTTGGTGGAAACTGTAGGTGCTATTCCATATAGTAGTTGATTCAAGGATAATAAGTTATTTCGAGAAATTTGTAGATGGTAGAGGAGAAAAATACTTTGTCCATGATTGAGCTAATCACACTTTATCATTTGGGGATAGTACTATCCACCTGCATGTGAAAAGCATCTCAGTGGGCTCTGCCCTCCACAGAGCACTCAGTGGGCTCAGTCCTGAATGGAGCACTCAGTGGGGTCAGCCCTCCATGGAGCACTCAGTGGGCTCAGTCCTGAATGGAGCACTCAGTGGGCTCAGTCCTGAATGGAGCACTCAGTGGGGTCAGCCCTCCATGGAGCACTCAGTGGGCTCGGCCCTCCATGGAGCACTCAGTGGGCTCGGCCCTCCATGGAGCACTCAGTGGGCTCGGCCCTCCATGGAGCAACTGAACACTTCAGATGCACACATCTTCTTAAGATCTGGTGGTCTAATTTTTTTTTAAGATGCTACAACAATGATCCTATTATTTCAATCACGATCATCTTCAAAATCCTGGGAACAGTTACTGTTTACTAAGAGCTTGCTGGGTGCCAGGCACCATGCCAAACCCTTCTTGTGTCCCATTTATTATATGAAACACCGAGGCATGGAGGAAAACCGAGGTTCAAACTCCTTGAGCCAGGGGACAAATCTAGGAAGGAGCAGAACCAAGATTCACACATGGCGCCAGTCATCCTGGTTTGTACCCCATGTAAACAGAGACAAACCAGAGCTTAAATGTGCACTGGGACCACTGAGCCTCACAATGTTCTAAGACCAGAGAGTTCGTTCTTGTTTTTTGTCACTGAAATGATTCCGCCAAGAGGGAACTGAGGAAAAGAACATTCTTTAGCTACTAAAAGTCCCACTGGTGATGTGCACTGATGATAACCCTCATCACCTTCCTTAAATGTGGAGACTAGCATATACTTATTTATATCACCGAAGTCTACAAATGGATAATTTAACACATTAACTGCACACTCTGTGCAAGATACTGAGCCCATAACTTCAGTGGGTGAACCCTTACAAGTTAAAGGGCAACTGTTGTTTCTGAGAGCTTACAATATGGAGCAGTGAGGGAGAGGACGAGGAAGCTCAGAAGAATCGTCTACAAGGAAACAAGCCATCAGTAGAAGACCATAGGAACCTATAAATCAAGTGTTACAAGGGTTCAAAGACAGAGAGGAATCCCATCCATTTGTGGAAAGGCTTCACTAAAGATATACCATTTAGGGGCACCTGGGTGGCTCAGTGGGTTAAAGCCTCTGCCTTCGGCTCAGGTCATGATCTCAGGGTCCTGGGATTGAGCCCCGCATCGGGCTCTCTGCTCAGCAGGGGGCCTGCTTCCCCCTCCCTCTGCCTGCCTCTCGGCCTACTTGTGATCTGTCAAATAAATAAATAAAATCTTAAAAAAAAAAAAAAGATATATCATTTGATGGGGCCTTATGTGAGGGGAGACAGTTAGTTAGGCTTTAACAGGATGCCTGGAGTCCAGCAAAAGGGGAATCAAGGCCCCTTGTCCTGGCAGCATCCCACAAACACGGGCATAAAGAAGCCACAAGAAACCAGATCAAACTAGACAGACCGAAGACAAAGAAGGTCAGAGACCCTGACCAAATAAGGAAGAAGAGGCGCAAAAAACCCTGTTCCCAAAGAAATCCCCTCCAAGTATTAAGTATCCCACCCCTCATCTTTCAGTACAAGACAGAGACCCAAACCATGGGCAGAGATCTCCCTTGGGTTCACCCGCTCTCACAGCTCCAGAGTGTACTTTCACTCACTTTAATCAACCCTTCACTTGTGAACTAAGAATGGTTCCATGGTCTGGTCCATCTTAATTCTTTTCTCCAGAAAAAGACCCTCCCACGACACCCCCCCGCCCCCACTCTCCATCCCAGGAACAAGCTGGGCGGATGTCTCAGGCCCCGAGGTCTCTCCAGTCTACTGAGAAACCCTCGCAGATCTGACAAGATGCCACCATGCACAGAGGAGAGGAAAAGAGGGTAGATCTGACAGAAAGAACAGCATCAGAAAAGGCAAGCAATGGCGTGAGTGTGCAGTTGGGCACACACACTCGTGGGGTGAATGAAATACTCTGATCTGAAGGGAGATAAATGTGTGCCTGGGGAGTGGCAGGGCAAAGCTAAAGCAGGCAAAGCTAAAGCAGGGATTGCAGAGTCTGGTTTGGTCTCTTGGCCAAGCTGAAACACTGGACTGGGTGTGCCAGGCACCAGGGAAGACCTACAGACCAGTGAGCAGGGAGCAGTCAGGGCAGATACAGTCCACCGTTCAATCGGAATGGATGGGATAAGGTTATGGCAACACCAACATTTAGGCCAGTGCTCCTCAAACTTTAAAGTGCCTAGGAATCACCAGGGGGCTTGTTAAAACGCAGTTTTGCATTCAGTCTCCCAGACAGGGAACCTGAGGTTGTGCACGGGTACCAACCTCCCCCATAAGCCCACATGGCTTCCTTTAAAACCAGCACTCAGAAACCTCAGTCTCTACAAAATGACATGGAAGACATCCTTGGGCACTTGCCTTCACTGTTACTCCCACTCGGTTCTCTGCCCAGATACTTGTTCACTGTTTTGCATTTTCAACTGAACAACTGAAATTTCCACCTGCATCTTCTCCTGTCCCCGCATTTTTTTTTAACTCTTTAAATACCATCTTGAAGAATAGGAAAAGGCAAGCAGAAGAAATGAGGTCACTTAAGCAATTTGTGGTTTCAGCTGAAGCTTTTGTGTTATTGTAAAAGGAAAGCAGAAAACATGTGGATGTATAAATAGAGGTGTAGAACACAAGTTCACAGAAATTTATTCTCTCGCTGTATAAGGATGAGCTCACATTTAGAACGCAGGCTCAGAGGTGGTTGCCTTTGCAAGAAGTGGGATACTGGTTATGCCGAGGACAACTGGAGGAATTTAGGTCTTTCTGGCACTTGCTGTGGACCAGATGCTGGGGCGTTGGCCTCTGGAGCAAATTAAACTGAAGACATTTAATAGCAACCTAAATCTTAATGGCTGAAAGAGGAAATGCAGCAGAGGATTTGAAACTAGGTCAAGGAGGAACTTCTGGTAAACCTCTCAATATGGCTGTCTTTTCCAACATTATATTTCTTCCTATCAGCCATTTTCAAAAGGAAAACGTGTTTTCCCTAATGGTATCCTTCCTGAGCCCAAAATAAGATAAATATGCACACCTGGAGAGACAGAGGAACAAAAATCCAAGCCAGCCACACATCGCATTTGGGACCTGTCTCACACAAAAAGTTCGGTAAAAAGAGAAAAAAGATAATTAGGAAGTCAGTCAGACCTTCCTCAAAAGTGAAGCTGGAAAAAGTGGAGAGAATCGGCAGTGAGGAAGAAAGCAAGACGACACAAAGATAAGGAGAAGCCCAGAGGGGCAGACCCACAGTAAAAGCAGAGCGCGCAAGTAGAGACACTGTATCCTGCTGCTGGGGTGCTTAGAGACTGGAGGGAGGGTGGTCCCTAACAGCCATCTGATCCCTCCCAGGCTTTGTGAGACCCACCCTCACAAGCCTCTCTCCTCTCTTTGTGGAGCTTAATGACTCAACTCTTCATGAGTTTCCATAAGACACAGCTATCAGCTGACATTCCCAATGGCAACACTTGAGTCTCCAACCCTCCAATCTCCATTATTGAAAGAGATCAAATGGTAATGTCACCAGCTAGACCCCAAAGACTAAGAAAAGTCCGTCCGTCCTTCCTTCCTTCCTTCCTTCCTTCTTCTCTCTTTTCTTTCTCCCTCTTCTTTCCTTTCCTTCCCCCCCTCCCCCCCCACTCTACAACAACTTCCTCTGCTATTCAAAACCTCTACTGCCATCGTTTGAATGCAGGCTGCATCACTGGTGAGCACTGTCACTGAAATCTCTTTAGTGGGTTGTCCGGGGCAGAAAATCCTCCAGAGCTTCAGCACAATTGTCTCTGGCTACTGTGAGTACGGAGATCACCATGGCAACATAAGCAGGTAAAGAGCAGTGTTATTATTCCCCGATGGGGTAAGGCTACAGAAAGAGCCTTGTTTGAGTTCCCAAAACTCATCCTCTCCAACATCCGTTAGGCCTCTCACCATCTCTTGATGCAGGAAGTCACCCTCGCACACCTAGGGTCCAGACTACATTCAACACACCGGAAAATACTATATATAACATAGATATATCAGTGAGTCACTGGCTACTCATCAGAGCATTGCTACAATACTATACACACTAATACTTACACAGAGCCCTAGCAGAAAGGAGGAGGCTAAGGATTTGAAATCATTTTCCCAAATGCCAATTTTCCATTCCAATCAATCAATCAATCAATCGATCAATAAACAAACAAACAAATAAATAAATGGTAGAAAGACCCTAGATTTTCTGTGGCATAGTACTCTGTACTTAAGACTTCTCAGTATTTTTCTTTGATTATTATGAAAATATTAAAGACCACTAGAGTTTTTTGTTGCTAATAAAGAATGGACTGTGGTTAGGTGGAAGAGAACAGTGCCCACCTTTTGTGAGGAATCCTGAAAAAAAAAAAAAATAACACAGTTGGCTTCCTCTATACAAGTTATACTCTCTGCCTCAGAGAAAGTAAAAATTCAAAAACTGGCAAATTTCATTGAAAAGAGATAATTCTTTTCAAACTTCTGGCTTGGTATGACATAGTGTGCCATGGTGTTAAACAGCTAGCTGTATGACCATAGTCAGGTTAACAACTTACTAAGTTAGGAGAGCTGAGTAATGGTGGGCAAGTTACTCATCTCTCCAGACAGGAGAGCCATGCTGCAACTACAGTATTATCACTAACTCACAGTATGATCATGAGCAAATCAATCATCACACCTCATTCCCGTCCTGGCCCCCCACCAAATGTCAAATGAAGGTTACATGCTTGCTCTCCTTTTAGCTCGAGGCCACGCTCCTCAGCATTTTGTTCTTTAGGGTCATAACTGTAGACAACAGTCACACCCTGGAGGCATGGCCACAAGTCAAGATGACTCACGAAAGGGCTGAGCAGGTTAGATTGCAGCTTATGTTCAATACCTGCCCACTGAGCGCCACTAACTCCTCTTGCTGGTACCGGATCTACCAGTGTGGTAGGCAGCCTCTAACACGGTCCCAGTAACTCCCAGCCTCCTGATGTTCACACCATTGCACAATTCTCTTCCCTTGTGGGAGAGACCACAAGGGGAGAGAATTGGGTGTGGCTGGACCAAGTGACTCTCTTCTAACAAATACAGTAAAAGTTGTGAAATATCACTTCGGAGACAACATGACAAAAAACTGATCGTGCCTTGCTCACTGCCTCCTGCTCTCTATTTTACTCACTCTGATGAAGCCAGCTAAGAGGTCCACAGGGAAATGAACTGCGGCTGGCCCCCAGCCAACAGCCAGCAAAGAATCAAGACCTTCAAAGCCTCTGAGGAACTGAATCCTGCCAACAAACATGTAAGTGAGCTTGGAAGTGAAACCTTCTGCTTTCCAGTTGAGCCCTCAGATGAGACCACTGCTCTGGCCAATATTTTGAGAGGAGCCTTGTCAGAGACCATGAGACCACAAGGTTGATGCCCCTAGCTAAGCAATGCCTGGATTCCCACCCAACGCACAGAAACTCTGAGCTTATAAGGGGGTGTTGTTTTAAGCCACTAATTTTGGGGATAATTGTCAGGTGCAAAATAGATAGCTAATAAACAGTATGGTCCGAAATCATGATACAGTATTTTCGATGATGCGGTGGTTTTTAAATGTTTATGTCTCAATCCACTCTACTGGTTTTAATTCAACTTAGTGAGGTATGAGCCTCAACTAGCATTTTTTAATGCAATTCGATGAAACAGAATGGAATGGAATATAAAAGAAAATGTGTCAGAACTCACATTGTGTCTTATGATACTGTTATCTCATAAATACATTTTATGCATTAGGTCATGGTGTAAAATATATTTGTTAATATGAATTGAGCCAAAAATGTTTGAAAGACACAGTCCTAAAGGGCAATTGTAGAAATCTGATGAGAAAATAAATTGAACTCTTGCTGTGGTCTGAATGTGTCTTCCTGAAATTTGCAAGCTGGAATCCTAATGCTATGTGATATCAGAGAATCACATGGATGGAGCCCTCATGAATGGGATTAGTGCTCTGATAAAAGAGATCCCCCCTGTCCCACCAACAACAACCAGAGCTCCCTAGTCCCTTCTACCGTATGAGGAGACAATGAGAGGTCTGTGACCTGGATGACCATCTCCACCCAAACATGCTGGTGCCAGAACTCTAGCTTCCAGAACTGTGTGAGAAATACAATTTTTTTCTTATTTATAAGCCATCTAGTCTGTGGCAGTTTGTTATAGCTACCCAAACAGATTCAGACAACTCTCTTCCCCTCTGCCTGGCCAAATGCAACAAAAGGTTAAGGTTTGGCTCAAGTCTTCCCTCTCTCTAGAGACCTCTGTCACTACTCCAGCCCAGTGGCCTTCTCCACCCCTTCTTGGAATGTAAAACTTATAAGAATCTGGTATCAATGGCAATAAGTTAGGTTAATTTGAGTTGTTATTTATTGTTGAGCATGGGGTATTTCTCCTGAAATAATGGCACAATTCTTGAGAGCAAGGGCCGTGATTTCACTTCTCTGCATCCTCCATAGTATGTACTGTGTCAAGTGTAAAATGTGTTAAGAAGAGGTTTTTGGATCACCTTTGATAATGGAGGTTTATTATGGAAGAGCACAGGAATGCAGAATAGCACCATGAATATCTCCCTGTGTTCAGCTGAAAACTGGTCCCAACCCCAAAGAGATCCAAATTCTAATCCATGGAACCTGGAAATGTTACTTTATATAGAAATGAGATCTTTCCATATGGGATTAACTTAAGGATCTTGAGATGAGGATATTATCCTATTTTATGAGTCCTAAATGCAATCATATATTTTTATACCTGGGAGGCAGAGGGGCTTATGGTACAGATAAAGAGAAGATCACTGTGACCTGAGAGACAGAGATTAGAGTAATGCAGGTCCAAACCAAAAAATGACGGTAGGCACCAAGAGGCCAGAAGAAGCAACAGATTCTCCCCTAGAGCCTCCAGAGGGAGCACAGCCCTAGCACCAATATCTTGCTTTTGACACTAGTGGTACTGGTTTTGGACATCTGTATTCCAAAACTGAGAGAGAATAAATTTCTGTTATTTATGCCACCTCATTTGTGGTAATTTGTTATAGTGGCCCCCAGAAGTCTATCAACTCCATACCATTTTGACCTCTGTGCCCAGCATATCCAGTATTATGATATGCAGCAGGCTTTACTACTCTCAACAATGTTTCTTCAGGAAACATTCCTATTTATTCCAGAATTTTCAGGAAAATAACCTAAAAGGCAGTGGCCAACTTTCTTCCCATGGAGAAGATTAGGCTGGGCCACTAAGTACGGAATATCTCTAGTAGGCAGTGCTCTTGACAAATTACCTTGAAGGCAACTGGACTTCCACCCATCCATACCGTGTGTGGTAACTGGGATCAGGCTAGTCTTGATCAGATTACCTGGAAGCAGAGGCTAAGACAGGCATTCTCATTTCAATAATTGGTTGATGGATGCTGTCAGGATAAGCAGAATAAGAGAGGCAGAGCAGATGGAGCAAAACAGAGGTGGTCTCAGCCAGAGACGAGATTAAGACTGATCCTACACAAAGTCACTGCACCAAAAAGTTGGTTCCACCCTGAGGCGAGCCGGCCAGACTTTGTATCCCCATCCTGTCACTCAGTGATTGAGAGATGGCACGATGGGAGGAGAGATTAGGACCTCCCAAGTAGAGAGCAAATCAGTCTAGTTCCACGGGCTTGTTACAAGGAACTGTTCATAAAAATATCCGTGAATAAAGCCACATAAGCAAAGTATGATGTCAACAGTTAATGAGTGTACGCATTATAAGGTATTATTAGGACAAATTTAAATTGGTCCTAAAGTGCCGGCACAAAGGCAGTCAATGAGTATTTACGAGCTCCGAGTCTGAACTCTGGGATCCCTTAGCCCGTGGCACCGGGTGGCAGCCTAGTGATTCTCAGTCGGGCTGCAGAAACAAACCTGACCTTCAGGAGAGGAAAATTGGGATGACAGTTCAAAAGAAGCCTTTCCAAGGCATTACATAAAGGTGGCAACATGTTCCTACAGGCCAGTGGAATGACCTCTTCATAGCAGGTGATGTCTACGAACTGAGGGAAGCAGGATCTGTAGGCATCTGGGATCACGCTGGGATCCCGGCTTGAACCCAGGATGAGAAGCATGATCGAAACACGGCCTAGATGGAACCAGAGCCATCTTGCCGGTTCTTCAGGCAGGCCGGGGGAAACAGCAAAGTATCCAAAGAGGTGTGAATCCTACCTTTCATGTGGGGAAATGTGTGACCTGCAAAGCCTTGCTTTTGATCATTTAAATCCAACACTCCTGAACGGGTCCTTGAAACTCAGAGAAGCCTTGTGAATTTTCAAAGCATTTCTGAGAGATGCTAGACGCCACACTGCTAAAGTCAGCCGGGTGCAAGAGCAAGAGCCCGGGCAGAAGCTGGGAGCAGGGAAGGAGGAGAGCCACAGGGGCCTCTCCCCCCATCTGCACCCCGCACCCCCAGCTCCATCCTCAACCAGCACTTTCCAGACCCATGCCTGGATCTCATGCCTGCGCAAAACAGATGAGAGAGCGAGAGAGAAAAGGAAACAGAGACAGAGACAGAATGACACAGCCCTGAAGACTTTTCATGACATTTCACAACAGCAAAATACATAAAAATTAACCACCAAACTACTATTTCACAAATGAAAACCATTAAAAAAAAAAAAAAAAAAGCCCCAAAACAAATGATGTAAGAATAACAGGCAGTTCTTTAAGTTGAAGAGATTTCGTTTTAGGAAAAACTCATTACCTTATGCTTACTTTTTTCATTTTACCTCAAATCAGTATTCCAAGTGTTCTGCCAGCCAGGATTTGATCTCATCTGAGCTCCCTCCCTCCCATACACATTGACAAGAGCCGGGCTCCTACTGGCCCAACAGGAATGAAGAACAAATGAAATACCCGCCCCAAATAAAGGATGTGCGAAGTCATGGAAACCCTTCAACCAACCATTCTCAGATCTAGTTTTGTTTACTACCCTAGGGAATTTCTTCTGATCTCAGTAGGGCTGAGATCAGCCTGAAACAGTTCCGATAACCCACAACAAATTAAAGTTCAGCTCTTATAGCCCATGGTATTATTTAACACTTTAAAAAACAAAGATGACATTAACATTTACTGAGTGCCTGACTCTCTGTCAGATGCTGCGCCAAGACCGGGGGATACATATATGCACTTTCCCTATATTTAATCATTCAAATATTATTTACATTTTTTTTACAATGACATTCTAGGAGTCAGACTGATACATACATTGTGTCACTGTCACCACAATGAAGATACAGAACAGTTTCCTTCGTTCCAAAATCTCTCCTCTGTAGTCAACCCTTAACCTCGGCCCCAACACCTGGAAACCACTCATCTGTTTTCTGTCCCTGCAGTTCTGCCCAGAATGTCCATGTAATAATTCTCCAGATTTCCACATGAACAGAGTCATAAAGTAGATAGGCTTTTGAGTCTGTTCTCTCGAACTCAGCACAGGACCCCTGACATTCTTCTGCTGTGCTGTCGGCAGTCCCTTCCTTGTTACTACCCAGGATGACACACTCTGATCATCTGTTCATCAGTCGAGGCTCTGTTGGGTTGTTTTCTTTTAGAAGGAGGGAATACTAAAATCAAACTACTGTAAACACTCAAATACTATTTTTGTGTGAATCTAAGTTTTATTTCTCTTGGGTGACTACCTAGGAGTGGGGTATTTGAGTCTGAAGGTAAGGATATATTTAATTTCATAAGAAACTATCAAACTATTTTCCAAAATGACTATCACTTTTCATTCCTAACAGTGACATATGAGAGTTATAGCTGTTCTGTGTCTCTGCCAGCACTTGGTATTGTCAATTCTTATGCATATATATGTTTATATACATTTGTACCTCTTTTATATATATCTTATATGTATACATATGTATATATCTGTCACATATATAGTTTCAACATATACTGACTATCTCACATACACAGAGATAGAACAGAGACAGAGGGAGAAAACATTTTCAGTAAAAATGTAGTGCTTTTTTCTGTGGTTTTTAAACTTTAATTAAAATTCACGTAACATAAAATTAACAATTTCCACCATTTAAATGTACACCTTTCGGTGGTTTCTGGTATATTCATAATGTTGTGCAACCATCACCACTATCTGATTCCAGAATATTAGACAGTGATGATAATTAATTTTATGTGTCATGTTGACTGGACCATGGGTACCAGGACAGTCACTCAAAAGAATATTATTCTGGGTCTGGTCTGGTCTTTTCTTTCTTTTTTCTTTCTTCTTTCTTTCTTTCCTTCTTTCTTTCTTTCTATTCTGGGTATTTCTATGAGGATGTTTTTGAATGGAAATCCATGGTAACAGAACTCCTTAAAGATTTTAAAACCTCTATCCAGTGGATCTGGGCAGATTTGAGAGGAAAAGGCAGAAAGAGCCATTTAAATACTCAGAGCACAACTCGATGAATTAAGAGGTTACAGTCATTGGAGCACTGCCCGCACCTCCAAGCAGCCTGACCAAGAAATGTGAAGCACTGAGATTCTAAAAGAAAGCATCGCAAAGATGAGAGGAGAGCCAGGAAGGACATGCTTGGTCTGAGACCGGGCCTGAGCTAAATTCTGCTCTCGTGGGAGAGAGTATCTCCCAGAAGGGATTACCCACCTCAGGCAGGAGAATTTAAACAAGATTTATATAAAGTAAGGGATGTTTTTGACAGACCCAGAATGTATTGATGTGCTACTTTTCATTACTAGATAGCCCACAACACAAGATCCATAGGAGGGTGATTGAAAACAAATGTCTAGGGGCACCTGGGTGGCTCAGCTGTTAAGCTTCTGCCTTCGGCTCAGGTCAAGGTCCCAGGGTTCTGGGATCGAGCCCCGTTTCTGGCTCCCTGCTCGGCAAAAAGCCTGCTTCTCCCTCTCCCACTCCTTCTGCTCATGTTCCCTCTCTCGCTGTCTCTCTATGTCAAATAAATAAATTATTAGGAAAAAAAAAAGAACTATCTGGACCAGAAGGCAAAGAAAATGTGAAAAGAAGGCAGGCTCTTAATTCCAGCAAACAATCTGAGGAAGAAGGGGAGCAGCTTGAGAAACAGAGTCAGCTGTCAGGGATCAAGTGAACCCTCCCAGAGTAGAAGGGAAGCCACAGGAAGGAGGACACTAGAGGCACAGTCAGGGTGGCAGCGAGAGGTCACAGAAGAAATGCCACTCAAGTCTGGATTGCCAAGAGCAAAGAGCAAGAGAGGGCCTGGAGGTGCACCCAGTAGGGGCATGTCTGGTGTCTAAGCTCCACAAGCAATTAAAATCCACAAATAACAGATAGCATCCACGATAGTAACAGATGAAAATCTTACAGAAAAAGAAGTGAGTGAAGGCTCCCTGACGGACCATATTAGCCAGGGTCCTCCAGAGAAACAGAACCAACAGGATACACAGAGACATATCTCCAAGGTGATTCATTCTAGAAATTGGCTCAAGTGCTTATGGAGGCCAGGAAGTCTCATCACCCGCTGTCTCCAAGTTGGAGAAGTGGAAGACCAGGTGGTGTCATTCAGTCTAAGTCCCTGAACCAGGAGCAACGATGTCCAGGGCAGAAGACGGATGTCTCAGCTCAAGGAGAGAAAGAGCCAGTAGAGACCCTTTTTGGTCTCTACTTCAGGCCCTCAACCAATTGGACGGTGCCCACCCACATTCTGGAGGGTCATCCACTACCCCACCCCACTCAGCTCACCAAGTCAAATGCTCATGTCTTATAGAACACCCTCACAGATACACCCAGAAATAACACTGTACCAGCTCTGTGGGCATCTCTGAGCCAAGGGACACACGAAATTAACCATCACAGGGCTACTCGGAAAGTCAGAGCAAGAAGTTTACAACCGAAGTTATGTTAACCTTATTCTTGCTATTTATTTATATACTGCCTTTCCACCAAAGATTAAAATGGAAGAAGGCAGTCCAATCCTAATTTTCTTCCCCCTCTTTCTAGACAAGTAAATGCCAAACAGAAAAGTGACACACATACACACAAGGGTACAGACATCCTTTGTGCTGGGGAGAGGGGGGGGTCAGAGGACCTCTTTGTTCAGAGCACCCTGGCCCCAGGGACAAGCACAGTGACAGGACTAACTAGATAAGGTCTCACTGATAAAATGAATTACTACAAGACAGACAAGCAGACGTGAAGTGTTCAAAGGACTACCTATATGTCCCAAATTAATGAAATACAACGAAATGCTGGAGCCATTATACCAGCAACAGAAAACTCCCAACAGGAAACAACCTGACTGGTCGGTATCAGAGACACACAGTGGCTTTTGCCAAGAGCTGCTTCAGGGGGATTCCTGGCCACTTACACAGACCTCTTTGTATATCTGTCCCTCAACCATGGGAATCACCATTGATTTTATATAGGGAAGTATCCTGTCGCTGCTTTGCTCCTCTTACAACAGGAGAGGACGCTAATCAGATGGGGTCATCTAAGTACTGTTATTAGACAATATTCCTCTTCCTGGATTATAAAACCTAAAACGTTCATCATTCTATCTGCCAAACCAGTACTCTAATGGGTCACAATAACAGATTTTAATATATGAGTTTGCCAGGGAAGAAAACATAATAAGGTAATATTATCTTCTTCCTTTTTAATTTATCTACAGCCTGACAGTTTGGCAGCCAACTGCATTTCATCTTGAACGAAGCCCAGGTGCATCTATAACAAAAGGAGACTCTTGGGTAAAATGTTTCCTCTTCCTTTTACCTGAAGTCCTCCCCTGTATTAAGGTCAGCTTTCCTCATGAACACTTCATTGTCCATTTTGTGGCTAGGGTGACCATATCATTTATTATCCAACGGGGACACTGGATGTAAAAGCGGGACAACGGGCATACACCGAGATTCCAGGCAAACTTGGGCACCCTCTGGATGACATTTCCTTCATGACCTTGCCGTGTTAATGACTCGTTTTATCAGCATCATGCATTATTAATTATTCTTTCAAGTCTGAGTTCTGAATCAAGTTTTCCTGGATGAAAATGACTGAGACACTTTAAACTAGCTGAAGCCAAAAAACAGAAGGGGAGAAGATTTATTTTAAGCGCCTGTGCAATCCCACGGAATCTGAGAGCAGAGAGCCGCTTGTGGTTCCAGGGACCGGGACAGGCACTGGGAACCAGGACGATGCGCACCAGTCGATGGTCTAACCCCTCTCATCTCCATTTCTCTCCGCTCATCTATTTAAGTCTTCTCTTTATCCAAGACTACAAATAAGATAATTTCTGGGAAACCAGGGGGTGCAAAATGCTTGGATTCAGAATGGTACCTCCATGCGCTCAGGCCACTGGGTGTCCTAATTTTTCCCTTCTTTATGCTCAGCTCTGCAAGACGCTTGAGGTTTTACTACTCACTGACTTCTTTTTATATAGTTTCTTCACTGTGTTTCTCTTACCCAAAGGGACATCTGGAAATATGCATTGGCAGAGGGATTTAATGTGGGTGATGGGGGAGGGTGGTGGCGGGGGGTGGGACAGGGATGGGGGGAGACGAGCTACCGGGTCCTCATTGCGTGGGAGGGCTCTACACAAGGAACTGCCTGAACCCCACCCCCTCTTGAGCTCCAGTCCCGCCTTCCCCCAACTGCAGGTGGAGCTCCCACTGAGAGAGAGTGAAGTACAGTGTGCTGCCTGCGGGAGCCTGGAAGGCTGAGTGTCACACAGGTAGGTCACTGGATGGAGACCAAGCACGGAGCTCTGGGGTTCAGATTCTGTCAGCTGGGTGTGATGGCAGAGACGGGACAGTCAGTGGTAGTAGATGGAAAAATAAAAACCACAGTAGAAGAGACTGTTGTTGCATGGGCCTAGCCAAATGTCACTAAGAAACATCCCCGAATCTGGCTACAGTAAATGTGGGCCACTGTCACCAAATATGGCTTAACAGTATGGAAAAGAGGTAACTGCCACCGTCTCCAGAAAGTGAATGTGAAAATTCCCCAGATTAAAACGAGTGTCCCTTATGGGCTGATAAGGTGCAGGGTGATCAAACGGCCTGTTTTGGTCCCTGGAATATCTCAATCAATCTTATCAAAGCATTTTTAAATGCCAGAAGCTTCTATCACCTGCTTTCCATTAGCTTCCCAGCCTTCTATTTCCCACGGTGGTTTTAGGGGACATTTGGGCCACAAACCACAAGAATCTTTGAGCCTCAGGATCTAGACCTTGTTGAACCGGCTTGATTAGGACGTCTGCAATTACTTCCCAGTGGGATTTTGGGCTTTTCATGTCATAGATTCTTAGGCTGGGGAGCAATGAAGCTAAAGTTGTAACGGGAGCTTGGAGCCTCCGCTCCGCGCACCCCTCCCGCCTCCAGACACTCTGCCGGCCTTCCTCCCCTATGCTGTCACTTGGCCAACACTTGGGTTACGAGGGGGACACCTCCTCGTAAGGTGTCCTTGGTTCGCCACCCCCCATCCCCCCATCCCATCCCCTGGTGACAATTTCAAACCGCTCCTATCTAGTATCAGAAGACAGGGAGGAGGTTTCCAAAGACCTCTTCCAGGGCTACCTAATAGCTCTCTGGAATGACAGAGGAAAAAAGAAATCCTGAGGTACAGAAATAAAACTCATCAGCATCATCCAGTTTCACAGCAAAAGAGCTTCTCTTTCCCTCTTCATTATTAATGAAGTAAAAAAAAGAGCCCTAAGTTTCGATCCAGGAAGCACCAAGGGTAAATGTGGTAAACCATCTCGGTCTCTCAGGCTCAGGGTGGACACCTTCCAGGGCAGGCAGCTGGGGGGTGAGCATCTGGCCGGCCCTCCAGGTGTGGGCTTGCGGTGGGCGCAGGCAGGGGCGCGGGGCCAAGCCTGCCGTGGGAGGATGGCAGCTCACCGCGCATTTTCCGAGGCAGAATTCCCAGTCAAGAACCACAGACGGATGCACAAGGATGTAGCCTTTTCTGGAATATAATTGTTAGTGTCTTCCTCCTCTCAACCAGATGAGCACTACTATTTTCCTGGAACACTGAATTAAACTGTTCTTTGTCCTGTGAACTCACATCATTTGAATGACAATTACAGTCATTGGTATTAATCGGTTCATTGAACAACTGAGATCTTTCTGCATGAGGGCTGAGAATAAAAAGCATGGTGGGCATTCAAGTTTATTTCAGCTGACACTGTGTCTTGTTTTTAGCTTTCCATTCTTTTTCTGAGTCAGACAGCAGAAAAGGTGGTGTTTTTAATTAATTTTAAAAGTCTAATATTAAATGGGTGAAATCCTAAG
Organism: Procyon lotor; assembly: GCA_028646535.1. Lineage (NCBI taxonomy): Eukaryota > Metazoa > Chordata > Mammalia > Carnivora > Procyonidae > Procyon > Procyon lotor. Next base: position 94,727,797 of record CM053607.1, on the reverse strand, counting down.
CCCATATAAGGAAATCTAGTGATGGCTCCTCAACTGGCTCGTGATACAGTAGCGTGAGCTAAAACTGGAGTCTCACATACATACAACACACGAACACATAATTTACATGCACAGATAATCGTTCCATGGCATCTCTATTCAGAGAGAATTACCCCAGTCCCTCCTCAGTAGGTCTTGACTACCCAAGATAAGGAGACATTGGTTGAAATTCCCCCATTCAGCTGTTCTTAACTGCTGACCAGCAGTTACTAGGACGACCTGCTGATATCAAGTTAGAATCTAGCTGTAGAACAGAGTTTTCCTCTATAGAGTAGAAGCTATACAGTGGAAGCTGAGAATCTAAAGGAGGTGTTCATTCACAAGCTCAGCATAATTAGCCCCAGTGGTTTAAATGAGGCAGAGACTTACCCTGTTCCACACTGGGGCATCTCATTCTTGCAGAGCTGGCCATGCAAAGACCATGCTTCCTCTTCTCTATTTTGACACTATCTAAAATTGACCAACTAGATTATTTGGGGGCCAAGGCAGTATAATTTCAGAGATCATAATGTCAGTGGTATTGTCTGTATTCCCATAAATCTCTCCAGAAAAATAATATTTGACATATGCTATAAAAGGAAACATTTGGACAGTTTTGTTGGTTATAAAATAGAATACAAGAAAGGTGCATTTGGAGCAAAAGTTGTTTCCAAACTCTGTTCGTTCTGCATCTTGATGGCACTGGTGGTCTTCCTAGTGATGGTCTGGTCACATGCCCGGTGAGGATTAAATCTGCATTCATCTGACTGAAGGATGGTGGCCTAGCCACACTACTCTGAGCTAAGCTATAGTGTGGGTGGGTCCACTGCACAGACCACCTGGAAGCCAGGCAGGGAGCAAAGGTAGCTTTGGTTGTATGTTTAGAAGAGTGGTAACCTTGGCTGTGGTTCCAGCACCAGGAGGAGATCTGGAGCTAGAGCCGCTTTCGTACTCCAGGGACTCCTGGTCTGGCCTTTCACTTGCGAACCTGCCCTTTCCTTGCTCGTCAGCCCCCTGGGATGTAAAAGGTCTTTGAATTAGTCACTGGTCAGTTCACCTCATTATCAACACCTTCTTTCAGGAAAGTCTGTCTTAGACAAATGAAGGAGACTAGAAGTTCTGGATGCTAGGACCAGTCAATAATTGAGGATAATAATCTCCTTAGATATCTTGTCACTGAGACGGAAGCAAAAAGCTTTGCCAACTACAATGAATTAAGAGGAAAGGAAAAGTGCACAAAATAAAAATAACTGCTATAGAAAGGAAGGATCACCAAGAGCAAACTGCATTCTTTGCCCTAGTATATGATCCTTGTCTCCCTGACTGAAGGGCCGAGCTTCCAACCTTGCCAGGCAAGTGTGAACTCAGAATGTTTCCAAGGAAGTCTTGGTTTCTCGTGTATGAACGCTTTCGGTTTGGTCTCAGGACTTCACAAAGCAGAGGTGAGTTCTGGGGCTGGTGACACTGTGTGCTCGTGACTACAACCTTCTCTTCTGTCCCCCTGCCCACTCAGCACACCCTACCCCCAGCCCACTCCACACTGGAATCAGAGACACTATGTGTCTCTTTTAACAATGTGAGGATTTACCAACTCAAGGCAGAATGTGTAGGAATGGAACAGTCTTGAACTCTGAGGCAGAGTTGACTTCTAAGTAAGAATGGTAGAAAATACTCACTCTAGGGGATTTACCTTCTTTGGGCTTTAGGAAGAAGCTAAAAGCATTGACACTTCAGTGATTTATTTGTATTGCCTGCAGATGAAATTAGATACAATGTAAAGTAGGACATTTTGGGGAGAGGACGATGATTGCAGCCTAGCCTGGTAGCATCATATCTGCAACTACAGTGAGAACCAGTTTAGAACTCTGGAGGCAGGGAACTCTGCCTGAAGCTGGGTGCTTGAAGTCAGCGCTGTGCCGGGGTTTGGCGAGCAGGGAGTTAGGGCCCTGAACCAGAAACTTCCATGAAGGGCAGTGCCATCACCAGGCACCACAGCTAATGCTGGGAGGGGATGGATAATCCAACCACCAAACTCTCCATCTGCTCCAGCTCCTCATCCCATCAACCCTGCCCCTCCCCCGACCTATTACAGTGCCTGGAATTCCGCTACAAGAGATTCACTCTCTGGCGTCCTGAGGAATGAAAGATTTTCAGGGTTCTTTGGGAGTGCACTACAGACCCAAATTATTACTGGTTAAATATTTCCCCTCCTAGTCTTCTATG
>CM053607.1:94670455-94725056 GCA_028646535.1 Procyon lotor | reverse complement strand
CCACCAAACTCTCCATCTGCTCCAGCTCCTCATCCCATCAACCCTGCCCCTCCCCCGACCTATTACAGTGCCTGGAATTCCGCTACAAGAGATTCACTCTCTGGCGTCCTGAGGAATGAAAGATTTTCAGGGTTCTTTGGGAGTGCACTACAGACCCAAATTATTACTGGTTAAATATTTCCCCTCCTAGTCTTCTATGGGAAGACCTCCATTCACACTGCTCTGCTGCCTTTGCTTGCATTATTAAAAAAAAAAAAAAAAAAAAAGGAGGGGATCCAGAAGCAGAATTATATTAAGGCAGAGTCAGGATCACTTCTCCTGTGATAGCATAAATCTGCAAAAGCACTGGATTAATAAGCTGGAGAAGGGGAGAGGAGAAAACAGCACGTGGGGGAATCAGCTGGGGAGAGAATCCTTAGGACCAGTTTGTAAACATTTTGTTGTTTCCTGCCACCCATCTTTGCCACCTTACTTAAGATTTCAGGAGAGATAGCTTTTTTCCCAGGCTTTCTTGTTGGGTTTCTGTTTTAGATAAATGTTAAGGTCGGAGCCCAGATTTACTTCATGTCTCTCCACCCTGTAGCACAGGTGGTGAGAGCCGGCCAAGTCAGAGCAAGGTTTGGCTGAGATGGACTGAGGCGTGCCAAGGGACCGAGGGTGCCAGAGGGAGGGTGTGTGGCAAGGCACCCGTGACACACTGCCTCTCCTCAGTTGGGCCCCGGGCTAGCCCCACAGAGCTCCTTGTTCTTGGCCTTCCGCATGCCCTTGCTACACCAAAGGGAGACCCAGGCAGCTGCCACCAGGGAGTGGTGTTGTGGTGGCAGCTGGGAGGCGGGGCGGGAGTCCAAAGGCTCCAGGCTGCCAGGACTCCGGGGCTGCCCACCCTCCCCACCCACTCGCTCCTCATTAGGGCATCAAGGGCAAACCCGAGCCCTCCTTGGTCCCCTCCATTGTCTCCCGACCTCACCAACATCCCAAGGACCACCTTGTGGCACGATCCGCAAGCCAAGCCTCACTGGCCACTTCTCCCTTGACGCCAGCCTCCAGCCAAATGCTCTTCCAGATTCGGCCTGTGAGGGACGCACCCTGGAAACTTGGGTAGAGGAAGCTGGCACTTGATGGCAAATCTGGCTCCCTACAAAGAGACGGACCACTGGGGAATGCAGTGCCTCTGTGGTGCTTTTAGAAACAGTTCCCAGCTTTACTGAGGAGGACAAACTTCTGTGGAAAATGCCTGTCATTCATGTTCCTGGCAGATCTTCCAGCGTTTTAAGGGCACAGATGTAGCTCTGACGGCTCTCTCCACAAACACAGACAGAAACTCTGTCAGGACACTGGCTGGGGCGGGTGCCAGCTGGCTGACTAACACAGTGGGGCTCAGACAAAGAGCAAAGGGTGATTTCTGAGCACTGGAGAGGTGAGGACATGTCCTCTCTCCAACACCCTCATGCCACCCCAACATTGTCATCTCCACCTTGAGGGTGAAGTAGCTCCTCCTGCCCAGAGTATCTAAGGGCACCTGAGAGACATGAACCTACATTTATCCCAGATGTTATGGGTTGAATCAAGGACTTCCAAAGAGATACACTAAAGTCCTAACCCCAATACCTCAGAATCTGACCTCATATTTGGAAATATGTCTTTGCAGATATAATTAGTTAAGATGGAGTTGTACTGGAGTAGGACGGGCTCTCAGTCTAATGTGACAGTGTGCTTCTAAGAGAAGAGAGAGCCATGTGGAGATGCAGAAACACAAGGGAGGGAATGGCTCTGGGTTGGGCAGAGGCACACTGCGGAGGGAAGAAGCTGAAAATCAGAGAAGGCCAAGGACCGACGCAAACCACCAGGAGTTAGGAAGAGGCAAGTAATGACTCTCCTCCAAAGCCTCAGAGAGAGTATGGACCTGCCGACATCCTGATTTCAGACTTCCAGAACTCTGAGAAAATAAATTTCTATTGTTGGAAGCCTCTCAGTTTTGGTACTTGGCTATAGCAGCCCTAGAAAATGAGTAGACCACACAAGGTTGGCGGGATGAGTGTCACCCTGAGCTGGCCAGCATGCAGAGGCTGGCTAATGGAGATCCCAAGGGAATGCCCCATCAAGAGCACCAGGGAAAGAGCAGGTGCTACAGCAAACATGTTTGCTGTTTTCTCTCTGAAAATGCCTGTCTTTCATGGTTCTTGGAAGGCTCTGTAATTCTTCTTTTATTTCAAACAGACCAAAGCGTCTGGTTGTCCAATAATAAATGTGCTGTCCTGGAGCCTTTGCCTGTGATTGAGACTCGGCAGACAAGACAACAGTCCTTGGGAATAAAAGCTCAATCATGTCTATTTGGTTTTAATAAGGAAAATCTGAGTCACTCTAGAAGAAAACACCCTAGTCACCTGGTTGGGCCTAATGGCCTGGGAGGCTGGTCACAAATCCTTGGGCTTTTAGCCCCTTACTTCAGATTAGAGTGTGGGGCTGAATGAACATAACCTTATCTTTCAGCCATGGCAGAGCGTGACCTAGGAGACCTTGAGCTGTCTATAAAGAAAGTCGACTTGGCATCACTTAGGGGATTAAATGGAAGGGAAATGTGGCTGGAGAGGGTGGCTGGGTGGAGACGGTGTAACCCAGGCACGATAAAGCCACCACCTGAGCCAGAACAGGATGGTGAAGGTTAAGGGGACAGGATAGCTTTCAGGGAAAGAAGCAACTTGAACATGAGGAAAAGAAGAAAGTTTCTGAAGACCGTGACAAATGTCTGCATGTGGGAATGGACTATAAGAGGAATTCACCTCATTCACCCAGGGAAGAAAGGGTTTATTCGACTGATTTTAAAACACCTAGATTTCCAGGAATATCCCAGGCATCTCATAAAATCTAATATTCTACAAAATAGGAGGATTTAGAATTAAAGAACATAAAGAAGATTATATAAAAGAGACAAAGGGATAGATGTTACAGGTACATACATAAAAGGGAGTGTTCCCACTGAATGCCAAGGCAAAAAGAAATTACCCAAATAGTTCTCCTTGCGTACAACATACAAACTCATCTACAGACTTGTAGTAGATGTGAGTGAGAACATTTTTATACCACTAATCTATATTCTTTTTATGAAGAAATGATCACATAGTTCCTTTTCTAGATGTGTGGGTGTGTCATTTCTTCAAAACTTACTGGGCTGAAATGAAGCTCAGTTTAAAGTTTGCAAATGGATTCCCTAATTTCTATGGTTATTATCCTATCCTTAAGAGGTAAGTTTGTGCTAAGGAACCCCACTAAAAATAGGCATGATTTTACAATAAATATGTTCTCCCTTAGTAATGTCGGGTCTTAGAGCCACAGACAGAGCAATGGGTGATAACTGAAAGACAGTCTGCCTCGACACAGCAAGAAACAAAGAGGATACCTTTAATCCTTCAGGAGTGTAATTATCTCCTGAAAATCCCAGCGAGTGCAGAAGTCTCCTGGCTATCACTAGATTTCTTTCAGTTTGGGATGGAAGTATGCAGTGAAAGTCATTCACTGAAAAGGACTGGTTTCTCTATCTTGTGCTTGAAATCTGAGCTCTGCAGAGATTAATGCGGTCCTTTGAGCGAGGCGTGGCCTCGCTTTGGCTCTCCGAGTGCCGAGCATCATTCTCAATGAACTGGCCGGTTGCCCCTTATTCTACTTTTGCATGTGTTCCCAGAAAACAGCAGGACTGTTCTGAGATTCCTCCAAGTTCGAGAGTGTGTTCCATTGACTGTTTCTTCTGTCAGCAGTTTCAAAGGTTCTTGATGGTGTTTCTTTTGTGGCGGCAAAACCAAAGGCTGGAAGGCTGCCCAAGTACCTGACCAAAACAAAGCCTTCCCATCACATCACCAGACTTCATGTGTCGCCCGCCACCCCCCTCCCCCGCTTCTTCTTTGTGGCTTATGTTGTCGTGTTTTCCAGAACCAACTGTTTCAATGATGGACAGAAGGGCTGGCTTACAAGTTCAACAGGATTAACAGAATTGAAGATGCACAGTTTACACATACGAGAAGGGTGGCATGTTAATGCTGTCCCTTACTCTCCACACACGCACACAGACTTATTAGCAAAGAAATATGGTGAACCGAAGACTTACACAAATGACTGACTAAATGTTTATATGGGAAAAGACCTATTCCAATATTTAGTGGATAATGTTAATAATTGTCGGACAGCTTTGTAAGCCAGGCACTGCTGACACTTTATGACCATTATTCCTACATTGTTCTAACTGACCCTGCTAGGTGACTATTATTAGGTTCCCTGCGCCAGTGAGCAAAGGGAGGCTTTAAAATGTTAGGTGACTGCCCAAGTTTCTGGGCTATTCTTACTCTCTTTCTATTCTACCAAGGATACTGACAGGAGTGTTCAAAATACAAAATAACTAACTTCCATAATACATGTATATTTTAAAGACGTTCACTATAGCCACTTCTGAATTAACTATAGCATAATCACTGAGGCTTCTCTTCTCCTGGGCAAAAGTCCAATGAGACTTGTTAAACTACCAGCCAAGTCAGTGTTTTCCCGCCGAAATGCTCTGCAGCCTGGTGAGCCTGCTTCTTCCTCTTCTTTCCTTCCACCCCAGAGCACGGCAGCATCAGAGGTCAGCCCTGCTGCCCATCTCTCTGCACTTTCTGGGGTTTGCAAATGAGAACGGCCAGCTCACTGACCCACAGAATCCTCAGCCTTGGAAAATCCCACCCCTGACCTTGCAGGTAACCGGCTCTCCACGCGCTCAAGCAACTGGCATTTCTCAGGAAGCAGCAGGGAAATGCAGACGAAGAAAAGCTGATCTAGGACATTAGAGGCCAACACTGCCTCTCTTCGGTGGTTTCATGAGACTATTAGCAAAACTGCCCTCTAGTCCTGGAATGGCTCCGCTCCCCTGAGAGCTTTCCACAGGACTGGAACTTCTGCCATCCTTCTTTCTTCCCTGTTCTTCCTTTCCCTTCCATTTCCATTCCTTGTCTCTTCCCACCCCCCCTTTTTTTTAAATGAACCTAAGGTGCAGAGGAATGCCTTAATCATGGGTCTCAGTTTATGATACACTGTCCTCATGAACCCACGCAAGAACTCTTTCTTGTTTCATACAAATGTCCTTCTCCCTCTTTCCTCCTGATCTCCATTGCTTCCTCCTTGGGTCCCTGCACTAATGTGCCTGGTTTGCATTACTTATGTACAGGTTTGTGGCAGACACTGCTTCTGGTCCCCTTTACACACTAACAGAATTTGTAGCGGGCTGTTAGGATGACACTACTTAATTTTGGCAATGGGACATGGGCACAAGTGACGTGCCAACTTTTAGGTTGCCCTATAGGCAGAAATGCATACTTCTCATTCCTCTTCTTCCTCCCCATTGCCCCAATGGTGAGGCTGCCAGAGGAGATGAAGCAGCCTCAGAGGACCTAGACCTAAAAGCCACGAGTAGAAGTGGGAAAGCCCAAGAATAGAAGGAGTTGGGTCCTCGATGATTTTGACCCACAATAGTGGGCTGCCTGCCTAAATTTTTATAGGAGAAAACAAATCTATCTGGTTTAATCTACGATCATTTGGAGTGCTTCTGTTATAGCCATTGATCTAATTTCCTAAATAAATACAGGGTCTTTACAAAGTATTCACGGTCATTTACTGTGTCTGCATGTGTTTCACATCAGGGATGCTATTGTTCTCTTCCTTTGGCTTTGTTTTTTCACTCAGCACTGCTTTTTAAAAGTCTATCCTTCCACCATGAGCACATCTAGTTCCTGCTTCTAAGTGCCGCAGAGTAGACCACCGTGGGCCTCTGCCATTTTCCCATACACTCCCCCAGTGACAGAGGCACCTTCTCCCTATCAAGAACAACACCATGACGATCTCCTTGGTGATGTCCCTAACGAAACTTTCAAGGACGTTCTCTTGGGTCTGTGTAGAGAGAACCATCCCTGGTCACAGAGCAGTCTCACATTTGTTCCATTAAGTTCTGCCAAATCACTCTCCAGAATGGTTTTAACAGTCTGCATGTCCACAAGCGATGTCTGGGGGCTCATTTTCCTCCACATCCTCGCCAATGCTTTATTTCAGTGTCTGATTTTTGCCAGTCTGAAGCGACTCATTTTTATTTGCGACACTGTGATTATTAGTGTTTATGTAACTATTCATATACTTGTTAGTCTTTTGGGTTTTTCCTTCTGTGAATTTCCTCTTCATACCCTTTTCCCACTTTGTGATATATTCTTGACATTAATTCATACTGGTTTGAGTCACTTCTAGGCATCATCCTTCAAGGCAGGAATTCTTAGCACCATATTCATTGAGACCCTAGAGCCATTTAGTATCAGTTTCTACATCAGTGTACAACCCCTATCAATTCCCATAAGTTTGTGCTCCCCAGGGCCCGTGACATTCCCAATGTCACTGAGCTGCCTGCCAACTGCCAAGTACCCTCAGCTTCCAGTAACTCTACTGGTAAGCCAACCCTCCCCGCACTCCCCCTCACTCTAGATTTTAGTCCTCAAACTGAATACAACCCTCTTCCTTTCCTGTACTCTTTTTTTGCTTCCTCTGCAGTTAAGGAGCAGAGAACAGGCTGAGATTTGGATTATGCAACTAGAGGCTAACGCTTAAGACCAACATTTGGAGGCCAGGTTGGGGCAGAGAGATGAAGGGATGGTAGGTATAGAGGGGCTGGGGGAGGGTGGCAGGCCCTACAAGGTGGGGTCTAGGGCTCTCTCCTCATGCCTGCCTGTCGCTCCCCAGGATGTATTCCTCCTGATCTGGTCGGTGTCACAAGACCATCACCATCACAGAGGGCAAGGGGTAGAGCACAGTGTTGGAGCCGAAACACATCATTGAGGGTATCCTTAAGTGGTGCCCTGACCTGACACGCAGCTGCTCTACAAGGATCGCTAGCTTCTGGATGGCGGCACAGCCCTGGGAGAGTGTGCTTTTACTAGTGAGACTGGGTAGCCACAGGGCCCAGCCACAGTAATGCTGCCCTTCCAGGGGGATGAAGTTGCCAGGCCCCGTACCTGGAGCCCTGGCCCAGCCCACCTGTGCTGCCGGTGCGATGACCCCTCAGGGCCCTGGAGCAGAGCTGATGAACAGCCCTGCAGTGGGAGGCCCTGCCCCCTCACCACCGCTCCCCTCCTCAGTAAAAGAGATTTGGGAGTCTAAGAAAAAAACTCAAGATTTCAATATTTGGAAATGGAAACGTGGATAAAAATTTAAATGAGACACTTTAAGGTCCAACCTAATTCTAAAGAGTATGACTCTTGAGAGTACATGTGGGAATTTATAGAACTTCTCAAACCAAGATGCTTCCATTAGCTCTACCTCTTATTTGCAGCTTAGTTTTTACTAATCTTCTCACCAAAGGGCTATTGTCCTTTTGGATTTGTTAACACTTGCCTTCAGCTTAGGGAAGCCCACCCCCATTCACAATAGGAGGCCACGGTAGTTGTCCACATGGGATTTTTTTCTTTACGGCAACCTGGATTGGCAGCCCACCAAAGCCAATGCCAAAAATTCATTCATCCAAACAGAGCAAAATATTTTAAAAGAGTGCCCCCAGTAACAAACTAAGTAGGGAATAAAGCTGATTTTACTGCTGGACTAGAACAAGGAAGAATGTACCAATGCTGGGCCCCCTGGTACTGACCAGCAGCCTTTAATATATAGTTTCCTAGGTGTCGCTCTTGGCTTTAATCATGGTTCACTGCTACACCACTCAGTCTGCTAGTTAACACACATGATATCTTCGACCTTTTATTCTTCTGTCATTCCTGCTTGGGAAAACTCCAACTGGGGATGAACTCGGCCGTGCTTTCGGCCGTGCTCCCTCTGCGCTCCCACAGAGAAGCTCTCTCGCCCAGCCCCTGTGGCAAAGGTCACACCACGGTGCCGACAGAGGCTCCAGACAAATCTGTGGTTTCCAGCCACATCTGGGCTTTCAGCACTGCCTGGCCATGTTTCCGTGATCTATAGCGCCATTTCCCCCCAAGAGACTCTTTGAGACTTCCCTCTTTTATGTCGCTTTCATTAAGTTCACTTCCTTCTTCACCTCCAACTGGACAGAGGATAAAGCCCAGGATAACTCCTTCAACTCCATGTCCTCCCTACTGCCCCTCAGGTGTATCTCATCGACTTCTTCAGCCTAGTGGAGGCAGGGTCCACCAGCTTCTCCTGCTACCTGCTTCTATCTTTGCTGATGACCCTCAATCAGATCCAACGGCCTCATTTCATAAAAAATATTGTGCCAACCTCTTGCTCTTTACTATTGAGAAATGAATCTAACCTAAGACACATACTTACACTGTAATTCATTTAATGCCATAATTACAAAATATAAGGGAAAACAAAGGGTAGTAATGAACATCTCAATACAGAAAAGTTCCAGCCCTACTGATACTGAATACATAATTAGGTACAGAAAGGCTTGCTCCTAGTTGTAGAGTCGACGCATGGTTGTTATGCATGTCCATAACATAGTTGGTACTGGGGCTCAAACATGAAGGGCAAAAACACCATCCCCCAAATGATCAACCCTTGCTAAAGCTCTCAAAAAAATACAGTGTAATTTCCCCTTGATTTACACAGCAGTTGAAACTCTGGAAAAATTATATTAACACTGTATAAAAATTCTTTTTTTGGGGTGCCTGGGTGGCTCAGTCGTTAAGCGTCTGCCTTCGGCCCAGGTCAGATCTCAGGGACCTGGGATCGAGCCCCGCATCGGGCTCTCTGCTCTGCGGAAGCCTGCTTCTCCCGCTACCATTCCCTCTGCTTGTGTTCCCTCTCTGGCTGTGTTTCTCTCTGTCAAATAAATAAAATCTTTAAAAAAAAAAAAAAAAAAATTCTTTTTTTGTTTATGTGAGACCCAGAATTAAGCGTCAGGCTCAGCTGATTCTAAACAGGTTTTTCACTTTCCTGTTTGTCGGTTCTTTAGAAAGCTGCCCAGGATATAGAAACGTCCTCCCCTCTGTTGCCCGTCACAGAAGAAAATCTCCCAGGGCACTGCCCACTCAGTGCCTTAGTCCCCCTGCCTCAATGTTAATACTTTGCTAAGGGCAAAAGGCAATCTTAGCCTGAGCCCCTCTTTCCCCCAGGATCCTGTAAGTCTACTTTAACATATAAAAATTCTTCTGGGAACTTCCTTTATCTCTAACTACCCCCGCCAGATACATGTTGGCAATCATCCCCCAAGTATATGGCCCACTGATATACGTCTGAAGGGTCTCATGATTAAGGCATTCCTGGATGGTAATAAATGACCTTTCCCTAACAATAGTTAGCCCCCTCAAAGTCCTGGAAACCTTGCTTCCAAAATTCCCTACGGACTTACACTATCCCAAACCCCCTCCTGACTTGAAAATATGTATTCAGCCACTCCTCATGACCCCAGTGTAGCTCTTTCTGCCCAGGGGTCCTGTCCCTATGCTTTAATACAATCACCTTTTTGCACCAAAGTAATCTCAAGAATTCTTTCTTGGCTGTAGGCTTTGAACTCTAATGTCTTTCCTACATCATTTAGGACTGTAGGGGATAGAATGCTTGGAGACATCTCCGATAGGACTCCTTTAACAGTTGACTACAGCCAAGGCCTAACTAACTAAGGAACAAGTGTTAGTGTGGGTAGAGGTTAACATGCTGGGAAAGGAACACACATTTTCACAAAGGCAAGGACCTTGTCTCTTTACATCTGTATTTGTAGCAACTATAATAAGGCCCAGTATCCTGTAGGTATTCAATAAATATATGATGAAATTTTTTTTTTTTAAAGATTTTATTTATTTATTTTACAGAGAGAGAAACAGTGAGAGGGAACACAAGCAGAGGGAGTGGGAGAGGAAGAAGCAGGCTTCCTGCTGAGCAGAGAGCCCGATGCAGCTCAATCCCAGGACCCTCGGATCACGACTAGAGCTGAAGGCAGAGGCTTTAACCCACTGAGCAACCCAGCCAGGCGCCCCAATATATGATGAATTATTAAATAAATCTTTCATTGGTAACATGACAAAGTATGAACGGTGGCTGGCTCTGGGTGTGGTATTCACAGTCTTTTTTCTGTACCTTTTAAATGCTTTTTGGTTCTATCCAAATTTTCAACAATGAGCACATAATCCTTTTTCAAAGTGTTTCATAGAGGCGCATGGGTGGCTCAGTGGGTTAAAGCCTCTGCCTTCTGCTCAGGTCATGATTTCAGGGTCCTGGGATCAAGCCCCACATAGGGCTCACTGTTCAGCGGGGAGCCTGCTCCCCCCCTCTGTCTGCCTGCCTCTCTGCCTACTTGTGGTCTCTCTCTCTCAAAAAAATAAGTATATTAAAAATAAACAAACAAACAAATAAAGTGTTTTACAGACACAAAAGTAAGTCCTCGCATAATGCTTTTCTTTGGTAGTGGGGGTGGTGTGTGTGGTGACAGTAGTGTGGAATACTGTTTGTGCTCACTCATTCCTTCACGCCCTTTTAGGGGAAGGAGTATACCTTATACAGAGCAGTTGAGCAGAAAAGGCCACTGTAGAATCCAAATGTCATCTGCAACCTCTTCCCCCCACCCCCAACCCTTTGTCTCTCTTTCATATGCCGCAAAGAACTATGTGGGCTGCCTGTGAAGAGGGCGCAGACAGGAAAATGATAGGGATTTTCCATGCATTTGAAAAACTGTGTGGGAATACATTCTTCCAAATCACATGGAAAGCTATTTAAAAAGCAAGCCTATTGTGAATGGGGCATGAGGGGCGGATCTCTCAGGATGTTCTTAGTGTGCAAAAATGAAATACTCCCACGAGTCCCTGAGCAGCCCGAGAATCTGCCAGTGCACTGGCACTAACCTAGATTTAAAGGCTATGGAGTTCTGACAATATGCTCTGGCCTTCCCTCAACAGTGATATAAAACACTTCATACAAGTGCCAACGAGGAAACCATCACCAAGGTGTACTAATACTAAGCGGAAGCAAACCCAACTGCAAATTATGGGGTATAGGAAAAGGAGAAAAATCTTTTCAGCTACGGACAAATGAGTTGAGGGGGAACAGGGAAGGTTCCAAAATTTAGGGGAAATTATCAGGTAAATAAGTGGTCTCCTGGGCTACCCACATTGACAAATTGCATTCAAAGTCATTCCAAGCCTTCCAGGAAGCTTACAACGATCCCATCATTTTCCAAAGTGACCCCTCGCTTGCTTGCACCTATCTGGGGCTTCCTCCCAAAGTCATCTGTTGGTCCAACTATTTAAGAAACTCATAATTCTCGACTGAATTATCATCCAAATAGGGTAAAATAAAAATAAAACTTTTCATATTAAAATTCTTATGCATTTACCTGCTACGGACCCTTTCTCGGGAAGCTACTGGTGCATGAGCTATTCTAAACTAAGCCAACTAAAAACATCAGGATCCAGGAAATGGAAGATTGTGGAGGGTCAGGAGGAAAGTGACTGTCCAGGCGGATGTTGAACAAAGGTTCAAAGACAGCGGTCAAGACAAGATCTCACAGCCACATACCTAGAGAACACCATCCCAGATAGAGCAGGCAGGGGAGACGTGAAAGCCAACACCTCCTGATGTGTTCAACCACAATAAAAGTTAGGCTTGTTTCAGTGGAGTGCACCGGGCAAAGAGTAGTAAGGATGTTGCAAACCAAGGTAATAAAAAAAAAAAAAAAATTAAAAAAAGGAAATAATTATTATCTCCAGGAAAGAAGTTACAGAAAAATGGAAACATAGTTTTAATAAATGACATGGATTGGCTGTAAATTATTTTTGTAGGACCTTGACAATGCAAACGTTTTAATAATGCAAACAGAACATGTGATAGAATTCTAGTAGAAGACTTTTAAGAGAGCATGTGAGGACAGGATCTGAGGGAACAGCCTCATACGTCAGTCAGAAGATTATACCTAAAATCAGAAAGGCAAGAAGTAGTGGTGCAAACAAGTCATTTATAAATATGGCAGTAAAAGTAGGGAGAAAAATTAAAAGGGGGTCTAGGCCTTCAGGAGGTAGAAATCAGTACAGACAGGTAAAGTATTTCCTTTTGTTGGCTCTTAGGGGTTCAAAAGTGTTCCCCGGCAAACCTCTCTGTTCAAGCCCTAACCCCCAATACCTCAGAATGTGGCTCTATTTGGATATAAGGCATTGGAGAGATAAGGTCATCTATGTAGTACTAACCCGGTTTGATCAGTATCCTTATAAAGGGAGACTAGTTACACACAGACACCAGGGAGGGGGACACACAGAGAAAAAGGTTGTGTGAAGCACTGGGAGAAGGTGGCCATCCACAAGCCAAGAAGAGAGGCTTCAAGAGACATTGAAATTCAAGAACTGCCAGACCCCAGAACTGTGAGAAAATAAATTTCTGTTCTTGAAGCCACTCAATCTATGGTATTTTTTTTTTCAGGGCAGCCCAAGCACCTAACACATAATGGATGAGGTCAGAATTTTTAAACACTGTACCTGCATTACTTTTATTTTACGAAATTAGGAAAAAAAGGTTAAAAAAACCCAAAAAACAAAAAACTAACCAACAGGTGAAGCAGTTCTTATGAGGAAAAAACAAAAAACAAACACAGAGCTCAGACTAGTTGAAGCACTAGCTCTGGATACTTCGACAATATCTGGACTACCCTTGGGGAAATGCCATGCAGAGTTTCCCCATAGGCCCCAGCCGTGAGGCCCCCCAGGCTAGGATCAGCTGCGCTGCTCTGTGGCTGGGGTTTGAACAAAAACCTTAGAGGTCTCTTTGCTCATCAGCATACCCTCTGCATGCCACTGCCCAGCTCAAGGGTAGGCCTGGGAGTGACTCTGGCAGAAAAGCTTGGTTGGCCTTTGTACCTGGAACTGAGCTCAGTAGTTCTCTTGAGGTCTGCACTGACAGAAGAAACACTTTTGTTTCTCTTATAAAAGAGTCCATATAATGCCATGGTGCTAAGAACCTGAGCAAAATGAGAGGAAGGATTACAAAACGCCCTTAGAGAACCCTCTGTTTCTCCCTAAGGCTATCCGGGTTGAGGAAAGAGACAACAAGACCACAAACAAAAGTCCACTAAATTGTTACCTTACAGCTGCAACCACTCCAAAGCCAACACCTAAAACACTTGGGCGTCTGCCGTGGCTCCCTGCTAGGGCTGCATCATCAAGACGCTGGCCAGAAATCTGAGTCGAACTTGCAGTCAAGCAGGATGATGGAAAATGGATTGTTTGGGAGGGTTCTGTCAAATCATTCCACACCAAATCAAAGGCGTACCTATCTATCCGTGAAGTAGAGCCCTACTTAGTGTTGACAAGACCCTCACAGATTCTCCGGTAAATGGCTACCAGTTCTCTTAAACAGCAAAAGGGAAACTAAAATTAATGGAAAACGTTTCCAAATTCTAGTAGCGACGAGGGCTACACTCTCTGCCTGAAACCTCACTCACTCTGGAGTCTGCTGATGGGATCTTAGCAAACCTGACACAAGGCATCAAGGCTTAGGAATTCTTACCTCAGTCCGCTCTCTGGAATCTCTGCAGTGCCTGGTCCCAGATGGAAGAGGAAGGCAAAATTTCTAGTTCTCTCTTCCCTTCCAGATCCCGACTCAGCGGTTGGCCGCTCTTTCCCAGAAACGGCACTGCCTCCTCGTTTTTTCGTTTTGTATCCTGAGAACTTAGCTTGGCTGCACTATCATTTAATATACGCTATTCCTATAACGTTTTCTTCTCCATATTTCAAGTAATAGGCAGGATTCTTGTGGAGAGGAGGAACTGACAGTGGTCATAATCACCTCTAGTCTTTTTTTTTTTTTTAAGGTTAAATCCAATGAAAAAATAAGGAAGGAGAGAGAAGTCTCTAGAGGCCAGAGGAGGGAGAGTCCCTGGGATCAGGAAAAGGAGAGCACTTGTTTGCAGCCACTTGAGTAGGTAATAATAAGAAATTAGAAGAACAGGATCTTTTTTGACAGAAACGCTACACAGGGAGTTTAAGAAAGTAGAGCTCCAAACCAGGGTGCCCACCCCCACCTCAGCTTATATTACTGGTGTATCACGTGCCTAACAAGGAGGCAAAGGGCGGACAGACTGGAAGGAATCACCGATTGGACAACACAGAGGTCAGGTGCTCAGGCTCAGCTGGAGATAAGAGCGGCTTTAATTGGGGGGCCCTGGGGGATGTGCTAATAATGACATAAATAAAAATTCCCAACACCCTGCGAGGATACGGAGCCCTAATTAATTAACTGAAATGAAATAAAGTAGTATTTCTTGCTTACCCAGGTCCCAGTCCACTCAGTTGGACATTTGAGTATTTCGAGACCGGTGAGCAGCTGTGGGGGAAACGGCGGGCACCCAAATCAGGAGGCCGCACAAGCATAGGCAGAGCTCCTTTCAAACAAGGCTGGGTGGGTGAGCGTGTGCGCAGGGCGGGGCTGCGCTCGGCAACCGGAAGTCGGAAGTCGGCCCGACACGCCCCCCCGCCCCCCCCACCGCCCTCGCCCAGGCCGAGGCCAAGCCTAGAATTGTATGTGTGTGTGTGTGTGTGTGTGTGTGTGTGCGTGTGTGTGCGCGTGTGCGTGTGCGTGTGCGTGTGTCTGTTTTTATATTTTATTTATTTATTTGACAGAAAGAGAGAGAGAGATCACAAGTAGGCAGAGAGGCGGGCAGAGAGAGAAGGGGAAGCAGGCTCCCTGCTGAACAGAGAGCCTTATGTGGGGCTCGATCCGAGGACCCTGAGATCATGACCTGAGCTGAAGGCAGACCAAGCCTAGTGTTTTGCTGTTTAGGTTCATAGCTGCGTATCTGAGGGAATATCCCCAGGTGAAGTAACTCAGATGGGCTCAACATACCCAAATTGACCTAAATCAGTTTGGGGGAACAAGTGGGAAAGAAGGCAGTTGGTTTTTTGGTCCCGTAGTCTCACTTTGGGACCACAGACTCTGACGAACGCACCTTGGGTTTAGATTAAGAATTCCCTGAAGGCATCCACTGGGCACCTTGTGGTCATAGTCTTTGTCATTTTTTTTTGTGGTAGAGGAAATTAGTGAGGGGCTAGGCGTATCATTCTATTTAGTTATCCTTATTCTATTTAAGTTTTGGGAATTCTGGGGATTAGATTTTTGCTGAAATTTTTACCCATTACAAAAAATGGATTTTTATTTTTGTCATGCAGAAAAGAAGTTTGTGAGGAAGAAGCAAGCAGAGTTTTTGGTTAGCAACAAGATAAAAAAAAAAACCAACCTCTAAACTTTATTTATCTGGGATCTTAGCAAGCTCAAAACCACCAGAACATTTTTATGGTATCAACTTAACGAATTCTCTAGGACCCCAAAATGTCTTATCAGATTGAATTATATCCAATATCAGTTTGGTGGTTATATTCAGTGAATATTAAATACTATCCACAAGGCTGGTTTTAGGTGTAAGCAGACTTTGTTCTCACGGAGCTATGTTCTGGTGGGAGAGAGACAGTGGACACATATACAGATAGATACATCAGTTTGTAATAAGCCTTATAAAGGAAATTAAAGCAGAGTAAGGGATAAAGAGTAATGGGGGAGGGTTTGCTTTCCTTCCATTTCTCCTTCCAGCTCTCAAGCTCGTTGGTACCTCAGGACTTCTGCAAGTGCCTTTTCTCATCTGGACCCCATTCCTCTTCCTATAAACTCTCCCTTCTTGCCTGGTTGCCTCTCACTCCCCTTCAGCACTCAGCCCCAAATCACTCTCTTAAGGAAACCTTTTTTAGTCCTCCAGAAGAGATCAAGTTCAGGTTCCCGCTTAATCACAGCATTGGATTTCTTCATTTGCACTGAGCACCTGATGACATGTGTTTGGAAGTGTTTAATGTCTGTGTCCCTTCTAGAGTCTGAGCTCCGGAAAGCAGAGACTGTCATATTCTCTGCTGAATGCTTAGAACCTTGTCTTTGGTGGAGTATGTACCCGACAAGTAATTGTTGAATGTCTGAGTCACTCAGGATACCAGAACCCTTCATTAGGTGGAGATGTCCCTTTCTCAACACTGTTGAGAAAGCACTGCTTAATCTTAGGGGTCATCTAAATAATTTGGGCAATTTTTTCTACAGCAAGGTGAATTGACATAACTTGCTTTCATCTGATCATGAGTATCAGTACTAACTTGGGCCGCTTTCCTCCTTTCATTTCACTTCATCCATCTTCATCACTCTGGAAAACCTGGGCTGACTGACCTACAATTTAAAATGAATAATCTTTTATTTGTAAAAGATTGAGTCATAAGTAGGCAGAATCAACCCATGCTTTTATTTTCATTGCATATAAAAATTTCATATGAAGGTATTGATGTACAGTACTATCCTCATGGGCTGTAAGAGAGGCTAAGAAACCACTATAAGAATCATCATTTATAATGCTCACACACAATTTACCACTCTGAAAACATATTCTAAGAAATAAAATTAAAAATAACCAAAATCAGTAAGGATATTTTTCAGAATTATAGTGTCCCCTTTGTACTGTTTAAAACAAAAGTAATCAAATTCCTTTGGGCCAGGGCTGCTAAAATCTACAGTTTGTGTCAAAAAAATAAAATAAAATAACAGGAGGCTCATTTTTCCTAGAAAAAGGATCTCTCATTAAGTCAAGTACTCTGATGGCTGGGCAAGAGTGGGAGGGAGTTTCCATACCACCCAGTGGGACTTTTTCATAACTTTTGGGAGCTGGCCTTTATGCTGAGGTTAACTTTTAAAATGCGAAAGCCATAGTAGTTTTGCAGAAACAAATTTTAGAGAACGGTGAATCATTTTTGTGTGAATTGGCATCATATAAAACCTGTGTTTTACCTATGGATCTACATATATAATGGAAATTTGGTTGATCTTAGTTGAAAAATTCCAGGGTTAAAAAAATGGCCTTTTCCTATTACTCTCTTAACATGACAGGAAACTGATGAATACATGACCGACCAACACATGTGACCTGAGGCTCTAGTTTCAAATCAAGTTCATCTGCCTATGTACTTAAGAAGCCAAAAGGACTTTGTTATCACTGGAGAAGGATATATTTTCCCAATTAGTGTTTGAAAGTTTAAAAAAAAAAAAAAAATCCAACAATCAGATGTAACTAACTGAAGTAGCTCCTGATCAGCAGATGGGGAGAAGAATCATTATATATGTAGTGCCGCTTCATGGCAATAAGTACTTAAAAGCTTGTATCTCAGAAGGGTCTCAGAATCTTCCAGCTATGGTCAGAAATCCAATTGATTCAAAGCTTGGTTATAAAAATGCCCAGCCCTAGCCTCCCCCCCCCTCCATTACCTTACTTTCAAATGCAGCAAAACAGAAGAAAATATTGGTTAAAGTTAAGGCACAGCCCTGGGACCAAAGACCTGCAGCTATGTTTTTTAAATTTATATATCTTTATGTATTTTATAATTTTCTTGAATCTTCCATAAACAAGCTCTAAGGTGACAAGACTATATTACAGGAGAAAAGAAAATGTACAAGGAGTATGTATACACACCATTCATTCTCTCACCAAGAGTTTCCAAATATATCAACACCATCCCATCATGGGATGATGTTTTAATAAGAACTGATAATTTACAATTAACATTACAGTATATACATTACAATAAATACATGGTTGTAAACAGACAAACAAGACTGTATTACAGGTAAGGTCATTTGGTGAGAAAAAATGCATGGCACAAAAAATAAATAATGCATTCAAAAATTATCATAAAGCTTTCTGTAAAAACCATTTCATTCAAGTTTTTTTTCCTTGTCTGCAATTTGTTCTATCTACATTATTTTCTTGTGAATTTGAAGTGATGTAAAAGAAAATGAAATTAAAACAGCATTATTCTGTTTAGTAACTTGCAAGCTGAAATGTACTGGTTTTATGCAAACTTGGACATTTTTCCCCATACAGTACCCAGATATTGCATTTTCTTATGGCATTTTAGGAAATATAAAGCCACTTGTATAAGGATGTTCTTTTTAAAGCAGTGTATAATTCCAAAGCACACTTTGGCGAGAGAGAAGGAAAGAGAAAGAAGGGAGAGGATAAGCAGATTGTACAGTGCATTAGTCCCTGTCTCTTGGATATTATGTATGCCTTTTCTACAATTTGATTGTCCATCGGTGAGTATCTTCACAACATGTGACCATTATAAACCAACAAACTGGAAAAAAAAAAAACAAACCCTCTGTTTTTCAATGCAGTTACAAATCCTTTCAGGTCTGGATTTGTTTGTGATATATTGCTACTTTAATTTTTTTCCTATTATTATTAAGATTTTAGGCACTCTGTGGGGGAAATACCAAGCATTAGTGAGAGGAGGGAATGACATTATTTTGGATAAAGGAATAAGCTCTAGATTGTTTGCCTTTTCTTCTAGACCTCCATCAAGGACAAATAAAATTAAACAAGTTTCCAAATGTTCTTGTGAAACCACTTAGCTAAGCACAGGACTTTATTTGAAAGATTACTGATTTTTTTTTTTCACAGACTGAAGAGTGGAAATCTGATAATTAGTTGATTCCTGTTCTGCTCTAAGAACAGATCTGAGCTACATAATTTTTCTATCAAAGTTTCCCCTGTGGATCTCAGGGTATTAAAATAGGGACTATCTTCAGCTCTGGGTCATTTCCCTAGCTGATGACTTAGTTATTAGTCCCCAGTAGACTCCTTGTGAAATCCCAAATATAAATGTTTTTCAGGGTTACAACTTTTCTTGACTATTTATTGTCCATTTGGTCAGATAATCTTTTTGGTCTCTATTTCAATTCTTGTTTTATCAATGTGAAAAATGATTATTTGGGCTCCAAATTCTTCATAGAGAAAGCAAATACTTTATAAGAGCTGAAAGGGGAAGAAAGTCCAAACTAAGTAAGTACCCCAGGATGCCAACTGAAGGTAAATACTGGGTAGTAATCTCAAAAATTGTAGTACATTTCTTGGTGCTAAATGCAGCCAAGAACCATCTCTATTACTTATGTAGTATCTTCTTACTCAACCTAATGTTTTAGGGTGGCATTATGTTAGCAAACCTCTGGTGCCACTGGCATCATCAACTTCTTTCCCTCAGTGCATTTAAAGTTCTCCTCTACAAGACATAATTATGGACCAATGATAACTGAGAAAGCAATTTCTACATTACATGGCTGTCCATTAAGGAAGAGTAAGTGCTATACTTAACATCTCTTCTCAAGAATATTCCTCATATAGTTCTTAATCTCATGGTGAAATCATGGGAACAAAAGAGCATTAGTTGTAGTGGTGTTTGTTAATACATTCTGCTAATATTGTTAAAAATCACCTACCTAGCTGTTAACTCTTCTCTATGAATCAAGAGTAAAAGTTAGTCATCACATATGGCCTTGTTGTCAAAAAGAATGGTGACTCTAGCCTGACTACCCGCTTCTCTTCATCAATCAGAATGGTGGTGATATATTTGATAAGATCCCATCTAGTGAACATGGACAGAGGTTCAAACACACAGTAAAGAATAAAGCAGCACAAGGGGAAAAGGGTTTTCTTACAACTGACTGTGAAAACAATAAAAATGAGCATAAACTGTGTGAGTTATACAAAGACATGCACTTGTGAGAAATGAGGGTCTATTGACACAGCAAAAAGTTACCAGAAGACACTAAGTAGGAAAATATCTAAAAAAGACTGACCATTTTAGCTACTGGGTATTTATATATCTCTTACTTGCTTCAGACAACACCAACCGATGATTGTTTATGAGGCTTAAGACACATTAGACAGAATGCACATCAAAGTATTACAGAACAAATATTCACTTTGTACACTGAAAAAAAAAAGTCAGTGAGAACAACTCTGCTTATTGGAAAACACTGAAATGAAAGCAAAGTAAATGAAGACCTACAAAAGGGTTTCCTGCAACATAAAGTTGGGTTGTGTTTTAAAATATGGAAGTCATTGGTATATAAAACAATGAATCACTACAAATTAGTTAATTGCTATGAACTCTAAGGTGCAAGTAAAATTCGTAAATTAGATTTATCCAGTGTAGCACAGATTTGTACTGAAAACTTGCAAGTTACTCCTTAGAAAAAAATAACCAGTGGCAGATGAAGTTTTGGACATAGTTTTTTAAATATAATACCTCAGTACATTTAATAATAAAAGTAAGCTCTACAAAAAATCTGTTTTACATATCATACAAAATGTAGAGGTCAGTGCAGCTCACTGAATTGCACTGTTCAGTCATGTATCAGGAAGACTTGAAATTAGAAAATTATGCAATTTCTGTGGCTCATCTTCTTCCTGGTAACAGATTCGTGCTGTGTCCTATTCCTGACACATTTGTTGCTTCATCCATGGGTTCACTCTGTCTGTGTAATGCCTTCTTTCTGCTGAAAATATTGCAAACAAATAAAAAAGAAACCCCAAAGCCTATCAACTTTTGGGCTGCCCGATGAGCCACACTCCCTTGAAAACATTGTGGAGTTGATTTTCTCCGCTCTATCAGCTCTAAGCTGAAATCTTGTTAAAATGCTGTTCGTGAAGATGTCCCCCTTATTCTGATGACATGGAGGTGAAAAAACTGGTTACAATATTCCTGAGCGCCAGACTAAGTAGTCAAGGTCAGTTTTGTTCAACAAACATCCTGGCAGATGACAGTGAGGTGTGACCATGGTTGTGGCATGTGACATGCACTTTGGAAACCATTTTTCTACTTAAATTAAAAAAAAAAAAAAAGAAAAGAAAAGGCATGACATTCTTTGCACTGTTACGTGTCAGGAGAATGATCTTCTATTCCACAGGCTTCGGGCTGGCTCTCTTCTTCCTCCCCCACTGTCTCCTCTTCCACCTGCTCATCAAGGGGAATTTCAGTAGACTCTGAGTCTTGAGTACAGAGAGTCTTGGAGTCACTGCAGCTAGTGTCTTCTTCCACCTGACTTCCACTGTCCTTTTCGGTGTCGGACTCACCGTCTTCCTCCAAAGTTAGTTCAAATTGGAACTTCTCAGTTTGACCCTGCCGGCCTTCCTCCTGGTCATCAGGTGCTGGGGAGGGGCTCTGAGGAATTGTGCTCTGGTACCATTCACGATTGTCCTCCAAAGTGTCCAGAATGTCTTGGGCATCAGGATGCACGAGGTCGGCCCATGTCTCCCAGAGAGGATGAACAATATAGTCTATGAAGCCCACCTAGTTAAAAAAAATTCTGGTTTGAGTATAAGACTTGAAAGAAACAATGAAAGAAACAATGGAAAAGGTGAACTAGATCCCACAAATATACCTGATTACGTATCGAATGATATCAATTTACATACATATATATAATTTACGTTAAAATATAAAATATATAACATGGCTCACAAACATAACACTGAACAGAAGACTTCTACCCTGAGTGTGGTGTAAGAGTCACTATTTTTCAGGCAACAGTGCAGATAAGAGTGTTGTTACTAGCTGGTGAAAATTAGCAAGAACTCTTAGTTCAAGAGTATGTTTACAATGTAAACAATTTCCATTTGTTTACAGAGTAGGGCTTAGGCATTAGCCCTGGACTTTATATTTTAGAATGGCCAATTTATAGGTGAATCTAGATAACTGAAGTCAGGCCAGATACTCTGTATGGCTTCATATAACTGGATTCACTTACGAGTTCAGATAGCCCAAATTCTCTCTCTATATATTTACTATATGAAGACAGCCATAATGGATGGATATAATGTCATGAGAAATGAATATATGTCCATATGAATAAAAGCCTTAAGAATAAGAGTTTTCTGGTCTGTCAAAAACGAAGTAATTTTAAAGACCCAATGAAATACTGTATGATGTGTATACAGACAGAGCGATCAAATGTTCAGGTTGGAGTTGTGTTCTCTCTGCAAGCTTTATGCTTAATGCATCACCTGTGAC
Source organism: Procyon lotor (assembly GCA_028646535.1). Lineage (NCBI taxonomy): Eukaryota > Metazoa > Chordata > Mammalia > Carnivora > Procyonidae > Procyon > Procyon lotor. The sequence continues at coordinate 94,703,235 of CM053607.1, read as the reverse complement.
TTTTCCACAGACGCATTGTGCTTGTCACACATGGGACTGATCTCCATGCCCCGCTCCCTCTCTCTGTCTCCTTGGCGGAAGAACTCCTCCATGATGCGGTCCGTCCACTGGCGGTATAGCTGGAGCGGCTTCGTGGGGTTGCTCAGGTCTGCACAGTGCACCATATTCTGAAGGACCTAGTAGAAGAGACAAACGCTTTATTCAGCAACGGCTTCTTCTTGCTCTTTTTTACTAGAAATTCACAGTGGATGAATGTGACACTTAAAAATACATGTAGTTTAAGATTCCTTCCAAACAACGCAACTCTGATGTGTCTACGTATAGTTCACACTTGTATTAATGGCACCCAATGATGCCCCCTTTTTACCATACCTAAATATCATGAGAAATTGTTTATGTGTGCATGGCTGGTTAAAGGTCAGAGCTGCTTAAGTGGTTGGTTTTGTGAGACATTACGGTTTGTTTGTTTTTTTTAACGCAAATGCAAATGAAAAAAACCAATAGTTTTATCTGGTTAATTCTCAAGATTAAGAAATTGGTTAAAAAATTCTGCTTAAAATTACTAAAATTGTAAGCTGCTAGAAAGGAAACAGAAATCTTATCAAAGTTAGACACAGACACGTGTGCACACAAACACGGAACAAATTCAAATGATGCTTTACCTGAATCCTATCAGAATAATTATCAAGAAGAAGAACTCCAGAACTTGTCACTTTCTTAGTTTCAACCATGGTTTTCAAATCAGCCAGTAAATTCATGTGTTTTGACATGTCTGTTGCAAGTACCTTAAAAGAGTATTTTCGTAAGTAACAAAGTCCAGAGGAAAAGTCAGAATTTGTACATGAAAACATTAACACAGAACATGAAGGAAATGGAGAAGCACTATGGCATCTAACAGCAGTGATTGGGAATTCTGTACTGCTCCTTTGGGCAGCCCTTTCTGTTTCACTGTAGGTTTTCTGAAAGCCCAGATGAGCATGTGCAATATACAGAAGGTTAGCAGCAGCAACCACCTTCACGGTGAAAAAAGGGGATGAGATCTCCACAGATAAGGAATCAGCACATGTTCTGAAGTTTTTTCCATTCCTTGGGCTAGAAAGTGGTACCTGGACTCTGACCAAAGAACTCAACGTTGCTCACAGAATACTTCAGAACCTGGTGAGTCTTCTGCTATTCCAAGAGAGCAGAAAACTCCATTATTCCTACCTTTGTAGGGACAAAGCTTAACACAGTAAGTTTCTGATAACCAGAGGTTTTCTTGTGTCTTGTAATCACTGTGAATACTATGCATAAAGACAAGTCATGGATGTCCATAAATAGTACCGTCTACAGACATAAATTTATTTTCCATTTCATGAGTGGAAAAAATTCATTTGAACTAACTGCTTTTGTTAGTCATTTTCCCTGCCTGCCACCAGACTGGAGAAATTCAGAAAATAAAAGTAGAATGATGAGGGCAAGCTGTCCCTATTCTGAACTCCAAACTGCTGGAAGGAGCAAACCTACTAGAGAACATCACTGCTGGCCGTACAAGCGGCTTCTTGAACGTAGGGGGCAGTGTGAAGTTTAGAGACACAAGGTTCTGTTTACCTGATACTCATCTCATTCTTACTCCTTTAGAAAACCACTTGCATTACAACTCTTTTTTTAGCTACTTACGATGTCAATGACCATCTTCCTTAATGATTGTCTTTGCTTTTTGGTCAAATTCTGGAAAATATCGCAGTTTTCTTCCTGAAGCAACTTAAAGCCCACGGCCAAATGATGGTTCTCCAAGACAGAAGAATCATTGTACATCAAGGCAAGTTCAGAGTCTTGAAAGAAAGAAAGGAGATAGAAGATAAGCAAAGCCATTTTTTCTGAATTTATCTTATTTTTCATATTCTGAGATAGTTTGGGTTTAAGAAGCAATTTTCCCTCAACATGTCTATTAGACTTACCATTACATGACACTGCCCCAGAGAGAATACACTAGTTAATGTAACAGTGGAAAAGAGCACTGGAATCTTGGGAGTGAATTCTAATGCCACTGATATGCAACAAGTCATTTCACTCTATGGATCTCCACTACCACTTTTCTGAAGTAGAAGAGGAGTTGGGCCGAATGTTCTTGAACCTCCCCTCCAGATCTGCCACAGGTGGCTCCATGAGCGGCACAACATGACATCATTTTTAACAGCTAGAACATATCAACAGCATAAAGTGTCATGTTCCTGCTAACTGTGGACCACCTTCCCAACATTTCATAGAATGTAAGGATCATGCGGTTTAGGATTGTACTTAAGAACAGTCTGGAACAAATGAACAATACTAAATTTATTCATGCTGCCCTTACTCATTTGTTTCCATAGCATAGCTTTGGAAGTCAAAGTTTTACTCATTTTTTCCATGTTCTTTTCCGAGGATCATGGTAGTCACTACATACAGATATACTGCCCTTCCCACCTGAATGTTCATGACTTCAGAGACAGGTGGTCAGCTGCCTACATAACTCCATGGTGAAGATTTTGCTTCTCCCTTATGACTTCCCTGGACCTGTGTATTTTAGGCAGTAAGATCCTGTTTCTTTCCTGTAAATAGACCTGACTCCATAATATTGTCATTTAAAAAAACTTTGTACTTTATTCTGTTTCCACTTAGGTCACTGTAAAGACCAAAAGCACATGTATTTGATCTTTTTTCTGACTAATGCATGGGAAATATAAGAAATATAAGAAAGAAATAGCCAATGTTACTTAATGACTATTTTAAAGGAACTAGGAAAGAAAGGAGAGGTTCAAGACACATTTCTTTTGTGAAGTCCTATGAATTTACCAGTACTACAGAAATAGGAATTTACACATCTAAATTTTTGCTCCCAAACTACAGGAACTGAGATGTACAGAGTACCAAGGACTACTTGGTATACAGTCTCTTTTGGGGGGATAAAACAATAGTGTTAATTCATTCATTCATTCATTCATTCATTCATTCAGATAGTATCTGGTCAAGTCTGACTTTTAAATAGTTTCTGAAAGCTTCTAACTGTAAACGTTTATCTATAGATGATAAACATAGAAATAAAAAAATTGGGGTGCCTGGGTGGCTCAGTTGTTAAGCATCTGCCTTTGGCTCAGGTCACGATCCCAGGCTCGGTCCTGGGATCGAGCCCCACATCAGGCTCCTTGCTCTGAGATAAGCCTGCTTCTCCCTTTCCCACTCTCCCTGCTGGTGTTCCCTGGTCTTGCTATCTCTCTCTCTGTCAAGTAAATAAATAAAATTTAAAAAAAAAGAAATAAATTACTCTCTATAAGATCTTAGCACCTGGTATTATGGTCTCTACATTAGATTCCTATTAAATAGATATAAACTGGGAGGAAAGCAAATGTTTTCTGACTGGACAAAGAGTGCCTAATGCAACTTTTTGAGTTCTTGTAAGGGAATAAGTATACATAGGGCTAAGGGGCATTAATGCATGAACTGACTCAAGCTTGCAAAAATCCAGACTAGTTCATATACCTCTAAAAAAAAAAAAGAAAAAAAAAGAAAAAGAAAATAAGGCTGTGGACCCTGCAAGAACAAGGTGAAGAGTTGTTACTTTAACGAAGAAGGTGATCTGTGGTATGGGTGCTCTAACAATGAGTCTCAATTCTAATCAATGTAAAGATGCGCTTGCAAACAGAGGTGGTCCAAGAGTCCTGACCAAGCCTGCCTTGGAAAGCTGTTGGTTCCTGAGGTTTACTAAGAATCCAGACTGGCCAGAAAGGGGTTGAAAAGATTGCTTACGAGTGGGTCTCCCCTTCCTCTCCAGTTTTGGGGCAGTTAACAAGGTGGTGAAGACCACCAATTTTTAAATGAACACATGTTACCATTTAAGCAACTGAATCTCAGGGTAGTCATTTAAATTTCTACTCTTCTTTAGGGCTGAAGGCACACAGACACATATAAAGGAGGTGAGACTCTGCATCTCCTGAGAAGTTTTTCCCCAAAGATGCTACCGCAGCACTTCTACATAGAGTCCTTGAAGGTTCAGGAATTACCAGGAAGTTGCCTTCGTAGTTTCATAGCCTTCATAGTCTAAGGTATAGAAAGGTAGGGTGGGGGTGAGAAAATAGTTTCTAGAACACTTCTGTTGAAACCTGTTCACCCTCAAGTCCCACTGCAAGTCACCTCTTGCGTGAAGCCCTTCCTGGTTACCACAGGGAGAAATGTTCACTTTCTGCTTTATACTTGTACCACTGATTTGGCCCTGATCACATTCCACCTGACTTGTCATTATCTGTCTTCAAGTCTTAACAGTCTCTTCCAAAGACTTCCCAATCTGCTTACAGACTTAAGACGCTATACAAAATGAAAAGCTATTCATGTAACGTGCATTTCTTCTGGCACTTCTGAAACAAACTATTTCTCCTTGAAATGGGAAAGGGAAGTGGTAGTTTTAAGATCTAGTTGCCAAGGACAAAGGATTAAAACTGGCTCACTCCCTCAATTCATTAACTCCCTATGCCTATAACTTGCCTTATTTTTCTCCACCGGACTAGTCGCATCTGATATTCATGTCTTAGTCTATTCTCTTCCAGTGAAAGGCAAGCTCGTCAGAGCCAGGCCATTACCTTGTTCACCCCTATATTCCTAATGCCTAGAACGTTGTTTGGCACAGAGGAGGCTCTCAGTATTTTTGTTGAATAAAATATCAATCTCTGTAGTATTTTAATATAATCACATTTGATAAAACTGAATTTATCCTTATTTTGAAAGTGTTAGATTTATGCAGAAAAATAACATTCTATATATGATCCAAAAATACAGCTATGGAAAGCTTATTTTAAAATGAGACTAGAGAAATAAAATGGTGTGTATACCGGTAGCTAAATCTAGCTCCACTTTAATATAGTGAAATGTCTCTGCTCTTGGAAATCAAAGCCATATGCTTCGAACACATGACCAATGTGAGCAAATCTTTTTCCCTAAAATTTAGGCATCTTTGCTATAAACAGAAATTACTTGTTTTCCAAAGTAAAATTTAATACTATATATATTCTGTACTTTTGACAGTGCTTCATTGTTCCAGAAAACAATGCTGTGAAGCCAAGTGCTTTTGTTATGATAAATACTCTCCAGCATGTTGCAACAGAACTTTATGATGCTATTTACATTTTATGGGTTTATTTGCACATACTGTCCTTGAAAAAGACTGATGCAGATTCCTGCCCTGGAATTTCAACTTCTTAAAACCCTACTCAGATTCCTTCATTACCCCAAATCACTTACAAAACTTAACCAACTCTGCCTGTAGAATTGATGCCTCTGTTTTCAAAACCTCCGGCAGGTTTACCATGAATGTACATATCATTAGTATCAAATCATTTGGCACCTACAAGTGGAACAAATAATGGAAACTGTTGTCACTACTAAGAAGCAGAGGAGTACCAGGAATGGGAAGCAGCCTGGTGAGCTCCAGAACCTTCTACCAGAGCAGGTCATGCAACTTCACTGCACCTCTGTAGCCTTCTTAAAATAGGACAAGTGACCTCCCAACCATGGGTTTGTAAATGTGATGATTAGAATTCTTTAGAATTTTCTATTATAAGAAACAGATTCAACCGTTGGCTTTGGACAAGTTGGCAGCACCAGCTCCAAGGTAAGAGCTCAGAGTGTGCTAATCTGAACCACTGAGGCTCAATCAATCCATGAAAAAAACCAGAAAACATACACTTAATGTCTATCTATCTGTAATATGTTAATATATAATCATTGTCTATAGATATTTTATATTTATATTATACATAAAGGATTTGCTGCAAACTAAAAATAATCACATAATTTCAATAGAGTATTTACAAAGCTATTTATTACAAGTTTACAAGATATGAGAGAGACTGCTTTACAGAATGCTGTGAAGTTCAAACTTACTTGTATTACTGGTCACTTATTAACCTCTCCTGTGTCCTGAAATAAAATGCTTGCTGGAATGACACCTAGTCAAAAGCTAACTGGCCTGGGGCCCTGACCACTCTGGGATACTTTCATGTACCAGGTGATGATGCTGATTCACTCACTCAGGAATAATACAGCCTCCTCATACCCCGCCCTCGAGAAAACACTAGCAATCCAAAGCTGCTCTGGCAACTGTTAACCTCCCAGTGTTGCAGAGGTCTCAGGGAAAGGAGATCATCGCACCATCACTGAATAACACCGTACTTCCAGAAGCAGGGTTAGTTATCCTTCCACCTCAGGCAGGTCATCAGCAAAATGACCTTAAACACACACCCGTGGCCATTGTCACTGTATTTATAATTGTCCTGTAAATTTGTTCATCTCACCTATCTCAGAGGGTCTCGAATTTTGGAGGGCATTAGATTCATCTATGGACTGAAGCCTTGCTAGCTTAAATTTCACACTCCATGGGTACCCTAATGCCTGCCAGAGTCCTCCAGGGCCAAACTAAGCTCATTTGACCTCACAGGGTCTATGGGAGAGAATAACAGAGCCCGTTCTCATTTTTCTTTAAAAATTATCAGATTACGGGGCACCTGGGTGGCTCAGTCTTTAAGCGTCTGCCTTCAGCTCAGGTCATGATCCCAGTGTCCTGGGATCAAGCCCCGCACCAGGCTCCTTGCTCAGCAGGAAGCCCGCTTTCTCCTTCTGCCACTCCCTCTGCTTGTGTTCCTTCTCTCAATGTGTCTCTCTCTCTGTCAAGTAAATAAAATCTTTAAAAAAATTATCAGATTACTTGGAAACTGACTTTATTATCAGTTGTTTTAATCTGTTCTCTAATCTCTTAATAGTCAAGTTACAATAAGGGAACAAAAGTACTGTATAGAGTAGAATACAAAAATAACACACCAGTCTATGCTTTGCATAGCTTTTTTTAAAGGCTGACATTAAAACAAAATTTTTATGTCTTTGTAAAATTAGGAACATATCGAGACATGTGTAAGAATCAAAATAATAAATCCGGTCAGGCTATGGAAAAGTGCCAGCATAGAGCACACTGTACCATATGACCTCTCTGCCCTTCTCAGAAGGACAGTCAACCCTAAGCACTGATGCTGTAAACTCATATAGTTGCATCTGATGTGTATAAATATTTACATGTTAATACTTAGTAATGCCTGATGACTCTTGAAAGCACCCTATTATTCTCATAAGATAGCTGAACATGAGATGTTAGCCTCTCCAAACCTGGGTTAATAAGTTCATAAGCCAAACTTCTAAAATGTACTTGAGTAACCACACCTCTGAGGAAATCCATGACTTTCCCAACCCTCCTACATAGAAAATGAGTCCCAGAAGTACATTTTGTTGTAGAGTAGTCCAGAGGCAATTGAGATATAAAAAATAGATGTAAATAATCTTAAAGATCTGAGTAAAATCTCTCAAAGTGAGGCTACATTTAAATTGCCTCTTTAAATCTGGCTACAGCAAAGTATAGGGAATAAAATGGGAATGAAAAGACGCCACAGAGTTCGACTTCTTTAGTTACAAGAAGGCTGCTATCCACAATCTCATAGCAAAAAAGGGCAGATTTTTAATAGATATAAGAAATTCTCTAACAGCTTTGCATTTATTTTTTGGTACATAAATGTGAATTTATAACATTAATCTACCACGGTGGGAGGAAATTAGATAATACTACATTTAAATCATTGACCAATTAACTTCAAATATTAAAAGAATAGAAATTTTATAAAACTGAAACCTCTTCGCAAAGGCATAGCTCAAGCAAGCACTGCCTAAACATTCCCTACAGAGGTTTTCCATGAAGCCATGTGTCAGAGAAGCCCATATTGAACAGTCTCTAGCACTCCTCATGTATCCTAATTCAGTGATGTCTCTTTTTTTTAAATAAAGATTTATTTATTTATTTGAGAGAGAGAGCAAGCAGGCAAGCACGTGCATGAGCAGAAACGCTGGGAGGTTTGGGGGGTGAGGGAGAAATGGACTCCTCACTGAGCAGGGAGCCTGGTGCTTGATCCCAGGACCCTGAGATCATGACCTGAGCCACAGGAAGATGCTTAACTGACTGAGCCACCCAGGCATCCCAAGTGTTGACTTATTTGATGAAATGTCATGGGTGCGAAAAAATTTAATGGTCAAAAATATTTAAGATTTTATTTATTTGACATGAAGAGAGAGCGATCACAAGTAGGCAGAGGCAGGCAGAGAGAGAGGGAAGCAAGCTCCCCGCTGAGCAGAGAGCCTGATGCAGGGCTCCATCCCAGGACCCTGAGATCATGACCTGAGCCGAAGGCAGAGGCTTTAACCACTGAGCCACCCAGGTACTCCAATGGTTAAAAATATTTAAATAAAAGAGAAATCAAAAGAGATAATAAGTCAAAGAGATGTTCCTATTGTCCTCAACAGGAGATGTAAAAAGGAAAGAACAGAGTTGGGAGGATGAAATGACAACCTACAAAAAGTGAGGAAGGTTTAACTTTTCCTGTTTTTATTTAAAACTTTAGGGACAATATAACTATCCAAATCTTTCTACAAACTTTCACTTTTGGTTACCCTTGTCTACTAACACATTATTTCTAGAGAAGTACTGGAACGCATGTTGTTCAAACAACATAAGCCTTATAGGATAGAAAATGATAATTTTCAGAACTAGGTTATATTAACACACACTATCAATAAAACGCACATTTACACATCCCAAAAGAATATTAAAGCTCTGGAAACACCCGAAGTTTATAAACAAGCTTGGTCATTCTAAGACATACTGGGAAAAAATTTTTTCTGCAAAAATAAACAAACTTCACTCACTTGTATTGATGAGAAACTGATTTGACACACCGGGATGATCTACATCATGTATTGCACTGGCAAAAATTGCTGCAAGAATCTCCAAATCTGTAAACACAGCCTGTAAAATCAGACAAGACAGATAACATTATCATTCTGTAATATTACAATGAAAGGTATATACAAATGTGAAATTACTTCCTAGAATGTGTTAGAAAACACAGAATGAAGCTTCAAAATATTTAATAGCTTATTTTATAAGTATTTAAGATGGTTAATGATGTCCTAAAAATGTACATAAATTAATGACCTGAGCAATAATTTTCTTTCATTCAAGCCAGGGACTCTCCATGTCAGCAAAATTGACATTTGGGGCCAGATTATTCTTTGTTGTGGGAGGCTATCCTGTGCACTGTGGTATCAGGGTCCCTGGCCTGAAGCATGAGATGTCAGAAGCATCTATCTCCAACTTGTGACAGACAACAATGTCTCTACATATTGTCAAATGTCCCTGGGGGGGCGGGGGTCAGAGCAGGAAGAATAGGGAGGAACCAACTCCAGTAGAGAACCACTCACTCAGATGATGAAGTATTAACACAATTTTATGATGAAAACAATTGAACTATAAAATATATTCGCAAAAGAGAATCTTTCCCCCAAATGATTAAGGAAATCAAACTGTCTCAATAAACATTTATTGAACAACTTCTTAAAATCTGGTAGAATTAAAGATGTGTTTTTTTCTGAAAAAGTCTATGAAAAATATCAAAGCACTGACTCTATTTTATAAATAATATCATCCTTTAAACTATAAATGTAAAAGGCATCAGGCTAAATTTCAAACAAACTAACTGAAGCTGAATAAGCCAGATGTACTTTATGGACTGTCCACTAGGCCATTTCAAAGAAGCAGTATCATGAGCAGATGAATCTCTAAAACTTTGATCAATCTTTGAAAAATTCATCAAAGACTGAACTGTTTATTAATCACATTTTAAAAATGTGATTTAAAAAAATCACATTTTTTCTCCTGTAACTTAACATACTTTCAGTGAAGCCATTAGCTTTCTGCCTTGCACACCCTCCAGTATAAAAGTTTAAGAGATGTTTATGAGTGACAAGTTAGTGGTCTCGAAGTTTTAGAAGTCAGATTTACCTCCAAAGCAGGTGTAGATAACAGCACATGTGTCGACTGGACAACATCTGCAGCATGAATATTGTTGTGGTAGGCCACATCAGCATGGTAATGGTCTTCCAGGGTCATAAGGTATGTAATTAAGGTGTCTACTGGAATTTTAAATGTTTTTAATAAATCCCGTTCCTATAAGAAAAGAAATCTTTTTAACATCTTGTCATCACATAAAAACATTTTCCATAGATGTGTTAACAGAAAAATCACACCAGTGTCACCTATGGATAACCCAGAAATAGAAATAGCACTCTTGCAGTGTCTAGCAAGGGAAATGGAGCCTTTTGAGAATATGCAGGGGCTCTGGGGACAAAGCCAGGTAAGGTTGTCCTTCTGGGGCCCCACATTGCTTTCCTCAAGAGGTTCGGTGTTGGGAATGAGCTGCCAATTGTCCAAGTATCAGTGTCTGATACTCATGAAGGCAGCTCTAGCCCAGTACCACTCATTTAGCTGATGGATCACACCAGCCGAAACTCAACATTTTCTCTATGGTTGGGACATGCCATGTCAGTCCCAGGGTGTCTACAGCCTCATGTCCTCATTTATATCCTAATCCTGAGCTGGGACAAAAGCTCAACAAGAATGGGAAACTGATACAGAGAAGAGAGCAGTACAAAAAACAGCAATTGAAGAAATCATATTCTAAGGTTAGTCAGCAAGGGGCTTATTCATTTTTTACTTTGTACTCTACTCTCCATGCAAATCAGGATCACGTAGATGATTTTTACACTCTTGTTTTAATGAATTGCTTCCATTTTCCCACATGACTTTGACTTCTTCTTGGAATGGAAAAAAATAACAAAATTGGTTTAATTGTGTTTGACCCACACCCCATACTTTGTTATCATTTGTTCCTTGGTAAAGGGGCAAATAAGAAAAAACATACCAAATAAGCAAAAGAGAGTGAATAGTAAAGAAGATAAAACACAAGCACATTTCACAGACTGAACATTATGTCCCCCAATAAAGGGAAGGTGTTAGAACTTAACAATGTTACCTGAAAAATTGTATGCATGATAACAGTCAAAGGCCGGTTACCAGACAGCTCTGCTATTCTGAAAACATGAAGACCCCATTTGTTCACATCTTCTAGTTCCTGGGGTCACAGAAAGATTGAGAAAAATAGGAAGCAGAAGAATATCAATCAATGAACACAGTCATTTAAATGTAACTGACTTTAATAAAAAGAGTGTTAGGTTTAAAAAGAAAAAGATTCATTTTAAATGTAATGGATGCACCTGGCAAGTACAGACAAACTTTTAGGTAAACCCACTTAAAGATACTGAAAACTCAATAGTATGGCTTAACCTTATGCCTTTGACAATACAATGTAGTTACACACTTTGACTATCAATTTCAAAGCATTTTTTCAATAGATGAAATCTATTTACAAAACCTTTACTATTCTCCTGAAACCCAAAAGATATAAAATATTTCTAACTCTTTAAGGTCAAACAATCAAATGGAGATGTAAAAAAGTGACAAACACATACTCCAAACCACCTGTCTAAATCCACATATTAATAACCCCCAAATATTTGTGAAGAGCTTTATAAAGTACTTTGCAACCTTTCAAAGAAAAAGGACCCCACAATTAGTGAACTAGTCCACCTATTTAAAAGAAAAATAATTAAAACTCATTAAAAGGCATCCCAACATATTATGATCACAATGCTTAAAATCATCTTACCTTGGCAAGGACATCCTCTTGTTCAGTTTTAACCCCAAATCTTGGGATGCTTGAATTCGTCAAACTGGAGCTGTGCATCAACTTCTTGACCCCACTGATCTGAGACATTGGCCTTTTCTTTTTCTCCTTTTCCTTCTGAGTCGGAGAAGGAATTTCCACTTCATGTTGCTTATCTGAAGAAATTTAGAAAAGTTTCTACATTTATTGTGAAGTCTACCTGAGTTGTTACTTTTTAATCATAATATCCATAACTGGACAAGTTTTCATTATCATGACATGTTCCAGAAAACGCTTCCAAGAAACACTTTTTTTGAGAAGTTGAGTATAATTTGATGTGGACTTACTGTGATACCCTCCAACACAAAACTGAGCAAATAAATCCCAATGCAAAATAATTAACATCAAATGTATTCAGTGGTTTCTACTTGGATGGAATGCTGTAATAATTTTTTTTTTTTTTGCAAGACTTATGATAGCAGACTTGGAAAAAGCAAAACATATTGGTTTTCCACTGTTCATCAACTCTGTCCCTGTTTGAAATTCACTTAGTGACTTGGAAACTGCTCTTTCCAACTAAGAATTCTAGTTTTAACACCTATTTTGAAAAGGAAGAAATTTCATGCAAAATATAAAAGCAGCAATGGGTGAACCTAATGGCTTATTGAAATGGGTCATAATGTAAGAATACAAACTATATTTGAATGACTTATATTTCTGCTATTTTATATTTTCTATACTATAGTGAGATAATGCTTATATGTAACAAGGGGAGCATGGGAAATTTCCATTATCATCTGATAAATAACTGTCAGATTCAATTGTTTTCAAATAAAAGACATTAGATGCCTCAGTATCTTCATCAACTATTTCAAGGCAGTGAGCTCCTCTAACTCATCCTTGCACATAGTGTGTGTTCAATAAATGTCTTTTTACTGAAAGTGCTAATTAGATATTACAGCAATTTTGTTTTGAAAGTAAATTCAAATCAAGGATATGTTCACACTGATGACTTTCACTAAATGAATTTTCTCCTTGTGGATGGGGGGTAGGGGGGTACTACAGTCCACTACACTGTCAACTGTTATTATCAGCAAGCTTTTCTTTAGTGATTGTTTGATATCTGCCTCATCAATCTACCAGCCTTGGTGTTCATTAGACTATAACTCATTATGGCAGGGACCATTTCTAATTTATCATCACCAAATGCCCAGAAGTGTCTGGAATTTAACAAGAATTTGTTGAATGCATTCATAGATCTCTCTGTAAAACATTTTATGGCACAGTGCTTTGGAAAAACTGGCAACCTACAACTTTAATCCAGAGACTCCCCAAAGTCCTGAATAAAATGAAAAGATAAAAAATGTACTTTGTCACCTTAGATTCCAAACCTTAGAGGCATAGACACTGAAATTATTAATAGGATAAATGAAAACAAATGAACTGAATTCCTAACACTCGTTTGGTTTCCAAAATGAGTTGGTGCCCCAATCCACCTCCAAAAACAAACACCTCAAAAGAAAACTTTAAAATTGCATTTAAATTATTATACTCACCTAAGAATGTGTTTGATATATACTCTGACACTTGATTTCCAGACCGACTCATTTCAGAGAGATGGGTGAGCTCACGATTAAGCATCCTTTTAAACTGAAAAACAGAAAAATTAAATGAAGCAACATAAGAGGAAAGTGTAATTGAGGTAACATAAGCATGCTGTAAGATACAGAAAACATGCCCAAGAATTTTTAAATTGTCCTGACAGTTTAGATCAGTGAAATCCAATAGAACTTTCTATAATGTTGGCAAGTTCTAGAATTTGAGCTGTCCATTACTATAGCCAGTAGTCACATGTGGCTATCAAGCACTTGAAATGTGGCTAGGTGAAAACGAGGAGCTTAATTTTGAATTTTTTTAATTTTAATTTAAATTTAAATAGCCACATGCAGCACAGATTTAGACGCTCAAGGACATTAATTAAGGAAGAAGGGAATAAAAAAGTTAGGTGCATTATTAGTATTTAGAGAAGGAAAAAACTATTCTATTGTGCTGCCGTATATGCTGCCACACAACAGAAGACAATTAATTTATCAATTAATTTGTCATTTGCACAAATTAATATGTATACTGGTTAGAGGTTAAAATGTTGTCTTTAACCCCAAAGCAAAAGTGAATAGATTTAATTGAGTATTCTTTCAGAACTATAGAGAGGTAAAATATTTGGATACTATATACTTTTTCCTTTTAAAGTTTTTCCAAGTAGAAGGAACAAGATTTTTTGTTTCTCAACATCCATAGGATTTACCAATCAATTTCTCTTAAGTCACATAAATACAAAAAGGTCAATTTTCAATACTCAACTTCATTACTTCATGCCATGGTGCCTATTTTATCCTAAGAAACACTGGAATTAACTTACAACCATCGCATAGCATTACCCAAATCCAAGATTTTCCAAGACTTAATGCTTTTCCATCTATCAGCTGCTTGTTACATGTTTTCTTTTGATTCCCAAAATAGCCCAGATGGTCCTTTAAGTATGCCTTACTATTTCTCTTAATATACAGAAATAATTTTTTCTATTAAATAGATCACTATTAGATACTTGATCAAAAAAGTCAAATATAGGGGCGCCTGGGCGGCTCAGTCATTAAGCGGCTGCCTTCAGCTCAGGTCATGATCCCAGAGTCCTGGGATCGAGCCCCACATGGGGCTCCCTCCTCGGCAGGAAGCCTGCTTCTCCCACTACTATTCCCTCTGCTTGTGTTCCCTCTCTCGCTGTGTTGCTTTCTGTCAAATAAATGAAATCTTTAAAAAAAAAAAAAAGTCAAATATATTTTACTCTAATGTTCAGTAGCTTTTAGATAAATTTCACCATAAGTTCTCATTTAAGTCTCGGGAAAAGAGAGTAGTGAATTCACCATTTAGCAATGTTTCAAATGTAATTCTAACTCAGTGTTTAGTTTATTAGAATTTAAGAAAAAATCTTGCTTCTCAGGATAATTCATATCTCAAGATAATTCGGCAAATAACTTCCAAAGTCAATCTTACTGACCATTTAGATTAGGTACAGGAATTTATCACGAAAGCACTGAAGGAGATCAATAAAAACATTTCAACAGACTGCTGGATTTAAGAAATGTGTATTAGCCTTCTCCTGTAGCCAAAACTGAAGAACTGGCCATAACCAATATTAATTTTTCTGGTTATTAATGTATGGGTCTAGGGAGCTTATTCTTGAACTCAGGAACATAAAGTTCATTTTTTTTGTTCATCTGATAAAGAAAATCTAGAAAGCTATTTAGAAAAAATTAGAAATCATTTACATCCCCGTTGCTCAGAGATAACCATAGATAATTACCTATATTTCCATCTATGTCTTTTTTCGCAACATTTATTTGCATATATTTTAAATTGGCATCACGCAGTATACAAAACATAGGCTGCTGCTTGTTTTCATTCAGCATTATACATTATCTGCTGGAAAAAATCTGGGTCTCCTAAGAATATTCATGAAGACATTTATAATAGTGTTCAAAACATTTTCTGTCCATTTTTCATAAAGTTATATCGAGTTAAGTTATAAGCTATTAACTCATTAAATGAGCTAACAGAAAATGTCTTGTTTTTTGCCTGGCACATAGCAGGTGTTTAACAATGAGTTCCTTCTATCTCCCAGTTCCCTGGGCCTTTTACAGTGATAGCTGATTTTTATCATTGCAGATCTGACTAGTTATGCCCACAAAAAAATACACATATAGACATTTAGCTCCCCTACCCATTCCAAAAAGTAATTTAGGATATTATTCACATCGGAGATGATAACTAGGCTTCAAAATTATAACAAAAAAATACAATGAGCAAGGCCTGAAGGCAAATAAATCCTTGCTTAACAAATGAAATTTACTCCAGGAGAAATCTATTCTTTAGACAAAACAAAATCAAAAGAGACTCTGCTAAACATTTAAAACATATAATGAGTGAAATATCCCTTTGACCTGAAATTGTCTGTGCTATGAATTAAAAGTTGCCAGTAAGAACTGCCTGGTCATGACAAAGAGTGTTTTGGGGAGAGGGGGACGTGCTAAGGAGGGCTCTCAGCCACTCCCAGCCCCTCTCTTCAGTCTATACAGCCACTGCTGTCCACGGCCCTCTATGCATTTCTCTCCATGTAACTAGAAAATGACGTAAGGCTGGGGGTAGGGGAGGATGCAATTGGAAAAGTTAGACAGGGATCCAGTTTTTCCATAAAACTACCTTCTAACTGTTTCAAATGTAATTCTAACTCAGTATTTAGTTTATTAGAATTTAAGAAATTCTAACCTAGTATGAGGAATATGTTGCCATATGCCCAGCAGAAAAAAATTGTGTGGTACCTGCAGATACATAATACAAATTATTGGATTCTCCGGAATAATATAAATCACGAATTATAATTTTCCTGGCAGTTCATTTATATAATCCCTCAAAACAGCCAGTCAATACAGATAACTAAGGCAAAAAATGCCAGTGCAAGGAAAATTACAGGTTGCACATGCACTGATTGTATCTACACGTATACATCTACTCCCAGGCTACCTCTATGCTGCTGTTCAAAACCCAGAAGTGTGGGGTGGAGAAACCCTTCAGCACACACCTATATCCCTGCCAAGGTTTGTCAGGTGCTCTAAGGAAGGCAACATTTCCTCTTAACATGATTACAAGAGACAATATTTTTAGCAGTCCTCTTTCTTCCCAAGGGAAAGGGTGTGAGAGATTTCTTAAAGACATTTTTCAAAGAATCAATTCAGTTATAAAATAAGAGTGTTTTCTAAAAGGAGTTAAAATTGCTTCCCTTTTTTTTTTTTTTTGCTGTTGATATAAAACTTCCAGGGAAGCTAAATTAATAACTTACAGTATGATTTTGGAGTGTAGAGCTGGCTAAACTAAAGAACAAGACATGAAACAATTCAACAATCATTTTAAAATGTAAGTGGAATTTCTCTCATTTAAGATAACTACGTATCATTTATTACAGTAACTGCACAAAAATATCATGAGAGGAAAATTATTAGAAAAGGTAATAAAATGTTTTTCCTAGAACATTGCTACAGTCCTCAATTTAGAAGAGATACAAAACAGAGCTGATTTTCAAAAAAAAGAAAAAGAAAAACTGGTTGCAAGTTACAGAACAATTTGATTGAGCATTTAGATATTTTAAAAAGTGACCTCTAAATATTTTATCTTAAAGAGTTATTCTGATTGCTTTTGGTCTAAACAATATGAAATAATAGATGGAATTACTGTTCCAACAATGAAAAAAAGAGGAAGATTTAAGTGAATGCTTTCAAAGCCTTTGTTCTCATTATGCATCAGAATGTCTGCGTGCAGCATGTAAAGCATAAAAAAAAGTGAAAATGTAGTTGAAATTCTGTATTTTGCTTTTTAAACTCCCATTTTCCAATTTATGCTTTACACTTAAGACTGTTGAGAAAGCAAAATTAAATAATAAAATAAAATTAGAGTATTCTTAAATAATAATCCCTGTATGCCAATGTCCTGGGTACATTTTATAGTCTCTTAGTATATAATTAAGAAGGTGGTAAAGGTCAAACATTAAGAAAATTCTTACCTCACCCCATCCCCAGCCAATATTCTACTAAAAATCATTTGAATATGCTGCACTGTGATATATTACAAGTTTGGTAGATATCAGCATTAAAAGCTAAAATGAACACTGCAATTGCTGTATAAAAATAAATCTATCAAAATGCATAAGACTAAATATATTATATTTGCCCTTCTTTAGTGTTTTTAGCAGAGTACTATTAAAACAAAAACAAGACTGGCCAGCAACAGTTTTCCTCAAAAATACAAGCTCTATAACTATTTATTTAGATTCTGGGAAGTGTTATTCATAATCATAATACAAATATGAAGCCCTTCAAAAACATATCAAAAATGAGCTGTCTGAAAGCTAAGAGATGAGTTCTAGGGAGATTATGGATTTTCCTTTATTACTTTCTATACTTTTCTGTACTAACAAAATTTTTTTAAGCCAAAATGGCTAACAAAATTCAAATAATGGGAAGTCTGCATATTTCAAAAACAATTAAAAAAAACCGGGCCACCCATTGACTTAAAAGGAAGTGGGGAATCATGCATGACCCCTTGGACAACTAAAACTGAAATAAGTTTTTTTAAAATGTGAGAAAATTTTACAGCAAAGAGATGTTCCTCAAAAAGACACAAAGAAAATGAAAAATATTTCAATCTTAGAGTCCTTAAAGTAATGGAAATAATTCTTAAAAATTATGTATTTTGACTGGCTCAAATGTTCAAGAATAGATTCCAGGTTCTGAAGTGATGCTTCATTTAGGACTGAAGAAGGTTTCTCTACCTCCTGCTTCTATTACAGAGATCAGATCGCCAGGCTAGCATTACCATGAGACATGCAAGAGGCTTGCCAAGTGGCACAGAATCTTAGTAAATTCAGTGTATTACTTCATTTCCTGAGATTAACAAAAGTAGCAGTGTCAGATGAACTTATATATTTCTTCCTGTTTTACAAATAGATAATCAGTTTTCATTTTAATAATATATCACTTAAATAGTCAAGTAATGTCAATTTTTAATGTCATCTAGAGCTTCATATCCAAAGGTAAAAGAAAATTACTCATCAGATTAAAGTGGTGTAGATTTTTAGAAAGAGCCACAAATTAATTTTCATGAACTTTAAGTGCTACATATGAACTGGAACCCATACGTCAGTGTAAGTAATTGGGTCCAATAATTAATTTCCAATGATTTTGTTTGATTATCTTGATATTTAAAAGCACAACTCAAATCTATACCCTATGACAAAAAGAACCACTGCACATTAAAGAGCTATTTTAACATGTAAACTATAACTACTAAAAGTTATACACTTTCTCCTTATCTTGGCCACTAAAAACACATATTTCTGTAGTTACATGTAAGGAAAAAATTACACTGCTTACAAAGTTTAACTCCATTATAATTTATTAAAACTATCAGTTATGTAATCAGAGGAATTAGGAGCTAAATAATTCTTACCTTTATGTAGCCCCAAGACACTGACAGTAAATAGTTTGCTTCAGGCATTTTTGATTGATTATATAAAGAAACAGTAAGTTCTAAAATACTATATCTTCAAAACCGTGATACTTTTAATAATATCCGCAAGCCAGAGTGGGTTTTTAAAGATTTTTGGTAATTAAGTATACACAAGAAAGCCTTGCATTAGATCCCATCCAGTCGTCTTTCCATTGAACACATGCCATTTGTAAAACTCCAGAATGGAACAGAATTCTACAACTATTCTGAATAAAGAAAACTCATGTGATAAAGAAATAGCTAACGATCTAAGGGTCTGCATCTTTTTCTCCCTGAGCTCCAGGGCTTAATGAATAATGTATGTCAAGATGCTTAGCTGCAAGAAAGACTAGTTCTGTCAAAAGCTACCAAATAAGGAACTGCAGGGAAGCCAGAAAGGGTGACAAGAAACCCCTCCCATAAAAGCCCAACTATGCACCAATCACCCTCCGTCACTGGGTCTATCAGGGCGGGGGAGGGGGGGAGGGGGGGGTGGACTCAGAGCAGGCTGTGTCGTGATTGGTTGGCAGGGGCGAACCCTGGGGAGGAGGTTTTCCTCCTCACCTCTGGTAAACGCCATTTAATAATGGTATCCGTACAGCTGAGGCTGCCGAATAAAAAGATGAATGGGGTTTCCCGCCCGCAGATGATGAATAACGACCATAAAACTCTTCAAAATTCACAGTTAATTCTAAAATAAGAATTGCCAATCTTTTTGGAGTCCTTTCTATTAGTTTTAATAGTCTCTGACTTCTCTTCTTTCAAAATAAAAGCTGCTTTGAAAAAGGCCATTAGGCGTTTTAACTGACTCCCTCTCAAATCCAAAGCAAGTGGTTTCCCTGGTGACACAAATATAACCAAAGTTTTTCCTCCGCCCAACATAAAAGCATAGCGTGATTATAAAATACAATCAATGTCCAGAATTGACAAATGGGAAGGATACATTTCCTCACCTGTGTGGCATGGCTGTTCTTAGCTCCTTTTGTTTCTATTGTTACATGTGGCTGAGCTCCACAACCTTAAAAATCTAAGGGTGGAGACGATTTATAATCATTCTGATTGCAGAGGGCGGGGAGTGGACTGAAAGCCAAAGCACTGTGTATGGTTAAAGAATGCAAAATTCTGGGGCACCTGGGTGGCTCAGTGGGTTAAGCCTCTGCCTTCAGCTCAGGTCATGATCTCAGGATCCTGGGATCAAGCCCTGCATTGGGCTCTCTGCTCAGCAGTGAGCGTGCTTCCCCCTCTCTGTCTACTTTGATCTATCTCTCTCTCACTGTCAAATACATACAATCTTTAAAAAAAAAAAAAAAAAAGAATGCAGAATTCCCAGTACAGATTTTATAATTTATATTTTGACCAAAAGACAACATTTTTATGATTGTGCACGAAGTTAAGAAAGGTATTAACAGCAGCTCTCGGAGGAATATAGCATTAAGCTCGAGTAATCGGGTCTTTTGCAAGGAGAGTAAAATAAGAAATCTACATTTTTTTAAAGAAAAATAATTTTTTCTATTTGCTTTGGCACAGTATTACTCTTTCACTTGTATACTAAAGACTTGTGAATAAAAAAACAAGGGAAGTCTAGCTTTTACTCTATTTTAGCAAAATTCCATCCTGTCTCCTTCTTCCCCATCTCCATCTCAAAGCACTTAACTGCTTGGTGCTTCTGTGACTTGCTAATATTGTTACTTCTCAGTTCTACTGCATTTGCTTTGTCTGTTTTAGATAGTATACACATTAGAAACATCCATGTAATACTTTTTGAATCTGTAATGGTCCTTTGCTTGCAAAGTCTTCAGGGCCAGTTCATACCTATTGTGTTAATTTCCTAAATTCCTCTTAATTCCTTACAAAAGAAAAAAAATGAACCCCAAAAAGGCCATTAAAACTGACGAGAAGAATACAAATAGGTCCTCCTCTTTCCTAGTCTTTCATTCTCCTTAACTGCTCACAAGTGTTCAACAATGTACTCTCTCCATTCTCCTTCAATTCCAGGATCCTCAACTGCTCTGGCTTTCTCTCCGCTTCTCTGACCATGCCTTCTTTGCCTTCTGTTCATCCTCTAACTTGAGATATCCACAAGACTCTGTCCTAGGCCCACTCTTCAGTGGCTACTTTTAACATGAACTGCAGCACCATATTTCCAAATGACTACGGTTCCCTCCCCCGTTGAATACCCTGCCATTCATCACAGACTTTTTCAAAATTGATGGATCCATTTTTCTATTTAAAGTAGTTCTTACTCAACAACTCCCATTTCAGTCAGTGGGTTCATGTTTCTCCCAGTATCACAGACTGAAATCTATGACTTTTTGTTACCATTCAATAGGAATTTCACATGAGTCAGCCACCATAATATGTTTAATATAAATCATCTCACTGGATCCTTGAATAATTCAACTCTAACATGTTGCCCATCCACATCACCTTCCCTCCTTCACCAACTTTATTATCATGTTTTATCTTTTATAAAATGCTCTTTCATTTACTCTTCTTTCCTATCCTCATTCCCATCATCTAAATCCAAGGGCTGAACACCTGAGAGAAATGGGAAGTGTCTTCAATATCATCTCCTCTAATCCCCTCATTCCCACATTAAATGAGACCTAGAAAGAGAAAATAATTTCCCCGAGTTCACCCAGGTGCCAAGTACAGAGGCTTTGAGTTCAAATCCTTTAGTGCATAATCTTTAACATTTAATCTCAATTTTCAGTGTGCCCGTTTCTTTATCTGTAAAATTGGGTTATTATAGTAGCTAGTCTCCAAAGATGCCTCCTAATGAGTCACCTGACCTTACATTGAATCTGAGCTGGCTTATATAACCAACAAGTAGTGCTGGCACAGGAAATGGAGGCTGTCAGAAGAAGTCTTGAAGCTTTCACCTTGGTTGCCTTGAATGGACCATTAGGATCCCAGAGCCACCCTCTTAGTAAGTCTAGTATTCTAAGACTGCCATGCTATGAGAAAGCACAGGCTAACATCACAGAGAGGCTGAAGACAGAGTGTGGGGGGTGGGTGAGAGAGACAAGGAGAGTAGATACGTGCCCGGATAATGTCTAGCTATGCCAGCCATCGTAGCCCAGAGCCAGACCTGACAGTGAAGAGGCCATCTTTGTCATCCTGACAGTGGAGCCTTTAGAAGACTCCAGCCTCTGCCATCTGACTAAAACCACATGAGGGACTTGAAGTGAGAATGTCTAAGCAAGCCCGGTTAGCCCATACAACAATTAAAAAAAAAAAAAAGCAAATTGATATTTTAAGCCACTAAGTTCGAAGTGCTTTGTTATATAGCAATAAATAATTAGAACAGTTATTATGAGGATTAAATGATATACGCAAAGCACTTAAAACAACATCTGGTACATAGTGACAAACAACAGGTATTAGGTGATGATGATGAAAACAATCATGTGGATTATGATAACCACCACCCCATTATGGTGACTAGATTTTTTAACTCTCAGGTTTATCCTCTGTGTGTGTGTGTGTGTGTAATTTATTATGTTTTATTTTAACTGCATCACATCATTATGCATCTCAGACCCAAAACACAATACTTTCTTCTTAGCTCATCTTCTTTAGCTTTTCTCCTTCTAATCCCATACTTATCTCTACTGCCAGGCCAGGTTTTCTCAAATCCAGCCTCAGCCTGCCACTCCAAAGCTATTACCTAACAACTTGGCATCACCTGCCTCATCACATCCACATTCCTCTGTGAGCTCCAGACTGACAACCTCCAGACCTAATCCCCACCCCCAATCCCATCTTTAGCTGCTCTTCACATTCATGCGCCATTACTGAAAGGCTAGTATTCCGCCCAACTCTATGATTTAGCAGACAGTCCTATTTTTACTTTCACTGAATTCACTGCCTAGAATACCCTTTCTTCTACTCTATCTCCTTCAGGATGGTTTCAGAAAAAGTCAGATTTAAATCATTCAAAATACATCTCAAGACCAAATTATCTCAGCCCCTCTCCAAACTATATTTTGCACTCACTCTTTTATTTAATAAATACTTATTAAGCTCCTACTGTGTGCCAGGCACTGTCCTGGGTAATGAGGACACAGTAGTGAACAAAGTGAAGATTTTTCACCTGGAGCTTACATTCAACAACTGAGTCAGCAAATATATACCATGTCATGTGGTGATAAATTCAATGGGAAAAACAAAAGATAAGGAGGTTATGGCATGTTAGTGATGGAGGTTTCTGTAGTATAAAATGATCAAGGAGAGCCTCTTTGATGAGATGATATATGCTCAGAAATCTGAAGAAAGAGAGGGAGCAAGTCATGTGAATTTCTAGAGCAGTGGAGAAAGGGGAGTCAAGTAAGGGGAACACTGACACCAAAAGCCCTGGGATGGGAGCATGCTTGCTGTGCTTCCAAAGAGCAAGGTGTGTCATACAATGTCATTTACATCCAGATTATCCTTTCTATCCATCCATCAATCTATTTTATTCTTTGACTAACTTCAAAGTTACTTCTTTCTTTTTATAACAAATATTTGTATCTTGATAAAAAATTGCTACTTATCCAACATACACACTTCACTAAATACATCCGTATATACTAAACAATTCCAGACATTTAAAAAAAATTCACTGATATTGGATCTACTGATGGTGACTCAGTAGTAACATAAAGGAAAAATAAAAGTAATTACATTACATACTGCAAAATATAAATGCTTGTACACAAGTATACTAAAAAAAAGTAGTCAAAAGCTGAGACCTTCCTATCACTTACTGTGTGACCTTGACAAAGGTATCTAAACTTTCTGAGCTTAATTCATCTTCAGTTTACTCATCTGGAAAATGAGAATAATAATTAGCATCTACCTTAAAATTTGTTGTAAGAATTAGCTGGTACATAGACATAAAGTACTTAGAACAGTAAGTGCTTTGGAAGTGTTTGCTCTGCTTCCTAGGGAGAATTGCCATGAATGTGAGAACAACATGGAAGTGAATACAGGAGAACCGTATTAGAAAGACAATCTTTGCCCAAAGTGGTGAATGATTCTTGAAAAGTCTCAGATGTAACAAAGAACAATTCTTCAGTATACATTATGGTCACATTACTGAAAAAATTAGTGTGGATTAAAATCATGTAAAAATATTTTGTTTTTATATATAAAAAAGTAGTTGTGTTTGTTCTAGGCTCAGATCATTGTAAGTGAATATTTCACCTGCTTGAATGATTTATTGGGACACAGAACAATTCCTCCTTGGTGAAGGACTATCCCATATATTCCAGGACACCCAGCCTCCCTGACTTCTGCCAATGAAATGCCAGCAGGAATCCCTAGTCAGTGCACCCTGAAATTTCCGAAATGTTAGCCAGTGTTAAGAATCACTGTTCCAGTTACTTCAGTGGCCTTGAACTTTGCCTCCTCAATCAGGGTAGAGGATCCTTTGGGCAAAAAAGATATCTTTCTCTTTCTTTACCTTTTCCAAAATAATGAATGGACCACAGGCACGAAAGATTCAACTGTAAACCCCTAATCTGTTGTAGTAGAGGAGATAATAGTAATGATAATGGTAGTAGCAATAACTACAATGTCAAGTAAAAAGCGCTAAAGACGGTTTCCCTATTTCTAGGTAATAAGAAGTCTTTTATTTTTTTTTAGATTTTATTTATTTATTTATTTGAAAGAGAGGGCGAGAATGAGAAGGAGAGGGGCAGAGGGAGAAGCAGACTCCGCTGAACAGTGAGCCCATAGTAGGGGCTTGATCCTAGGACCCCAGGATTACAACTTGGGCCAAAGGCAGACATGTAACTGACTGAGCCAACGAAGTGTCCCTGAAATCTTTTTTTCTTAAGTTCTGAACTAAATCAAAATTCATTTCATTTTTCTGATTATCAGAGACCAACTACATGCTCCTTCCCTTTGCCACGTAGTAAAGATGGCAGAAAGAATCTGGCCGACCTGGAGAAGAAATATGAATGGGGCCAGAGAAATACAATTGTTAGAATCACATTTCGCTTCTGACCATTTTAATGGGGAAATCAGAATCTGTTAAAGCTTTTGTTAAGACCTACTATGCACCAAAAGCTTCATATATCTTAATGCTAACCTTTGCACTATGTTGGTAAGATAGCTATTATCCCTACTTCAAGGTGAAAATACAGATAGAAGCTCTTAAAAATTCACTAACCTGCCCAGTATATGACAGGGCTGACAGGCCAGGCCAGGTCTCTTTCAGTCTTTGCTCCTTATAGTGTATGAGTCAGTCATCATATAATTAGGTGTTTGCAAACTCCTTGATAAATGGCATGAATTTAGGAATGGACTGATTTATCCTTAATCTTTTTTTTTAAAGTTTATTATTATTTTTTAGTAATCTCTATACCCAATGTGGGGCTCGGATTCATGACCCTGAGATCAAGAGCTGCATGCTCTTCCAACTGAGCCAACCAGGCATCCCAATTTATCCTTAGTCTTTGTGCTGATTTACAATGTCCTGAATTAAAGAATCACTGTTCCTATTACTACTGTCAGATCTCTGGACAGCATGGATCCTACTAACTAGTGAAGTCAGGAAACTCGTGCCCAAAGACAGGCAGCCCCGCCTGATACGGAGAGCTCCTGACATGTGGGACAGTGAACACTTAGATGTGGGAGTGTTCCATGAACAAGACACATATGCTCTTGTACACAGCCTGATGCTATGTTTCCTTACTGGTAGTCTGCTGTCCTCAAACACTCAAATGATGTATACACAAATGTATGTGTGCATGTACTAAAATGAAAAAAAAAAATCATTTCCTTCACCATTTAGTTCTCTTTTTCTGTCTTCTCCTAATAATTCTCCTCAAAATCTCTAGATACAACTCCTCTTTCATTTTTCATTTTCTCAGTCCTTAAATGAGACATCAAGCAATCAAACTTTCTGAAGTATTTTAGGATATTTCAGGATACTTAAATTTCTGCTTGATGGAGTTGAGCTTTGATATTTTAACCAGTGTTGGAATTAGTGACTTTGCAACAGATGTTAAGATACATTAAAACACATTTCTGATTAGGAAAAAAGAAAAAAAGGCAAACCAAACTATGAGGAAACTGAGTCTCAGAAGTCAAAGTATCTTACCCAAGGTCACAAAGCCACATTGCAGAGCCAGGATCTAAATCCACACTGTCCAGCTACAGAATACTCTAAATTGCCAAAAAATATTTCAGGCATTAATCTATAGTTAGCCTAGAGCCTATAAACAATATGTCTATTAACATAAGAAATTCTAGGGGCACCTGGGTGGCTCAGTGGGTTAAAGCCTCTGCCTTCGGCTCAGGTCATGATCTCTGGGTCCTGGGATCGAGCTCCACATGGGGCTCTCTGGTCAGCAGGGAGCCTGCTTCCCCCTCTCTCTCTGCCTGCCTCTCTGCCTACTTGCGATCTCTCTCTCTCTCTGTCAAATAATAAAAAAAATATTATTTAAAATAGGTGTATTAACGAGTATTAGATTTCTACAACCTAAAGGATCTTCCTGGCAATAGCACTGTTTTCTGTAGGACTAATACCTTTGGAAAATATTTTATAATCAATCTATATTTATTTTACATATTTCTACTTAGGATCAAAATTCTGGGAATTGTTATTAACCAAGAAGCTAATCTGCATAAAGTGCGCTGCCACACATCCAATACTGTTCTGCTTAACATATGCAAATCTAGTTACTAAATACCATCTGAAGAATTCTGAGGCAAGAGGAAACTTCAAATACTAAATAACTCCAACACAAATGTTTCAAAAATTATTCAGTGTTCCTTTGCTTTCACTACAAAAATCCTTATAGAGGCAGATAATAATCCAGAATTAATCTATAACCTACGTTTTAAGTAAGAGAATTTTAAATCTTTTTTTACATTATAAAAAGGATACTTTCTTTGATTAATGCTGATACTACAAAAACAACCTTAACGCAAATAAATCCACTAAGTCTGTTTGTGTTTACTGCCCTCTAGTGATGATGGATCCAAACACAATTTAAGGAACTGCTCTGTTCTGAAGAGTAGTAACATTTCAGAAAACAAGAACATATCTTACAAATATTATGGAAGCTTAAGATTAACAGGAACTACAGCTTAATTTTTTAAAAGATTTTATTTATTTATTTGACAGAGAGAGAGAGATATCACAAGGAGGCAGGGAGGCAGGCAGAGAGAAAGGGGGAAGCAGGTTCCCCACTGAGCAGAGAGCCTGATGGAACCGCTTGATCCCAGGACCCTGAGATTATGACCTGAGCTGAAGGCTTTAACCCACTGAGCCACCCAGGTGCCTCTACAGCTTGATTTTTAAAAACAGAATAATCATCCAAAAAGACTAAGTAAAAATCATTCTCCAATTAACCTAGTTTGAGAATTTTCACCAAAAAAGTTTTATTTAAATTAAGAAACACCTCTAACATTTACTAAAAAAGGAAGGTCCAATATAAGAAACTTTATTTTTGTTGAGAGGCATTCTGAGGCTGAAATAACTTCAAACTGATCTGATGATAACTGTACTTAAATTTTGCTTCTGTAATTGCTGATACAGTTTGAATCATATACACTTGAGAGAAAATTTTCTATGTTCACAACTACTGAATAAATCTAGCCAAAACCACTACACAACCACCATCAGCCACCAACATTATCACACCCACCAAGGATTTCTGTTTCAATGAAGAATAATTAAGGCAATGAATGGGTGCACAAACCTCACATAAATGAAGCCTCCACACACATACACAAATCTTGTATAAATATAGACTTTCTGCTTACAAGGAAAATTAGGACTCCCAATTCACTTAAGCTGTTCTAAGTTAATACCAATTTTCCATGCTTATCATGGCCATGATAATCACCATAAAATACTTACTAATATTGCCTCTGTACTTCCTGGTGTGTTTTGTGAAAATAATTTAAACAGAGAATATCTGTCTCCTAAAGTAATAATAAAAAAAAGCAAATAGTCAGATTTCTGGAAATACGTATTTAATCCTAATGTACATCACTTTTACTGTGGATCTTAAAGTAATTTTAAGTTAAAAAACTTTTTAGCTATATCTACATCAAAGGTCCTCTTTGAAAGAAAGTGATAAGAAAATAGAACAATCCATCAGACTTGTAGAAGAATATACGTGTAAAATATATGTCTGATAAAGATTTATATCTGGAATTAGAGAAATTCTTAAAACTTAAAAAGACCAATAAGCACATGTAAAGATGTGCAGCATCATTAATCATTAAGAAAAAAAAATAAGACCAAAATGTAATGCTACTACATACTAGGTATGAGCAATACAAAATCCTGCCTAGGATGGAGAGCTAATGGAACCCTCGTACACTGTTGGTATGCCTGAAAAATGGGATAGCAACTTTGGAAAACACTTTGGCACCTTCTTATAAAGTTAACAATTATATTCACTACATGTTCCAGCAATCCCATTCCTATTTACCCAAAAGAAATGAAACATATGTCCATAGAAAGGTCTATATGAAAACGTTTACAGCAATTCTGTTCATAACAGAAGAAGACTGCAAATAGCCCCAATGTCAACCAAGTCGTGAATGAACACAAATTATGGTATATCCATAATTTGGTATATATGATATACCCATATATACCAATATGGTATATCCATAATCCATAATTTTATGGTAATCCATAAAACACTAGAAAGCAGTAAAAATAAATTATTAATACATGCATAGTGTATTAGTGGATGAATCTCAAAAGCATTATATAAAGTAAAAGAAGCCATTAACAAAAGGCTTTTTATAACTGTATGATTTTATTCATATGATATTTTGGAAAAGGCAAAACTACAGGGAAATAAGATCACTGACTGCCAGCGACTGGTAGTAGGAGAGAGGAATGAGTACAAAAGGAGCACGAAAACTCTTTTTGAGTGATGAAAACATTCTATAGATCACGGTGGTAGTTATCTGATTGTATACGTTGGCTAAAACGCACTCCACTAGATCTAAAAAGTGGACTTCTTAGCATATGTAAACCATACCTCAAAACTTGACTTTAAAAAATGCTAGGTAGAGGAGCCTGGGTGGCTCAATTGGGTAAATGTCTGCCTTCGGCTCAGGGCATGATCCCAGAGTCCTGGGATGGAGCCCTGCATCAGGCTCCTTGCTCGGTGGGGTGTCTGCTTCTCCCACTGCCCTTCACCCCAACCCTCATCCTCCTCGTGCACTGTCCTGCACTCTCTCTCAAATAAATGAATAAAATCTTTTTTAAAAATGTTAGGTAATGTTACCCAATTACTTTAATTCCAAATTTGCTTAACTTTGCCTAAGGAGAAATGAAATAAAAATCTCAAGTGTGGACCTTCTGAGTGGCTCAGTTGGTTAAGTGTCTGACTCTTGATTTCTGTTCAGGTCCTGATCTCTGGGTTGTGGGATTGAGCCCTGTGTCCCATACTGTGCTTCTGAGTGTGGATCCTGCTTGGGATTCTCTCTCTCTCAGTCCCTCTGCCCCTCCCTCTTCACCCCCTCTCTAAAGACAAACAAACCAAAAAAACCCAAAAAACAACCTCAAGCATAGTTATATACAGTAAAATAACATTTTTACTCTAAGAGCTCCACCATTATATCTCAAATAGGCATATGTTTGTCTATAAGGTCCAAGTTAGCTTTGAATAATGCAATATATAGTAAATTCCTAGTTCTACAAAGCATTTAGACAATATAATAACAGCTGAAATATTCTCATATTCTGAAATATTTCAGAAATATTCTGAAATATTACTAAATTACTTAAGTTAGTAAAATTAGTAATCTAAATTTACTAATTTGTGAGAATTTACTAATTCTCATAAAATACTAATATTTTACTTTTAATTCTTTGGAATGATACATTTCCTAAAATACTTTAGATATTTTTATGCTTTCTTAAACAAACCAAACTGACCTTAATTAACTTAATGATTTAATGGTGATCCTGGGCCCCCTTTATTCACTCACTGATGAATAGTCAACAGATACTTATTGTATGTTCACTCTAGGCCAAGCACTGACTGTGCCAGCTGCTGGAGATAGAAATATCCAATAAAGCAGGAAGAGCTGTTCGCAGAGAACTCAATAGCCCCAGCTGCTACATTCTTTTTGAATCCTCCCATCACTTTTTCATAGGTTTTATTTTTTTTTCCTGCATCCTTGGTTGATGGTTTGTTCTCCTTATAGTCAGTATAAATCTGCCTCCTTGTACTCAATATAGTGTCTCTTTCCTCCATCTATTATGATAGATTTTTGGCATTTAAGGCAGCAGTTTTCAGAATGTGTTATAAAAAACAGCAGTCTGAAGTGATAATTCTCAAAGAAGACATCCAGTGTCAAATAAACTTTTGACATAGTGCTAACCTTCTTGGAGACAGTGTACATTAGCATATTAAAGGTTTTGCCAAGGACCATAATATATAACCCTATTTTCTTTCATTTTATCTGGTATTTTCAAACTTATTCTACTACCTCTTTGCTCTCTTCCCATTTATTAATAAGTAAAACTAAACAAAAATACCAGAGTTTCAAGAAAATAAAAATAGAAAAAATAATATCGTTAATTCTTATGGAAAGCAAAAGGCTTTAACATACCTGATAATGAATTGTTTTAGAATAGTTATTCATTTACTTACTCAACATTTATTACACAGCTACTATGTGCCAGCATCAGGGTACAGTAATAAACACAGAAGAGATCCCTGAGCATGTAAATTTTGAACTCTTGGGGTAAAAAGGTAAAAAATGAGCAAAAAACACACTGAAAGGAAGAAAAGGCAGTAACATGATACCATGATCATGGACTATTCAACTAAATAGTCAGGAAAAACTTCACTGAGAAAGTGGTATCTGACATGAGACCCAGAATACTAGAAAGAACCAATCAGGAGATTTCCAGCAAGGGCTGAAGAAACACAGCTGGCACAAGGGAGGACAGGTACACAGAATCAGAGCAGAAGTACATCAAGGCAAGATCATGTGGGTCCTTGAAAGCCTTGCACAGTGTGGGATATCACTGAAAGGTTCCGAGTTCCGTGGTATGATTTACATTTTAAAAAGTTGTCTTTGTGGAGAATAGTTTATAGAGGGGCAGAGCAGACAGAAGAGGAGAGGAAGCAGTAAGGAAGAGCTGACCAGACTTGATGAAATGCAAGTGAAGAGAAGGGAAGAATCAGCCACAAGGCTTCTGGTATGATCAGCATGTGACTCAGATGGATGCTTGTGCCATTTGCTGCGATGGAGAAGGCTGGGCGAGGTACAGATTTAGAGGATGTTAAGTAAAGCGGCAGAAGAGTTATAGGAGTCAAGTGCAAGAAAATTTAAATAGATGAAGTTTATTTTTCTGTTGACGAACCCTCTCCAATCAAAAATTCTGCTATACTTCCACATGTGAATCTATAATGCCCTAGCAGATAATGAGTCAATCACATGTTAGGTAGAACGGGATCATCAAACACACCATGATTCTGTGATTCTTTGAAATATATCCAAGTTGGAAAGCTCCACTGAAGACATTTAGTCCAACCTACACAGACAGGAGACCTACAAGTCTTCATAAATAATAATCCCACTTCTCTTGTATTTCTTCTATTGCTGTGTAAGTCTGTTCCTCTTTAGTGAAAGTAGTTTTAAAATGCTTAACTAATACTGAGGTAATGATCATTAGCTTGCATTAAGCCAATACCATTTTTCAAAAGGTCTTTATAAATTCCTTAAAATTGATTTGACTTTGGACTCAGCAAAGGAAAACAAAATATGGCTCAGGGACCTTAAAGAAGTTGCAGTAGGGGCACCTGGGTGGGTGGTTCAGTGGGTTAAAGCCCCTGCCTTTGGCTCAGGTCATTATCTCAGGGTCCTGGGATGGAGCCCCACATCAGGCTGTCTGCTTGGCGTGGAGCCTGCTTTCCCCCCCTCTCTCTGCCTGCCTCTCTGCCTACTTGTGATCCCTCTCTCTCTCTCTCTCTCTCTCTCTGTCAAATAAATAAATAAAATATTAAAAAAAAAGTTGCAGTAAACAAAAGAGCAGTAAATATTCTTAACCTTTTGTGTAAAAAAAGAAAATCTAGGTCATATAAACAGTGATCAACAGCTAAACGTGAGTAATTATAGCTTGGGCTCTCACTTTCCCCTAACAGGCAGAAAAGCAAGGATGTGAATTAGGACATAAGAACGCCCACTTGGGATACTGAAGAAACACACCATGCAAATGGCTTTTATACAGCTTCCAGAAGACCAGTTGTAATAATTCACAAAATTGTCTTTCCCTAAAACCCACAGTAATAAATAAAAGCTAACATTTGTTGAGGGTCTACAACGTGCCAAGGATAGTACTGAATACTTCTCTGGCCATTATTTCATCTATTTCTAGTAACAGCTTTATGATGACCAGTATTATTCCCATTTTACAGAGGAGCCCTAAAGTCTTAACTACCAACTCTGCACAGGCAACTCCGAGGTGGGGTCCTAACCTACTACCAGAAATCCAGTGCTGACAAGTGAAAGCCTACAAGGCATTTTTCCTTTGATATGGGTGTTACCTCATTCATGCCTAAAAATTTAACTGCCATCTTTCACTCCACCTTCTAATTGGCTTCTCTTTCTAATTTTCTAAGTATCATCCTTTCTACTGTTTGTGCTTAGAATTTTGTACTTTCTTCTTGCTATTCACTGCAGTCGTGCTCCCCCAAATCTGACATATCCTGTCACCCCACACAGTCCTCCTCTTACCCACCCTGTATCAGTCCCTCATCACTTACTTGCCTAATTTTCTTTTTTTTTTTATTTTTTTTGGAAGATTTTATTTATTTGACAGAGAGAAACGCAGCGAAAGAGGGAACACAAGCAGAGGGAATGGAAGCGGGAGAAGCAAGCTTCCTGCTGAGCAAGGAGCCCGATGCGGGGCTCGATCCCACGACCCTGGGATCATGACCTGAGCTGAAGGCAGACGTTTAACAACTTAGCCACCCAGGCACCCCTACTTGCCTAATTTTCTAACAGACCCTTCTGGCTTTCACTATCCCCCCTCCATAGATCTAGACCACCACAAGACTTATCTTTATAAAATTATTTTGTTATTTTCCTTAAAATAAAATG
>CM053607.1:94608834-94670355 GCA_028646535.1 Procyon lotor | reverse complement strand
ATTTCTCAGACCTGTCTCCGTTCCCAGCATTAGATTTTCTGTTCCAGGCAGGCTCGTTCTTACAAAACACCCACTCCATGCCCACTCCCACTCATACACAATAAAGCTAAATCCACAATAGTGCCCCACCCTACCCTGCCTCATCTAACTCCCGGAATGCCATCTCTTCCTTTGTTAGCCAACCATATGAATCCTCCATGTTCAAGATCTAGCTTAAGTAACACTTTTTTTCTGGGATGCTTCCCAATCACTCTGGTCCTCAGTGTGGAACAATGCATTCTAAACTTCTCTACAGGACCAGAATACCATGCACTACTCTTATTTCATTAATACACAATAAATTTACTTATATAACTAGTTATATTTTCAGTCTGTTTATCTATATGCCTTTCTTTCTTTTCTATCTATATCTATCTATCTATCTGGCTGTCTATTTGAATACACACACACATACAAAAGTCTCATTTTGCCTCTAAAAACCTTTGGGGGCAGATGAACGTCCTATAGTAACTAGACAAAACCAAAAATCCCTTAGTGAAAGCCTACATACTGGATTGTAATTATCTGAAACAAATGGTACAAAACAACAACAAAAAACTTCCTAATGAGGTATTTACCACATAAAAATGTTATCTGGTCTAGGATGATTAAGGATCAAACACAAATAATAAACAGTAAAAATTTCATTCAAAAGTGATTATATCAATAAAAACCGAAACTTGGGTCTTGGGTCTAGCAACAAAAAAACCTGTATTTGCCACAAAAGAAAAGCCTTGACAAAAGAAACACAGTACTATTTTGTTCCAGGTCACTTCATCTCTTCTGTACCTTGTTATCTCATCTCAAAATGAAAGAGGCAAACAGGCTGATTTCACAGATCTCTTTCACCTCTAAGCATGTTCAGAATTTAAAAAAAAGTAAAAACAAAGCAAAACAAACAAAAACACACACAAAAAAAAACCCCCACAACTTTTAGTAAGTATACCAAAGCATAATTTTTCTGCAAAACAGCAGAGAGTAAATAGACAATGGACAGGGATCAATCACCTATTCACTGACTCATTTTCAACTCTTAGAATAACTACATGGCTGGGGAATTTGTTCTTCCTCTGCTATGGCTAGTGTCAGATCTGTGACTAAGATTGCATCATGGGCTGAAACGAGGTTCAAGGTGATTTCATCCACTCCTCTGTTTCGCAGCTGGATCTGTCATTTTAAATCCATGCCATGATTAAAGAGTCTATTTTTGGTTCTAATTTCTATTTTCCCCAAGAAGAGATACCTAGTTACCTGATATGATTGAAATTTGACCCTCTTCTAATAATCATAATCTCAGTATTTCACAGAATCACAAAAATCATTTGGAGGGGTCCTGACGGTCGTCCAAGGTGAGGGAGAAGCGAAGCATAAGCACTGCGCCAATTTTTAGACATAGTGGAATGAAAATCTACATGAGACCCTCACAACTCTAATAAAAGTTTCTTTTATGGCTGCCTCCATACATATTCTTTCAAGGTAATCATAATTATGTGGTCAGTGAGTGTGTAAATAAAAATATGCTATCAGACTGCTAGGTAACTGAGCTAAAACTAAAGTAAACAAACTCAGTGGGCCATCACATATGCAAGCTTGTGAGGTCCCATAAATCACCATGACTGGGTATCAGGATTTCAAAGGCACACTCAGTGAGCTCTTTTGCCCAGGCCTCATGATTCAAGCTCCAGTTGCATTGGGTTACCTATATGGCAGCATATAAAGTTCACCTTTTAAGTTTATAAATAGTTCCAGTCCTCATCCCTACTAAAGATAGGCCATTTTATGTGCATATTAGGTGTGTGTACCGCTCCATGTGCTTTAGGTACATTTGCATCTAATTCATACAAAAAGCCTCTGAGATGGACATTTTAGTCCTGATTTACAGAGAAAATAGGTTCAGAGAAGTTGAAGCAATTATCCAAGGTCCCAACTCTAGTGTGGGGTAATACAGAAGAGGAACTGCTAAGCTCACTGGGATTTAAGAGATTTACAGCTGAATTTTAAAATAAAGGTTCACACTGTCACCTGCTATTCTGTTCCACTTTACTCTTCTGGCATCTAGTAACCTGCAGCAGACTAGACTGAACTAATCTATACTTATTTTGACACGGTCTTTCTTCACCCTGTTCCAGCTCACACTTTGTTGTTCCACGTCCTCACTCTCAGGCAGCCGGTTCCTTAGGGGAGCGCCCAACATTGGATGTGACGATCCACTCATGCTGCTACTGGGCTATGACTCAAGGAGGCAACAGGTGAAGGAAAGGATTCCAGCTACTGATGCTAAAAAAGACTCTATAGACTCAAGTAGTACACTTCATCTGTAATTTGCCCTCTCCAGTCATTCGCCCCAATCCCTCTCCCCACAGCTGACTGTCCTTCCTTAAACATTCACACCCTCGCCCTGACACATAGAGATTTCTTTTTTTCTTCAAGTCTGTCCCAAAGGTTCATTCCAACCAGATTTCACCCTGTGGTGGAAAGAGGTCAGGAATATGAACTCGTCAGTCTGCCACTGGCCAAGGAAAGCCCTGATCTAGGTGAGCCCGGTCTGAGACTGCTCCTTCTTCCCTATCTCCCCTTCCTCATCTCACTATCTGGAGTCATGTCTATCTTTCCTTCCTCCAATCTTCATTCCTCACTCTATCCATGAGTCTTTCCGCCTTCTCCATTTTGCCCCCACCAAGAAAACAGACCTCCAAGGCAACCTCACAGTAACAAGTCATTTTAAAAATCCTGACACTTGCTTACACCTTTGCTGAGTTTATCCCATATCTTCTGCTGCCACATTCCCCACCACCACTCAAGCTTCATTCGGTCGCCTTGAACCACCTTCTTTCCAAATCCTTTGCCAGCTCAGGGTCGCAGATCCGCTTTTGCCCATTGGTCCTCTCATCCCACTGACCCCGTTACCCTTCCTTTGATATCTGTGCCCTGTTAACTACCTGCGTGCTGGGTTCACTCGCAACCTAAAATGCTGTCTGTCTCACCAACGCACTCTTCCTGGGAGCAGGAAACTAGGTCCTGTCTGTCCGTCCCGATATGACAGAGAACAAGGCAAGCAGAATAAGCTGCACTATAGGAATCCCCTCTAGGAATTATATTTAGCTGAAACTGTTCTTGATATTTTGGGATTTAGTATTTATTTAAAAATTATATTAGGACATATTTTGAAAATGTAGCCTCAGAACAAACACTTCTTTTTCTATTTCCCCATCTTCCCCCTCAGATGCCACATTCAGAAAAAAAAATTACCTTTATATCTACTAAGAGGCACATGGATCTTGTACAAATCTAACTGAGTCTCAGTTTTTCATCTTTAAAATTGAGATGTACTGCTTTAGCATGTAGTCTACTGTTTCTGGGACTAAGTTAGAGATTTAAGGTATTAAGTGTGAGAGAACACCAGGATCGGGCCTTTTATCAGAAATTAAGTTACATACCAGAGTTTCCCAACCACTTGTAGCCAGACTGCTCATACATAACAAATGTATATTAAAACATTCACTGGAAATAATAAAGCCAAGGGGCAAAAAGTAATTAATCTTTCCACTGAGTTTTACTTTTGAGAGAACAAATTGCTTGCACTCTGTAATGATGTAAGCTCTCTGTTTGTTTTGTTTCTAATACTATGTACCCTTTCATCATCTTAAATGCTCATTAACACTGTAGAGGAAAAATTGAGATTTAGGCCCAAACAGTATCTTCCAGGACAAAAACTAATTTTTTCTTGATGTATAGTAAAGAAATTAAGATATTTCTAGTAAAACATTCCTAGGATTTCTTGAAACCTAATTATCACTTACGCTTATGGAGATCTCAAAGACCATGCTGAGAATACATGATTAAGAAAACAAAGAACAAAATCAAAGTTTATGCCAAAGATAATGTTAATTAGTTTCATTCTTATCAGAGCATATTGTTGAAAGAGACTTGAAATATTCAAAATAAAAAAAAAAACACAAGAGGATCAGTGCTTATTTTAAAAGGGGTAGGAATAAATCAGCAAATATCCACTGGATACCTAATTTAGGAAGCCTCTAAGCAAATCTCTTAAAAAAAAAAAAAAAGTTGAAACTTCAGGTTTCCTAAATCTAATTTCTGTATACTCTTTTAACAGAATTATAGATCTTTTCCTTCTTTGAAGTCTAACCTCTTTTGTGAAATAAGGTTGCCTTACAAATAATGAAATGACACCTGTATATACTTAAAGCACCCATGATAGCATTTTATCTCTTTATTAAAAACGGTAAAGCCCTTCTAAATTTGAAATTTGTCTCCCTAAGTTCTTGTTGATAAAGCCCATCATTGTTAAAGTTGTAGCTCATTATTTTTCTGAAGCTTGAAAAAAACCCCAGCAAACATAAAATAGAAACTTTCTTGGTCAAAGAATGTACTCCTTTTCTAAACCCTGAACTCGATGTAAGAGACAAACAATGGAAAGTAAACTTACTGAGAAATGCTCTTTTCTTTGTAATTCTGAATATTAGTATAATTCATGATTCTTTAAATAGACCCCTGATTATTTGATTCTTGTATATATTTTTTAATAATTTCCCATTGCAACGAATTGTCTGTTCTTTCTCCCTAATGGGTTTGCACCAGATGTCAGGCGAAATTAAAGGAGAAAAACAAAAGGAAAACACTTCGATATATTCTCTCAAAGTATTTTGGAAAGTATTTTTTAAGATGTCTTTACTCATATTTAGGTCTAACACAAAAACCAAGCAACAGAAACATGCTCTGCCAACAGTGGCGAGCAGCCGGGTTCTTTTCTGAAATGAGGAAGGCAGCTATCAGCCCGCACTTACTCCAGGGTGGCAGCCTTGCTCATCTTTGCCCGGTTGCTATGGACACGTCCCTGTCAGGCCTGTGCCTTCTACTCTCTAGGCCTGCTTATGACAGGCTGAGGTGTTTCCTATTATGGTGTCTATGTCTGCACAGCAAACTGCTTGCCAGTAATAAAAGCCAGAGCCTGTCGCTATGGGATTACAGCACAGCAGACCAGAGATGCTGACGGAAACCCAAGCACGCCCTGGGTAAAACTGCACAGAACACTCCCTAACAGGCAAAAGCCAACAAACACATCCTTTCTTCCCAGCCTAGCAGAGAAAGTACTCAGAAATGTGATTTTTAGTTGGAACCAACTTATAGAAGAATGTTGTTGCTAAAACAGGTACAGAGGAGAGAGAACAGTTTATGGCCTTTATGCACTATAAACTTTTAATTTAAATGAGACTAATTTGAGCCATAAACTATGCTAAAATTTTTGAGACATAAGTGGATAAGCAGAATTGAGACTTTTTAAAAAAAGATTTTATTTCTTTATTTGACAGAGAAAGAGATCATAAGTAGGCAGAGAGGTAGGCAGGGTGTGGGGGGGGGGGGGGGGGGGGGGGGGGGGGGGGGGGGGGGGGGGGGGGAAGCAGGCTCCCTGATGAGCAGACAGCCCAATACTCGGGCTCGATCCTAGGACTCTGAGATCACGACCCAAGCCAAAGGCAGAGGCTCTAACCCAATGAGCCACCCAGGTGCCCCGAGAACTGAGACTCTTAAGTGGAAATGATCAGGATTCTTAGCAAGGAAAAAAAACCACAAACACCTTTCTTGCAAGGCATCATCCACAACGCACAGACTCTGAGTCTACCAATCCAAGATGAGAAATGGCATTTATATTAACCAACATCATGCATCTGGTATTAATTCATGTGGCCAAATACAAAATAATGTATTAATACACACTAGGTTTGAGATATAAGCCACATAAGGGGCCTCATCAATACTCCTAATGGCTGGGTAGAAAACTCATTTTTTTTTAAAGTTATTAAACTCATATGCTTATCAGAAATATGGCTTGTAGTCCATTAATACATTCAAATAAAAAAAGTATAATCTCCCTCCCACAATTATGAATATGATTTCAAATAAAGGCTTCATACATGAACCCAAAGAATGCTTAGACCCTCCAGGAAGTGAACTATGTAAGTCAGGAGATTTCTAGCTGTCCAGGTGGACCTGGACAAATTTTGGGCCTCATCTTTCAAATCAAATTAGGTAAGTTCGACAGATGATCACTTTTAACTTTTTTAGTTCTAAAACAAAGCTTCAGGATGACAGTACCAATGCTTTCAAATACTGATCATGCTAAATACCACCGAAACTACCAAAAAACTGCGTGGTAGGCAGGAACAGATTATATTTTCATTTTATTAATTTACATTTGGACTCAAACATTAGTCTGGAAAATTTCTTCAGTTCTTTGACCAAATGTTCAGTAACTTCCTTGCAAAGGGTGTGATAAACAGTAAAACTGAGCTATTACCCATAAAAGAAGAACTTTGAGGGCTTTTAGGACTTAAAAGAGCAAAATTACCCTTAGTCCTTAAGATTAATCAGTAATGATTTCTATAATACTAAAGGCAAAAACACTTAAAGCTGCATTGTAAGGACCCTAATACCATTCATACAATTCACCCAATATTTATTGAGTGCCTACTTAGGAAGGCTTTGTGTCGAATACTATGGGTTCTGGAAAAATGAGTAGGACTGACAACCTAGTCTACAAGAAAATACCAGTAAAACAAAGAAACAAAATACAGTATTTAGAGTTACGAGATCTACAAATCAAGTCCTGTGGAGGGTCAAAGGAGAAAGACATGACACCTAATCAGGGGAGGATGGGGTGGGAAATATGGGAGAAGAGAGGACAGAAAAAACTTCATGGAGGAGATAGCATTTCAAATAGGCCTTAAAGGATGGTTAAGATTTGTTTGGTAATTTTTTTTTTTTTATTTTAGAAAAGCTTTAGCTTTACAGAAAAATTGTGAAGACAAGTACAGAGGGTTCCCATATGCCCCATATCCAGTTTCCTCTATTATTAACACTACCCTAATATGATACATTTGTCCCAATTGCGGAATCAACACTGATGCATTATTAACTGCAGTCCACACTTTATTCAGATTTCCTTAGTTTTCACCTAATATTGTTTTTCTGGTCTAGGAGCCTATCGCTGATCTTGTGTTACATTTAGTAACTTAGGCTCCTCCTTGCTGTGACAGTTTCTCTGACTTTCCCTGTTTTTGTTAACTTTGATGGTTCTGAGAACTAGTTAAGATATTTCATAGAATGTTCCTGACCTAGGAATTATCTGATGTTTTTCTGATGTCTTTCTTATGATTAGAGTGGGGTTATATGTTTTTGATAGGAAAACCACAGATGTAAAGAACCATTTTCATCAGAGCCTATCAAAGGTATATACTATTACAACCTGGCATACCACTGTTGATGTTGACTTCAATGAGTTGGCTGAGGTATGTGTGCATGTCAGGTTTCTCTACTATAGAGTCATTTTCCCCCCCTCTTTCCATATTGGCTTTTTGGAAGGAAGTCATCATGTACAGTCCACACTTCAGGAAGAGAGTTTTGCTCTCCTTCCTTGAGAGCAGAGTATCTACATAAAGTATGTGAAATTCAGTGCACAGGAGATTTGTCTCTTCTCCACCATTTATTTATTTATTCAATAAATTATATCAATATGAACACAAGGATATTTATTTTTTTTATTTTGGGTTATAATCCAATACTTGTTTATTTTCTTGATCAAATAGTTCCAGCTTGGGTAAAAGGAAGCTCTTTCAGTTTGCTCTTGTGTCCCTCTGATATGTTCCCATCAATGTAGGGTTTGGTTTGAGCACTTCCTTACTTTCTGGTACTACAACATGCTCCTGCCTCATTTCCTGCCCCACTCCTAAAATCAGATATTTTCCAAGGAATCCTGGTTCCTTTGGAGAATGGCATTAGAAACCAAGATGACTGTATTGGGTGTGTTCATTGCTACTGGGGTGTTGTTTCTTTAGGCCTTCTCAGTTGACAGAGCAGGGAAATATTAATGTACATACTAGATGGTTAAGATGTTGAGAGGTACAATGGGAGGCTATGACCTTAACAGGATTTTCTTAACATTAAATATTAATGCTAAGCTTACAAATTCTCAAATAGGCTTCATATTTCTTTTTTTTTTTTTTTTGCTTCATATTTCTAACAAATAATATATATAATGGACAGGAAAAAAATTAATGAGAGATTCTGTGCCTGGGTTATTTTCAGTCTCATTCACAGGAATAATCAGAATGTATTCATTTATTTTTAATGTAATCTAATTTTTTTAAAGATTTTATTTATTTATTAGAGAGACACAGAGAGAAACCTAGGGAGCACAAGTGTGGAAGAAGGAGAAGCAGGCTCCCCGCAGAGCCATGGCAGGGCTCAATCCCAGGACCCTGAGCCGAAGGCAGACGCTTGACTGACTGAGCCACCCAGGTGCCCAGGATATATTCATTTATGATAAAAACTGGTTAGACAATTCTCTACGGGTTTATGTTTTTCCTAGAAACAACTTAGGGAGTTTTAGATATTCTGATAAAACTTTAGGCCAGTTTGATGAGTTTTAGTGTAAAATTATACAAAAAACACAGGTAAACTTGAAAAGTCCCTGAGTGGGAGAAGAGCCAATGAAACATTCCAACAGTATTCTTTGGTTTACTTCAACATTACTAGGTCACTGTTGCCTCTTAAAAGCTCTTCAGAAGTATGGCTAACAGGATGGCAAACAAACACCTTTTCTAGCCTTCACTTCACAAAATAAGAAAAGAAAGATGACATTCCTTTATGGATGGAAATAAAGGACTTAATATAACTGAACATCTATGTTCCTGACTCTGTCTAGACAATTACTACCTTTTAATTAATGAAATCATCATAGCAACTATTTCACAGATGAGGAAACTGAGGCTCAGACAGTAAGCTGTCCAATTTAGATCTAGCAAAGGGCAGAAAGAGAATCCAACTCAAACAGTCTCGTTACTAATGAACACAGCAGAATTGTTTGTCGCTTAAGCAAACATCCCCTCCCCATTCCCAAAGTGAATAAAAGGAAACTCATTCCTAAAAGGTCTTTTAGGACCAGTGTGAATATTAAAATAAAGGGCTAACCATCTCTATCTCCTAGAAAGATCTCAGACTAGTTGGGCCAATTAAACCATCACAAGTACCAGGTACAGCTCGAAAACCCTAGCAGAGCAAGACCATCATAAAATAAACCCTAGCTATTTGCTGTTTAAAAGGGTTGGACTCTTTCTAAAAATGAGAAAATCAGCTTCTACATACTTGAGGGATAATCTGAAAATCACGACATTATCAACATTTCACATCTGCCACATATGTGTAACTTAAGTAGTAGCTATAGTCTACGTGACTATCATGGAGATCTTTTTAAATTGAACAATAACATTATCTATTATCCTTGTTATTTGGGAAAAAAGTTTGTTTAATCTGTCCATAGCATTTGGAAAAATACTATTTTATCTTAGCCAAGTTTTTTGTTTTGAAATTTAAAAAAAAAAGGACATAGTTCATTATACTCTCAGTCCAAAGTCACCACTACCCTATAATGAAATAAAAATGTAATAACTGAAAGAGATTTCTCTAGTAATGACTAATTCATTGAATCACAAAAATTAGAAGTTTTGGATAATTAAATGTTAGGCATATTGAAGCTACTGCCACTAAATACCGACATGAGAACTGTGCTGATGACAAGAGAGACAAATTAAGATTTGTTATAATGCTTAGTGTTTAACTAAGTTAAAGTCAAGGCTTTACTCTTCAATGAAAAATGAAAATTTTCATTAAAAGTATTTCCTACTTTCTGTTATTACTTAAAAGAAAAGCAAAAAAAAAAAGTATTTTTTTTCCTAATGGTGATCATAAAAACAAGCATTCTCAACTCTCCATATTACTTTAAGGCACTATTTGTAAGCCACCTAAACCTTTGCCAAAGCTGCTTTTATTAAGTGGATAAAAAAGCAGACTGCGAACTCAAAACATCAGGAAGTCGAGTTTCTACAGTTATAGAA
Source organism: Procyon lotor (assembly GCA_028646535.1). NCBI lineage: Eukaryota > Metazoa > Chordata > Mammalia > Carnivora > Procyonidae > Procyon > Procyon lotor. The sequence goes on along the minus strand of CM053607.1, from coordinate 94,660,405 downwards.
GATATTTCCTTTTAGTTATGTTAAATCTTAAAAATTCTTTTATGACTATATCAGTAAGTTTTAATATTTTAATGTAGAAGATAAGGGTTATTTGTGATTTGTTCTCCATAAAATTAAAATGTTTCTCCAACTAGAGCTTCTTTCTTAGCTTTCTTAGTTAAACATTTATTTTTGTTGAGAGTTATAGCCTTGTAATACCGAAATATTTTATGATTTAACCACTCCTATGAACATTCTCTATTTATTCCAGCACCTGTCTTGCCCAGAAGAAACAATATCAGCAGTCACAGAAAGCTCTAGTATTACTAGATGCACTGACTATGCAAGAGCACCAGGGGGAGCTGAGGGGGGGGAAAGAACGAAGAACAAGCACCCAGAAAAACAATTAATTTATAGGCAACAAAAACATGATAGAGATGTTGGCTAATAAGTAAATAGACAAAATAAATTCCATAAAAAGTCACGACCACATCTATTAAGTTGGCCGATGCATATCTGGCATTAACTAAAGAAAAACCTGAAGTCTCTTGGAAGGATTCTTGAATCCTAACTTCAAGAGACTTGCCACTTTAAGCACAGCAGTTTCCAGCAATGCCAAGCCTCGAAAGTGTTCCCAAATTAAAGAGAAACAAAATATATTTTTATAATGGTATATTTTAGGAAAAAATCAAAATAATTTTGTTTTCTCCTTTAAAAATCACTGCACTGACTCTGAAGGCCTGGTGAAATATGTATTATTAGGTCACAAGCGGATAAAATTACAGGGCTCCACAGCAGAATTATTATTTTTTTAAGATTTATTTATTTATTTATTTTAGAGGCAGGGAGGGGCAGAGGAAGAGAGAGAATCTTAAGCAGACCCTCTGCTGATTGCGGAACCCAAGCAGGTCTTGATCTCACAATCATGACATCATGACCTGAGCCAAAATCCTGAGCCAACCGACTAAGCTACCCAAGCACCTCCTGAAAGCATAATTTTTTAAAGCCCCGAGGCTTAGACTCCTGGCCTGCCCTCTGCACATCCTCAACTTATCTTCTTTGAGAGAAGGTAACCAAAAACACTGTGAAACTATTTGGCATTAAAAACAGTTTAAAAAGGTATTTTAGCTTTGCAAAATCTGTACAACAGAATGGAGATGTCCTCGCCAACCCCACACTACGTTTAGCATATTCCAAGAATTAACAAGTGCTGTGTTTTCACTTTTAGAGTAAAACAGAGAAAGTAATAGCACTTCTGTCTGGAATTCTGTCACTGGAATTTAAGAAAAAACTAAATTTCTAATTGGAAGTTCAAAATGTTTCTATCTGTATTATGCCAAAAATTGTATAAATATAAAACAAGCCTTTTTTCATAATATAGAGATGTGTACTAAAGACTGTTATTTAACAATCCATGAAACTTAAAATGTCAAGCAAAAATTACAACTGAATGGAAAAAAAAACGTTAGCCAAGAAGACCATTAATGAAGTTTGACCTAAATCTCAAATAATTATACCAGTAACAGCAGGTATAATGCCTACTATCACAAAGTTTTTATTAGACAGCTCTTTTATATATATTCTTTCAAACTCTTTTTTTTTTTTTTTAAGATTTTATTTATTTGACAGAAAGAAACACGGCGAAAGAGGGAACACAAGCAGAGGGAGTGGTAACGGGAGAAGCAGGCTTCCTGCCGAGCAAGGAGCCTGATGCGGGGCTCGATCCCAGGACCCTGGGATCATGACCTGAGCGGAAGGCAGACACTCAACGACTGAGCCACCCAGGCGCCCCTTCTTTCAAACTCTTATATCGATCTTTCAAAATGGGTATTACTGAGTTCACCTTACGCTAAGGAAACTGAAGCTTAAAAAGTTGAATTCATTTTTCTAATGTAACTCAGCAAGCAAGGAACAAAACCAAGATGGAACTTCCAGGTCTGCCTACTTACAAAGCTTTGAGACCTTACCAAAACCTCCTTCAACTGTAGCTATAAGGTTCCAAAGGAAATCTGTACACATCTCAGGGAGATTAATGTGCTTATGAGGGTAAGTGCTGTAGATTTAATCACTCAAATTAAATGCCATCTGGAGTCTCTTACCCTACCTTGGTACAAGCATCCTACATATATTACAGTCCATGTTGGCTTTGTCTAAGAATTTAATAATTTTCCTGCCTTAGTAGCATCAATAAGAATTATGAACATTACAGATCAATCAGGAAATATAGGTAGTTACTTCTAAGGCATCATTTTAAAACTGCTAATAATTTGGATACCTTTAATTAAAGAAATAATCTATTAACCCAAATGATTAAATGGGTTGAAGGAATCAACTCCTTTTTCCTAATACCCAAATCTATATCTGTAATAAATATTTCCTCTCCATAATCACCTAAAAATCATGACCTTGGGGCGCCTGGGTGGCTCAGTGGGTTAGAGCCTCTGCCTTCAGCTCAGGTGGTGATCTCAGGGTCCTGGGATCAAGCCCCGCATCGGGCTCTCTGCTTGGCGGGGAGCCTGCTTCTCCCTCTCTCTCTGCCTGCTTGTGGTCTCTCTCTCTTTGTCAAGTAAATAAATAAAATATTTAAAAAAAAAATCATGACCTTACTAGTATTTTTATGTTACATTATACTATTAAACGAAAAAAAAAAAAAAAACTCAAGTGAGAAGAACATGTAAAGATGTTATGATTTTTCAAAGGTAGAAAGAAAGTAACCTGAAAATATTGGCCGGTTCAAATAAGTACATGTAAAAATAATGGACAGCAATAAAACATAACCAGAAGGCAATGCTTCAGAACTATTCATTCATCCTTTTTTTTTTTTTTAGACTTTATTTATTTAACAGAGAGACACACAGTGAGAGAGGGAACACAAGCAGAGGGAATGGTAGCGGGAGAAGCAGGCTTCCCACCAATCAGGGAGCCCGATGTGGGGCTCGATCCCAGGACCCTGGGATCATGACCGGAGCCCAAGGCAGCCTCTTAATGACTGAGCCACCCAGGCGCCCCCTATTCATTCATCCTTAAAGATGTGTGTTGCAAGTTGTCATATTTCTAGTTCAGACTTAGGCTGGGCATCACTTACGGGGACCTTCAGATCAGCTGCTCTCACTCAGTTTACAGCTTATGTGCCCTTGTTATGAAGCAGAAGGGTAACTTTACAACATTTACAAAGAGCTTTCTTTTTCTTCTATGCTAATCCTGAAATTTCACCTATAAAATGTTACATGAGTTTAGCATTCTTGTAAAAATGAATGGGTTAAAAAAAGGAAATGGATAGCTTAGAAATTAGAAGTTTAAGCAACAGCTTCAGCCAAGATGAGTTTTTTTTTATGTTAAAAATAAGTGTCCTGTCAATAATCTTTCAACCACAAGACACAAACAGCTAGAATCACTATCTTTTTAAAAAGTCTTTTCTCACTTAGCCTACATTTCTCTTCAACCAAATAAATGCACCTTCTCTACTATATCTGTAAACTACTCAGTTTAATTGGGTGCCTTCACAATGGAGATTTTTTTAAAATTCTGTCTTATTTGGTGCCATTAAAGAAAGAAATCATCTTGATCAATTACTGTGACCTAAAGCTTTATTTTTTTAAATCTTAAAGTATAGATAAACTAATTACTTGACAGTTGACATCATTTAAGATACATTATTAGATTCTGTGTTAATTTTTAAATTCAAACATAGGTCTCATCATTAAGAGTATGGATTTCTGGGGGAAAGTAATTACAGCTGCTCAGGTTCCTTTCTCTGAAAAAGTATTGTTAGATCATCTTGAAGACATAATGTCTCCATATCTCTTTAGGTGCCTTCTGATTCTGCTCTTCTTTTTTACACAGTATTAACCAGACAAGAGAATTAAGAACTCAATCCCACTGCAGAATGATCCCATTCAGTATGTAGGACATTAAAGATACTCAGCATAGTATTATAAATACTATGCTATTCAATACTATACTATCAACTGCTATTATCAGTCAAATTATTAAAAAAAAATCTATTTTATGAAATTAATGAGCTAAGACTTTGTTAGCCAGATGAAAACAATGGCACCTAATGGCACAGTAGGAAGTGACAGCTCAATGATGGATTATTTTGATGAGGAGCCATACCAAATTTCAAAATGAGGCCAAAATGACAAAAACCAGAAAAACAAATCAAACAAAAAACCTAGATCTGATCCCCAGTGTGCATTTGGGTTAGGTCAGTGTGCTTATGGGTGAGTTAGTGCCTGTAGACAGTGTGTGAGGAGTATCTTTTATTCTATTTGAAGCTAACTTCTCACTTCAAAAACAATGCAATCTATTTAAGCATTGTCAACAGATAAGACAATCAAGTGGCTGATATGTTATGGTATTTTAAAAAACTGATTGGGGGGGGAAACAGGTGGGATAAAAACTATAATAAGCCAAGAGAAAGCATCACCCATTAAAAAATACGTGCATACAGATAAACTGTAAAATGGTATAATCTTCCTGACCTTGTAAATAGGTGGTCACAATATTTAAATATTTTTAAGAGGCAACTGTTAGGAAGTGCCACACAAAGTTACCAGTTTTACTGCTTGAATCCTCTAGTCATTTGCATCCAACATGAATGTGCCTCTTTCCCTATCCTCTCAGCCAAATATTCATTAAAAACATACATAATCCTAATTATTTCCTTACATAACTAAAGACAAAAGAACAGAAATCCCCAAAAATACAGTAACACTACAGACAACAGACCACACTATACCTTACTTTAAGGCTATCTCAGGCTGAAGGTTACTTCTCAGTCCCCTAAAACTCCACTGACCACCAACGCCAGCACTTCGGCATATACGGTCCAAATGACCCACTAAAACATACTAAATGACCTCAGAAAACTGGATTTCTCTCCAGGATTCATGAAAACAAAGGTAAGGATAATGAACTTTGTAACTTTCTTGGTATTTCCTGTAGAAGCGTAAGGCTAAGTGAACATATAAAGGCTCAGTTCTTACAATGTACCCTAACATCTAGATAAATGAGAGTTAAGGTTCCAAGTTCAGTGAACTCTACTGAGCCTGAGTGCGGTAGGTGGTGACATCCAAGAGATTGCATTGACCTCCCGCAACTCTTATTTCCAACTGGGAATCCCAAGAATACCCTTAAGCATGCAATGCCAACGGCCCCGCCTGGGTTTCTGCTCCAAGGGCAGAGTGTCACTGACAAGCCCACTCTACCCCCTCCCCCAAAAAATCCCCACTCACTGTGGCCCGGGGCTGCTGTAATCAAACTATGTCAAAGTTGCTTTTGCAAAATGTTTAATTTATCTGGAGTGAATGTAAGAGACAGGGAAGGCACAGAGTCAGGAACCTCTCTCCAAGGGAGTAAAACAGCCAGCATGCACAACATGACAAAATCTGTATTTCTCAGGGCCCCAGGGGCTGGCGGCTTCACCGGCGTGGGAATCAGCAGTCTAAGGGGCCTTGGTGACAGGCAGGGCCGGGCTTACCTTGTTGGAGGCCATCTCACTGACGGAGTGCCTGGTCTGCAGGGTCTCTAGCTGGTCCAGACACCAGTCCAGCTCCTCCAGGGTCTCGCTGGCCAGTTTCTGGTAGGCCTCCTCTGCGAAGAGATAGGGAAAGGGGGGCTCAGTTCTCAAGCGCTTCACGGCGCCGCCAACGAGTTCAAAGGGGGCCATCCTGCCATACCCCGCCATGCTCGGATGCCCGGTGCCCGCACATGAGGGCTGCTCCTTCATAGTGCCAAGCCCGGCACCGCGCTGGGGGCCGAGGCTCAGCTAGCGGGGCGGCCAGCCTCGGGGAAGCACGGTCTCTCCAGCTTGGCGTCTCAGTTCCGCGTCCAGGGAGGGCGCACGAAGTGCCGCAAGCCAACTTTTACACGGAGACACGGACAAAAACCCCACGGTGCGACTTTTCGACGGCGCGGCGGAGCCCAGTACCAGCCCCGGAGGCGGGCGAAGGGGGCGGCGCGCGCGCCTCGGGGCCAGCCCCGCGGAGGGAGCGCCTGGTCCACGGCCCGATCTCGTCGCCCGTCGGCCGGAGCCGCGTCCCAGCGCCGGCTCCGCTTGCCGCCTGCGGAGCCTTCTCACGACGCGAATGAATCAGCCGCGGCCGGGTGCGCGGCCACCACGTTTCCTGTTTTCTTTCTCAACTCCTCCGGCGCCCGGCACAGCGCGGCTCCATCACCGCGGCTTTCCGGGAACACTCCCCCTCACGCCCCTCGCCGCCGCCTGGCCCCTCCTCAGCTCCCTTACAAGGCGCCTGCCAACTGCCAAGGCCCGCCCGCGCCCCCCGCCGCCGCCTTCCCCGAAGCCTCAGCCTCGACCGCCCCACCGCCTCGCTGCCCCGCGCTGCCCGGCGCCGCGCGCTTTGAAGCCGAGCCTGGGAGGCGCGGGCGCGAGCGCGTGTGTCTGTGGGGCTGCCGTGGGGCTGCGCGAGGAGAGCGGCCCAAAACCCGGCGGGGAGTGCCCGCTACCCGGGGTCACGCCCGCCGTGGGGCTCAGGCGGGACCTGGCGCGCACGCGCGCGCGGCCGCGCACCTGCCCCGCGGGGACCCTGCGCGTCCCTCCCGGTCGCCCCGACTCCCAGAGTCTCAGCGTCTTCACCATCCGTTGCTCCCTGCGGGGTTTTGCGGGAGAGCCCGACGGGCGGCACAAACAAGGTTATTTAGGACCCGAGCAACCGTTTCTGTGGGTTCGGGTTTTAGGGTTTTTGAGGCTTCATTTCTGAGGGCTTAGGATTTACCTACTTCAAGGGGACAGGGTGGTTGTGGGAATAAGATTATTTCTATTTAAACCGGGCTCTTTGAGTACCCAGCCTGGCCCCTGGTCAGTACCAGGATTCTAAATGTTGGGGAGGACATAAGCAAACAAAAACAACTTTGAAAGCTTTAGAATTTACAGATTTGACAATATGTTGTGTTTTCACATTCAGAATTATCTAAGAGTTCTCTTAAAGGAATAGCAATGTGAATGCACCACGTAGAATGGGCACCTGACACATGTCCTGCATACGTGCTTCCTTCGTCTGTGGAACTGCAAATCAGAGACCAGAATGGTCCTGTGATGCCAAAGGAAAAAGTCTGGAAGGGTGTTTCTGCCCACCATGTGCAGAATATACTACAAACGTGAGAAAATGAAAAGACATAGCACGGTATGGAAGCTGGTTCCACTTAGGAAAGCTGACCCTGGGGACCATGGGCACTCTACATAAAAGGATCAATTGCAAGAACTTCACTACATTAGCAAGTGGATGAACAAAACTTTCAGAGAGGAAAATAATCCAAACTCTGAAGAGTCTCATCTTATAAAACTTGGTTATTGTCAGTTGAAAGAATACATTGAAAAGCTTACATGAAGTTGACGAGATCCCTTTTGTCTTCAAATCTACAGGTATTGGAGAAGAAATATTGCCCTTGAAATTCAGACTCCATAAATGATCAGTGGCACAACAAAGAATTTCACAGACTGAATCTCAGGCTCCCAGGGATTTACCAGATAGGTTTTTACATAAAATTTGTAAAAGTTAGAATAACTTTCAAAGTATTTGTTACATGGGCCACATGACTTATTGTTATCAAGGATTCTTGAACTGTCTGGTATTCATTTTGGGGACTCTTAAAATCTGCCTCTTTTATTCCTTTTTCTTTTCTGTAGCAATCTCTGTAAATATGTTCTCTAGGTGAACAAACAGCTGCCAAACCTTGCCAGGTAAATTAAAGAGTAAGATTGGGCCTTTTCCCCCCCAACAAAAGTAACAACCTTAAAGATAATTTAAGATACTAAGTATAAAATGTTTTATCTGCATAGCCTTTCCCTGATTATAAGAATATAAAAATATGATTCTTATAAAAATAGAAATATTACACAATGATGTAATGTAGAAAGTCCCTTGTAATTCCATACACTAAGGATTGCAAACAATAATTAAGCCTACGATCATAACACATTTTCATTTTACTCTATACCTTCCATATGTAAGTAACCTAGTTGAAATGGTAGTACATCTACTATATGGTTTTGTTTTCTTTTTGCTTTTTTCCCTCTCTTTACTGTATAAAATAAGGATGTACAGCACTTTCAGAAGAAATTAACTTGCTTTAGGTTATTTGAGTCGTCAGTAGTGAGCACACCCAGTGAGTTATAGATGCAAAAACACTGTGCCTAGGATGTGTTCATTGCCATCTTTCCAGCTACTGGTTACATACAGAAGCCAGGAATCCCTTCTCTATTCCTCTAAGGCTTGGCTTTCCATGTTCCTCTCCCTGCATTCCAAGCCTTTAAAGTCTCAGCCCCAAAGGAAGCTCCCCAGTATAAGTAATCTCCCGATCTTCAACAACTTCTCAAACTTTTCAGAAATACAGGACTTGGCTTTATCTGGATGTGGCACTACATATTATATTCCAGTATTTACTTTTTAATTGTAAAAGGGGTAGGTAGAGTAATTCAGGAAAGTTTCAGTGCTTTAAGATATTACATATTTAAATACAGGACTTGCCTTTAGGCAGTATAGCAACAAGAGGGACAACTTATTTCAGGAGATCTACTTTATATCCAAATCATAGATTAGCCATTTTGACAATCAGCATTGCATACAATAATAATGTGGCACGCATATGTATTTTAAGTTCTAACTACCTCTGCGTGCATTGTAGAAATCCGGACAATGGAAAAACAGTGACCTTAACACATCTACATACCAATAAGCAAGAAAATAATTACTGACAGAGTAAGGAAATTTGTTCTGTAAAACTGTTACTTAAATAAAGTATTATTGCTGATTTTAGCATAGAGCTGAGAACACTACTTCTCAGTAGTGTTTTTTCTATAGGCACTATAGGTACCTATAGACCTCGGAATTTTCCCAAATTGTCACAGTTTTTTAGGATCATTATTAAAGTTTTAACTTTTAGGAATTTTAACCCTAAATGTTCTAAGACATCGAATAACTGACCTTTTCATCCCCAGTAAAGAAAAAAAAAAAAAAACCCTCAGTGTGGAGTTGCCAGCTTTCCTACAGGAAATTGAGTCACTACACCAAACAACACACCTAAATGTCATCGACGGCTAGCAGGACAAAAACAGTGACCTAGTTTAATTTTGGATTTTACCAAGAACACATACTGCATTCATTAATAAAATGCTTTCTCCCCAGAGAATATTCACTGTGGCACTTCTTGAAAATAGTATATGAAAACTCTTTTTTTTTTCAACTGCCCAAAATCTTGCTAAGTCAAGGAACTACAGGGAGAAAAATGCCCAAGCAACAACTGTTAGCTAAATCCCATAAAAGCTAGAAGAGGGCTGTGGAACTGCAAATGAGAAATAACTTGAGCCCTTGGAAGTCCCCTCCTACAGCAGTGTCGGGTTTTTTCAAGGCACCCTTGAACTATGTAACACCCCTGTTTCTGCTCAGGATCTTCTGTGAACAAACAGTCCTCAATTCTTGCAGGCCAGCACTTGGCTTCCGTCATTGTGATGCGATCAAGGATTCCCCTGACACAAGGCCTGAACTGCTGCCAGGGGCTCCTGGAGAAGATGCTGAAGCAGCAGCTTCCCTTTGAAAAGGAAAAGAGTAATCGCCTGGAGCCACAGCAGTTAGAGGTTGAGGTCGTTTTCTTGGGAAATGTTCAGCCATTTACTCTTATCCACCACTTACAGCAACACTGACCACTGAGATAAAAGGATCCATGTGTAATTGTTTGGATATTGGTTTTTCTTTTTCTCTGTTTCCTTTTTTTTTTTTTTTTGGCCAGTATTTGAATGATAAAAGGTCAACATAACTTAGTCATAATTCCTAGATAGGCCTGCTGGTGTAAATGAAGAGAACAGGTACAAAATCACTTACTTTGGGCACCATTTGCTTACACTTAGTTAAAAAGTATATATGAATTAAAACAGTTGATTCAGGTGTTTCTTAAAAAAAAAAAAAACAAAAAACTTCGCTAAGTGCCTTCAACGAGCAAATACTTAAATATATATCTTCCTAACTGATTCCAGCTTTTCCTGTCCTAATTCCCACCGAAATTCCCTCTTTTTCCTAAGGATGGAGTTAATAGTGTCTAAAGTAGAAGTGGAGAACTATTTCACCATGTATTGCTTCGAGCTAGTTACTTCCTGAGTTTGCTACAGTAGAAGAGTTGTCCAGGTTAGTTCTAACTTTTGCTTATTTTTTCCCCCTCTATACATTTTATCTGATGGGAAATACATAAAGGAGTTGGATTCACTTTCAATGTGTACATGTAACAGGTTTAAGCAGAGCTCGCCAGTGGCAAGCTGCTCTCATTTCCAAGTGTATTACTGGCACCAAGTTCTTGTTTTGAAGTATTTAAAAATCTTATGAAATACATAAAATTTCACTTAGTACTTCCAAAAATCTCCAAAGGGAAGATGTACATAATTTTGTGAGGTTTCTTTTTTACTTTTATCTTCCCACAATCTAGGCTTTTTTTTCCCTAGTGCCGCCTAAGGCCCTACTAGAATTTTTTTAAATGAAATAAACACAAGATTAGGTTTCATTGACTTCTAAGACCATCAGTAATTAAAAAAATATTTGTTTAGCACCAACAATGTGTCATGTATTTTATTAGAGTCTGCAAAAACAAGGTGTCTAAAAGACTGTCTCTTATCCAAGGAAAACCTAGACTTTGACACTGGAGATGATTTCAGCACACTATATTGTAGAAAGCATTCCAAAAGAAGATAGCATGTAGGCTATTGCAGAATAAAAGAAGGCTATTTAAATCAGACTGGGACAGAGGCGGAGTGTGAGTCCAAGTCCTAAAGAATGAAACAGGAAGTAAGTGAAGGGGGGGGAGGGGGTTAAGAGAGAACATATGAGCAAGGACATGGGCCATGGGCGCATGTTCAATGAGATGTGTGTGTATGAATATGTAGAGAAAGGAACTACCATGAGTAAGGCCTTGCTCAGAGGAAAGAGGCTGGAGAAATCTGCAGACATTGGCCATGAATATATTGTCAGGCATCCACAATAGAGACTGTGGACTGAATCTTCGAGAGTAGAAGCCACGGAGTGACTCAGAGTACTGTGTGTTATGGGATTGGATTTTATTTAGATAGAAAATTCTAGGGCTCTGAATAAATGGGACTAAGGAAGGCCAAGCTGACGTCAGTGAGACCATTTTCTTTGGCCATATTATTGGGAGAATGAAATTAATAATTTATAGAACATTTGCTTTCTGATGATTATTCTTATCTAAGACAATCTCCGTATTAAAATTCTACATAGGCATATGTCAGGCATGAAAGACTGTCCAGTGGGATAGGCTTCTTGCTCTGAAAACTAGAATCTTTCAGTCACTAGAATTTTAATCGTACTGTATTCACCAGAATTTCTTGCACGGAGAAACTGCCTGCAAAAAATGCATTTACTAAGGTTACTAACTACAGAAGGTGAGACTTTAAGGAGTCTTGGTTTGGGTGGAACTCACCTGTGATCTTTCTGACATAGGAAAGGGGGAGAATATGCTGCTTGCTCCATAGGTGTGTGTGTGCGTGTGTGTAAGTAACACAAAGGAGTCACCTTGGTCTACAGTATAATTTCACCATATAAATCTCCCTCTCCCCCAAACTGTAATAAAGTTGCTGAAGGCACAAGATGAGGCAAGAGTTTTGTTTTGTTTTAATCCAGTAAAGAAACTGAGTTTGGAGGACAGATTGGCATAAACAGAAACATCAGCCTGAGCTGACACTGGAGAGAAGAGGCAGAGGAAGAGAAGCAAGCTTTTGGAACTCATTGTAAGATGAGGGAGGGTTGTGTCTGAGAAATTGGAGTTTAAGTTTCATCAGACAGGTTGGCTGGGGGCTCCACATGACTCCATGTGACACCAGACTGATCGTAAGTAATATTTTTCCTTGATTGAAACTGAAGAAGTAGAAAAGAGTTTCTGATCCTCACTCCACCTCTTATAAACCATAATTCCTGGGAGATCACCTAATCTTCTTGGGCCTCAATTTCCTCATTAGATAATAAAATCTGTAGGGTGCCTGGGTGGCTCGGTTGTTTGGGTGACTGCCTTTGGCTCAGGTCATGATCCCGGAGTCCCGGGATCGAGTCTTGCATTGGGCTCCCAGCTCCACGGGGAGTCTGCTTCTCCCTCTGACCTCCTCTCCTCATGTTCTCTCTCACTCTCTCTCCCTCAAATAAATAAATAAAATCTTAAAAAAATAAATAAAATCTGTAGATCGGAGATAATAAAATCTTGTAGATTATTTCAGTGTAAGTAAGGGACCATGGGTTAAGTAACCTTGGATTGCTTACCTAATAGATTCTTTTCTAGACACTGCAACAAATGATGGAGGTTCAGCAATGAGCAATAAAGGGAAAGATTCCTTCTCACTCTCATGGAGTTTATATTCTACTGGTTAATTGTAACTCTTCTCTTCATTTTAATAAATACATACTGAACACCTACTATGGACCTGGTGCTGAGTATACGAAAGAGAAGGAAGTAACTTTGGGTTTCAAGAAGCTCATAGTCCTGTGAGGAAGACAATTACAGCTGACCCTTGAACAACACAGGGGACACTGACCCCTTCCATGGTCCAAAATCCACATAAAACTTTTGACTCCCCCCCAGATTTAACTACTACTGGCCTGTGATTGACCTGAAACCTTACTGATAACATAAACAGTGGATTAGCATATGTTTGGTATGTTAAATGTATTATAGACTGTTTTCTTACAATAAAGTAAGGGAGAGAAAACATTATTAAGAAAATTTTAAAAAATTTTAAAAATTTAAAAAATAAAAAAAAGAAAAAAGAAAAGAAAATCAAAAGGAAGAGAAAATACCTTTATAGTTCTGTACTATATTTACCAAAAAAAAAAATCCACGTAGAAGGGGACCCACACAGTTCAAACCTGTGTTGTTCAAGGGTCAACTGTATAGAAGAGTATGTAGGTAAGTCATCCACTAAAATTAGGTAGTAGGTGGGGTCAGGGATTGCTATAGAGGGAATTCTTGAATTGAGCAGATGCCTTCAAAGATGCTATTCAATTCCAGAATTCTCTAACTCTGTGAGGTTAGCTCAACTGTTTATTAGGTATGGATTTTTTTTACTTGAAATTGAGATTCTCTGTCAAAGTTACTGATAAATAGGAAGTCTTAGAATATATTTACACCCTTCTCTGTTGTATATTTACATCCACCTCTAACCCTGCCCCAAACATATTCCCATCTAATAGTCTGCCATTTGATTTACCAATGTCTTAATTTCTATAACTGCCACCTTCAGTTAAATTCTCATCTATGGATTTCTAGATTTGTGTCAAAGCCTAGTACTGGATCTCCTTAGGCTCATGTTTTTTTTTCACCACAGTAATGTTTAGAAAGTCAGAATAATCTTCCTTAAACTCTTTTTTTGTTTCTTTTTTAGAGACAGAGATAGAGAAAGTATGGCAGGGTCGGGGAGGGGGACAGAGGGCGAGACAGAATCTCAAGCAGGCTCTATGCTCAGCACAGAGCCCAATACAGGGCTCAGTCTCATGACCCTGAGATCATGACCTGAGGCAAAATCAAGAGTGAAATGCTTAACCGACTGAGTCCCCAGGCACCCACTTAAACTGTTTTTAATGAACGCGTCAGTCCTTTGCCCAAATACCTCACTGTATCAATGCCATACTCCTGTGTTCACATAAGGCCTTTTTTCAGTAGGCTTTTCAATAAAACTCTCAGCACTCTTTTATACCATCCCATCTAAGGCTGTCCTTCTCAGCCAAACCTTTCACCTGGATACAATTTGCTGACCACTATCTCTGTGACTTTGTTTATATCATCTTTATATTTGTTTCTAGCCCTCCCTATAAGTGTCTAGACCAGTTCCTGACATTTACAAGCATGCAACAAGTATTTTTCAGTAAATAATCAATAAGTACTCATGTCTTATAACAAGTCAAAATATTTCTTTGCAAGTACTATTCAAGCAGTAATACTGTCCTGAGTATGGATCTCTAGATGTATTCATCTTCACCCGTCTATCTCTTATGCTCAGTCTACTGCTTTCAACCTCTCTTACTTGTCAGGAGCTAACATCGCCGGAACTTTGATTAAGCACACCATGGTGTCTTTCTGGAGTGAAATAATATTAGACTCTAAGATATAGATATTATAATACATACATGCAATGATCTTTACTAAACCAAATGAAATTTTGAAAGAACCTATCAATACACAGGTATGAAGGGGTAACAGGTGAATGAACTAAAGGTCATGTGCTATCCTACCAAGTTCAGGAGAATGTAGATTAAAACTGGGAGAATAACTGAATCTCCTATTTACTCTTAGTCTTCTAAGTTTAGCCAATCAGTAGTGTTCGTGTTACTTTCTAGCAGACATTTAAATATATATTTCTTTCTCAATGTAACAAAATTAAATCCTGTCTATCCCCTCTCCATGAAATTATTCTCTGTTTTCACTGCTTCATCTCTACCATCACAATCCCATCTGCTTCCCCGTCCCTGTGCCACACACACATACATACTCTGCTGGTTTCTTTTAGATTTTCCTTCGAACATGACCTTCCTGTCTTAAGAACCACTTCTTAATCTTCATATTATAATGACCAGCTACATTTATGATGTATTTGTTTTCTCTCTAAATTTTACTTGATTCATTGTTCACCACCCTATCTTGGACATTCAATATACCTCATCTCCTGATCTTTGCTCTGATTTTTCACAATGAAAGAGCACTTCCTTATATAATTGCCCACAGAGGAGACACTAGAGGTAGGTATACCTTTTGATTTCTTGCACTTCAAAAGTCACAGTGCTTCTTAACCTTTTTGGAAGTCTAATAAGCCTTCTGAGAATCTGATGCAAACCTCCCAGAAAATTGGACATAAGTTGATTTGATCAACTTTTTCATTTTAAAAGTATTCATTGACCTCCCTGAAGTCCCTGGGGACTCCAGGTTGAGAATTCGCACCTGAATAGGGAAGAGAAAATCATTGTTTTAATCAATACTGCCCCAGAATATTTTATTCAGAATCAGTACTTCTGCTGCCTTCTTTGTTCCCTAGCTCCCCTCATTGTGAGATACCTAAAGAGAAGTAATGCCAAAGAGACATTCATTCCATCTAAAGGAATTGAAGTCAGAGCTAAGAACAAAATATATAAAGGTGTGCAAAATAGATAGGCTACTTAAATGGGCTATAAACAGAGTCTCTGTGGGGTTATTTGCTATGTCCAACTTTTATTCTCACTACTTGTGTTATAAGTAGAATATATGAGTGAGAAGTCATGTTGGCCTGCTGGTAAACCTGCATTTGTTAAATGTGTGTACATTATAGAGCAAGTTTCAGAACTCAGGATCATATTAGGAATACTTGGCTTGTCTACTTGATTGTGAGCTGGCTCCATACACAAATGTAATTAAAAGAAATTAGCTTTCTAGGTGTACAAGACTATCTAGGGGTATTCAGATTTGGATAAGAAAGCTCTTACACACACACACATACAAGAATCTACAACCTATAGAGTTCTCCATGGGAAGTGGTATGACAGATCAGAAAGGGCATGGCTTTTTGAGTCATTCAGAATTTGAATTCAACTTTTGCCATTGCTCTAGTTGTATTATCTTAAATTAGTCATTTAAATATCCAAACCTTTATATGTAAGTTGAGAATTAATTTTTATGAGAAATGCATATGAAAAATGCATGCAAAATCCCCAAGGGCCATATCTGACTTATAGTAGGTACTCAATCAATAGTAACTATTATTTTGACTCACTTTACAAGGTTGTTTACATAAATTAATCTGCAATAAGGCATTTAACACATGAAGGGTTTCTTCCTCTCTCACGGGTTCTCAATCCTTAACCAATTATAATTCTCCTATCATCACCATTGACACTCAACCATTTACCAGTTATGGGCTGCATATTAGTGAGGGACCTAAGATCTAGAAAGCCTTCAGAAAATAACACCAATCATGCCAAGTCACTATATATAAAAAATATGTCACTGGTTAATAAAAGAGCACCACTTCCTGAGTGGTTCCTAGGAGGTTCATTCCAATATTTCCCAAAGAATGTTCAGTTGATAATTACTTCTACAAGATTCTCCTTACCAAAAGAATTCTGTAGTCAAACAAGTTTGGGAAATTTATCTGTAGCCTCTTTGCTGTGATTTGTAATGGACACACACCACACCAAAAGCTAGAAGTCCACAGCAAAGAAACCTATCTAACATCATTAACACATATTATATAAACTTATTTGATCTTGAAACATTTTTTTTCATGTGACCAACATCACCTTCTGAAACATACTTTGGAAAACTTTGTCCTATACCAAATATGGCAAGTCCCAAAACAAACACAATGCCTGTTTTGTAGGTCCTCATGTATTTGAAACCTGTTATGTATTGGACATCTAATTTTTCCTCCTCAGGGTTTTGTGTACCATTGAAAAATGGCCAGAGAGTAATCTACCTACCTACCTACCTACCTACCTACCTACCTACCTTCCTTCCTTCTTATCTCTTTTTCTTTTCCCCAGCAAGAGAACAGTTAAAAACCCTTACATATTTATTGAGTCTCTCTG
Organism: Procyon lotor; assembly: GCA_028646535.1. Lineage (NCBI taxonomy): Eukaryota > Metazoa > Chordata > Mammalia > Carnivora > Procyonidae > Procyon > Procyon lotor. The sequence continues at coordinate 94,643,867 of CM053607.1, read as the reverse complement.
ATGTGCTGGTTGCTATGAAATACAAGAACATGAAAGACTCAGTAGCCTGGACCTGGGAAGGAACTTAGAATATCCCACTGAGAAACTCTGACATGTGACCAGCTGCTGCCTAGAGAAATTGTGAGGCGGTGTAGAAATCATTCAGCTTGGAAAGTGCCACTGCAGTTCAGAGCAAGGAGGGGGAGGGATGGGCTGCAGCTAAGTGCACAGGGCTCCAGGAAGAAGGTGAACATGGATGTAGGTCTTTGATGAAGTCTGTGGTTTGAATGGCTGTGGGAGGAGGGTATTAGCTGGCATTCTTTTCAGATGGAAGAAATGTCTGGAGCCTGAATAAGGGCCATGCGTGTCGGTGGTAAATAGCCTGGATAGAGTATACTCCTTCGAGGGAGAAGGGAAATTGGGTTGGATATTTAAATGCATGGCCTTGAGCTAATGGATTTTGTGGGGATTGGATAAGGGCACTGATAGACCAGGAGGATGAAATATAGAAGTGAGAAGGAAGGAGGTTATGAATCAATTGTAGTAGTTCAGATGTGCAGTGGTAAGCAAGGAGTTCTAGAAGTATCCATTTTAATGGTTCACTGTGACAGTTATAAGCAACAGAAAGAGCATGGCATTGGGGACAGAGATCTAGGTTCAAAAGTTGGCTCTGCAACTTGGCAACCATATGGCAAATTTAGGCAAATTATTCAACTTCTTTACCTTAGTTTTTCTCTTTCACTCGGCAGGGAGTTTGCCTCTCCCTCTGCCTCTCTCCCCATGCTCCTGCTCTCTCTCTCTCTAATAAATAAATAAAATCTTTAAAAAACCAAATAAAAAATTATGTTTATCAAATCAGTTACATGTTATACATGACAGCTGCTTTTCACAGCAATCCATCTCCTTCTCCCCATATCTCTTCTTAAAATACAAACTTATCAAAACAATTCTGTACATATTTTTGATACTAGTAGTAGTCAACACCTGCATTGCTCTGAAAATTAACCCAGTTAGTAGTTATTACACTTGCTACTTTAGCAATTTAAAATGCAGTTGTTTTATTAAGCAATATGAATAAAGCATGATGTTCATATTTTATTTCATTCTTAAGATTAGATTTGGAAAATATATATTATTCCATGGCAATCTGAACACTTCTTGCCAGGCCCTGATCTTGTAAACCCAAATTTTATTTTGAGTATTCTAGGTTTATGCTTAAATGATATCTCCTTCATAAGAGAAAACAAAATAGTCACCTAGCACTTTCTTCCTGTTGTTTAAAAACCAAATGGCTATACACACACATAAATACATATTTATTTATGTATGTATTCATAAATCTCCAGGGCACATTTACGAGCTAGAATTATTTTATTTAATGTGTGGGCATTTTGCATTAAGATCATTAAGGCATTGACATGAGTGGAAGATTTTTGATTTAAGACAAGTTTGAGATCCACTACAAGTAATTACTGTATATCCTTCTGGTGATTTTATATATATATTTTAAAATAGCATCATATAACTCTGAAAGTACAACTTTTAAGTTTTAGGTGTTTTGCCATTTTGCTAACACGACTACTGTTTCACTGGGATTATTTATTTCATTCCTACAAATTTTTGTTTCAAATCAAAGCAATGGAGAAGCTTCTGGATACTCAGATCCACATTCTAATTTCAGTCTGTATATTTTGTTTTCATAATTTGCTCTTGGCGACCTAATACTCATGCCTGCCCACCTTGAAAGTATCCTTTATTCATCAGCTTCAAGGTGGGTCACCGGATTATTCCCTTTAGCATTCTTTGAGATCTTCCAATAAGCATGAATTATGGGGCACTTCAGCTCCTGTGGAGAACTGCCATTTTCTTCTGAAGGCCCAGACTCTCTCACACAGAGTTCTGGGGGGGACTAAGTGACAAGAGGCAGTGACCTTCAAACTTCCTTGACAGTGTACCACAGTAAGATTTTATACTATGAATGGCCTTAACTTGTTTAAAGTAGGAGCTGCAATGCATAGTATTGTGCTTATTTTTTAAGAAGTGTGAGTGCTGACTCCTAGTATAAAAATATGTACAGTAATGTTTCGATACCTATATTTGTTTTAAAAAGGTAGGGAGGAGTGAACTCTTATTAAAAGCAACTTCTGGGGCGCCTGGGTGGCTCAGTGGGTTAAAGCCTCTGCCTTCAGCTCAGGTCATGGTCCCAGGGTCCTGGGATCGAGCCCCACATCGGGCTCTCTGCTCAGCAGGAAGCCTGCTTACCCCTCTCTCTCTCTGCCTGCCTCTCTGCCTACTTGTGATCTCTCTCTCTCTCTCTGTCAAATAAATAAGTAAAAAATAAATAAATAAATAAATAAAAAATAAAAGCAACTTCTGTGTGTTATATATAACAATCATGACAAAATTTGCTCATGGTCTTTAAGAAACCAGGCATTTAAGTGAAAGCAACAAAAATAATCATATATCTACAGTATAAAGGAAATCTCTATATAATTGAAACTATATATACGCATACATACATGCATATACATATATTTGATCTAGTGTATAAAGAATTCAAACAGAGCTTACATGAAGTGATGTTTAGCCTTACCATGTATGACTCGCTCTGATGTTTCCAATTCTAGTCTATTTAATTAAAAAAATATTGGTCGTGACCCTACTAATCTGATTTCCAATCTACCAATAAGTTTATAAACACTGAGGAAAGGAATCACTTAGTTTAATGAATGTTAGTTTTCTCTCTCTCTGCTCTCTTCCTCCCACTTTATAATAAAAATTCTCCTTGTACTCTCCTGCAAGGGAGAAGTAGAAGACAGGGATTTCTAAGGGACAATCTGTCTAATGTGCAGATACTTTGTAAATTGCTTTTCCTTACTTGTGTGACTTCCCTCAGGCAGTAGAGGTTTACCAGTTGAGCACATAAAGCAGGGATCCCTCCCTCAAGTGCCCACCAGAAGGAATGATGTGGTGGTTGGGGCTTCAGAGAGCATATGTGGGAATGCTGGCCAACTGCTGCCAGCCTCTTAGATTTTTCAAAAGAATCCCTGCATTTGAATTTTTAAATGGAAAATCCATGTTGCTTAAACTTTGGCAACTAATTCAAAACAAGTTTTCAGGACCAAACAAGAGTCTATGGACCTTTGTGGCCAATTTGCAACCTCTAACATCAACAGAGACAAGAAACCTTCCTGTCAAGTGACAGAAACCTTCCTGAGAGTAGTGTTTTAGACAGACTCATATGGACCTGATTATAAATTTCAAGGTAGAAAAATTACGTTGAGAAGTGTTTCTGGAATCTAGAATGCTAATGTGGGGCTGTTAAAGGACCATTTGAAGTCAAAAGACAGACTCCATTCCAGGTTCTAGCGGTTACTCAGGACTGGTCCAGGCCAAATAATCTCAGCTGTCTATGCACCAACTGGACCCCTATGAGATGTGCTATGAGGAATCAGGCCTGACCAAAATCATCTGACTCCAATGACTTAACAATTACTGCTAATGGCCCATCCAATCATGGAGCTCCGTTTCCCGAAGACTGCCACACATTCTAACCTTGTTATTGGCAAATAAATAGGAAAAATCAGTCTTTCCATTTAGCCCTCATTTTCCTTTCTAGCTCTTAATGTCTTACAGACAAATTCCTGGAACACCTACCTGTTTCCTCCATTTCTAGAGGTCTCTTCCTTTGTCAACCCCTCCTACACAATTTTACATTCCCAAAGCACCTCTTGTATAATAGTATCTGTCCTTACGCAAGACCATATTCTGGATTTTTAATCCTCGTTGGTTTGTCTCCAAATTTCTACAACTCTTGAGAGGCCCTCTAAAATCCATCTCACCGGACCCATCTGTCCTCACCATCCCCTGGCTGACCCTCATCTACATGCCCACCTTTTGTCAGCAAGTTCCCTCAGAGTCCCATCTCTTCATATTTGGTCATGTTTGTGGCTTCCTGGTCCAGTCCTTCCCTCCCATTTTCCTTCCACCTATTCAGTTGCTGCCTTTCACAGGCTAAGTCCTTTATGCAAAGGTTCCTTCAAAGACACTTCTGCAGAGAAGCAGATGACAGGCTCTCCACAGGAAAGGCAGGAAGGCCTCGGATAGAGGGAATGAGTCTTGAGATCACTTAGGGCTGGGTAGCACTCAAGACAAGATTAAGGGTAATTGGTTCCCAAGTTGGAGGGAAACCAGATGCTTTGTCTGTTTTGGTTTTACCTGGAGGTGAATATTTTCCACAAAGTTGAGAACCTAGACATTGTTACATGATTCATCCTTTTCTACTTAAACTTTGGTTTGATTCAACAAATCAACAAATACTTGTTAAACACCTGCCAGGGGTATCTGGTAGTCTAAGAGGTATTAAACTTACAGAGCTAAATTCAGATCTCTGGCTTCAAGAAGCCTTCCCCTAATGGTTATGAACAACAAATGAACAACCACAGTAATTCCAAAAGAAACACATGCGTGTGACAACGAAAGCATGCAGAAGGTAGGAAAGTTTAGAGGATCCAACCAGGCTTCCCAGAGAGCCTGTCCATGTCCTCTTCCACCGGCTAACTCATGATCAGAGTTTGCAAACTTGGCTGGGACTTAGAGAACAGTGTGTGAACAACAAGAATACTGGGTCTGGTGACTCAGGTGGGGCGAGAACCAGCTCACGGCCTAAGACCTCAGGCACACAATGCACAAAAGAGTCTTTTCCTTTTCCAAATCTCCAGATTCTCGGGTGGAATCCTAGGAATGAGTGCGAAAAGGAGGCAGGGAGCTACAACCCTTGTAGCCAAGAAGGAAAGACTAGGCCCAAGTCTCTCAAAGTGCAGCCAACTGTAAGCTGGAACATCAGGAAGATAATACTTATTCAAAAAGGATAATTAGAGAGGCAACTGTAGGAGGCAGAGGAGAAAAACGAGGCTCTCTGAGAAGTGGGTGAAGAAAACCCAGCACCTCAAGAATCTGATTGTATTCTGCAGCCGGAATTTCCTACTTGCTGCTCCCTCTGCCTGCCACCCCCCTCCTCCGCAGGAGCTGGGCTCTGTGGCCTTAGAGTCATACTCTTTTGGTGGGGAATGAGCATTTAGAAGTGAATTCATCTGGGCAAGCAGCCACTGATAAGTAATTTTCCTTCGGGGTGGTGAGACCGGCATTTGAATTTAACCTGCTCGGTTGGATCCTAGAGGAAGGTGCCCGGTCTGCCCACAGAAAGTCTCTACTCCAGCTCTGACCCCTTCCATTCCTTTATTTAGAAACAAGGCCAGCGGCTCCTTGCTCTTTTAATCCCTGAATGGACAGTATACTGGAGAGGGACCTTATGAAGACTGAAGATGCAAGAGAATAGCTTCTGGAGTAAGGAAGCTATTGTTTCCAAAACCTAAGTTTTGCCACCGATTAACCAAAGGGCCTCATATAAACTCATTGGCTTACCTAAGCTTGTTCTCTAATTTGTAAAATGAAGAAAGCAGCACCTACATCATATGATGATTTTGAAGATTAAATAGGATTATGCATGTAAAGCAGTACTTGAGAAATACTAAGTGCCCCCCAAATAATGATGCCGATGAATTTTTTATGCAGGCATACAGAGAATGTAAGGATTTACTGAGTTATTTCCAGCTCACCCTAAGGCTTCACTCTTCTTCCAGATTCTGTTATCTGCTGGCTGACTGACAGGGTCTTCCGAGCATTTATCAATGTGATTAGGAACAGTAATTCTGGAAAGTATTCTCAAATTATTTATCTAATTAAACAAGCAGACCTTTTTAACCCAGACACCCTAAATCTCTGTAGCTTGTCTCTACTGATTTGGTCAGAACAGCTCAGATGGTAGGGAAGGGCTTTCCGGGTGGAAAAAAAATAAATTAGCTGTCTGGAAAACAAGGACCTCTGAGTTAAAAAAAGCCTCACTGAACAGCCTGTTTACTTTGCCATGGTGTCTCACATTAGTTGGGACTGGGAAAATCCAGGTTACCACCCAGCAGGAGCTCCCGCTAAAGATAGAGATTGGCAAATATCATATTTGATGCGTGAGAGCCAAATCAGAAGTTCACTCTTCAAGTAATTAAATCACTAACCATTCTATCACAATGATTTGTTTACTAGCGGACAGCTTTTCTCCAGGGTTGGACCCAGATCAAATTCATTCTTCAATCTTTGGTGCTAGACGTTGGCTGTCACATACCAGGTACCCAATATATGGCTTTTCAATTGCACTGAAAAAGCCTGGGACATTCCCTTTATTAAGACTACCTTTTTTGTTATGTTCCCAGAGCTTCCAACACATCTGAGAATCAATAACTCCATTGTTAGAGGAATATTAATGTGGTTCCAGGGCTTAGAAACCTCACGGTCTCTTGCGAGATTACAATAACTTTTGTACTGGGGAGAGAAATCCCTGGTAGAGTGACCCAAATCTCCATTTCCTCGCTTCTAGTGTCTTACAGAACCCCTTATTCTCCGGGTACCTAAAATGCTAATACATTGATTTGTTTACATATCTGTTCCTTACCCAAATGACCCAGAATTTATCAGGTTTATGTCTGTTACCCAAGGGTAATTATGAATAGCATTGCCTTTCACTCTAAAAAGTGTCCTGCTTTGAGTGCTAAATTATATGGGCACTCTACTTACAGGAGAGTACATCACACATCATTTAGCGGCCCAGCCCTGCCTCTTCTGGAAGTCTGGGCACTATGCCTGCCCAGGGCTTTCCTCTATGGAGGCAGCTCCCTCAATCACTGCATTCAGAAGCGCTGGGCCCGCTCCTGAAAGAACAGTCACTTCTCTCTGGAGAGAGAGAATCTCAGTGGAACAACAGCAACAAAAATCAATTCACTAAATCCAATTCTCTTCTTACATCTCAGGCCCCTTGCAAACACAAAGAAACAAAGGATCTCTAATAATTACAATCCCAAATTTACTAAAATCTAGAAGACACACCTATTTGAAAATTCTAATCTAGTAATTAAACTTAAGCTTCTCAGGTTATACTGCACCTTAATAAGGTAGCTAATTTTGTCAAAATCAGTTAAGGCCCTCTAATGTGATTTGGAAGAAATGGACAGACAAAAATTAAAATGTGGCTGGTCAAGGTAATCCAAAAGCTCAACTCATTCAGTAAATAACAATGGCACTTTAGCAGGTTCTTTTTACTAATAGGATGTAATTGTGCTTGGCTTTAATTTCTTGTAATGATGGAACAAAGTTGATTACTTCATACTTTTAGGAACATTTGGCTATATCATGTTTTGGTGCTTCCATAAACCGCAGTGGAAATTAAATCAGCTCTGTGATTGCTCATTTCCCCTATTTAGTGACATGTCTGCCACGTATCAGCAAAATGGTAACCATTGTCTACCTTAATCCAAGATACTGCAGGAGATTTAAAAGCAATTACCTTCCATGCCCTTCTCCTTTCAGATCGCCCAATTTGTAGCTATCAAATTTTGGCATGCTTTCTGGGATGCAATCTTGTTTGAACAAGCAAAATAATTCTCATGTGAGACTTTAGGATTCTCTGTACTGTAAGTTCTAAATGCACCTATAAATCAAATTTAGATGAGGGCTATGAGTTGGTAAGAACATGAAGAGCATCAGAAGTTTTAAGAACTTAAACTTTAATTTTGTGCTACCAGCTTCTACTTTCCCCATTTCTAAGTAGACATACAAGTTTTGAGGTAGGGAGTCTACTGCCACATAATACGGAAATTAGTCAGTCATTAGTCTAGCACATATAATCTTTGGGCCCTTACCCAGGGCAGGTAAAATATTCCAGCAGAACTTAACACAAGTTTCCTGACATCTTAGGTAGTACTAAGCTCAAACTGTGAAAGATCATAATACAGAAGATATTGCAAATACAGTATGGCAGACTGACATTGTTTAAAACACATAAAACATTAATAGGCAACAATGTGGCAGAGACTGCCAGCTGTCCCCTAATATTGATGCTTTCTTTCCTCAGTTATAGTAGAATCCTCATTTGCCTAAGCATATGACTGCTTAAAACAGAGAACATTCCCAGACTCCTATGTAGCAAGGTGTTACCACATAAGTAAGTTCTGATAAATGGGTTGGAAGTAGAAGTCTTATGTGGAGGTTTCAGGAACTGTTATCAAAAGACATCTGTCATGTATCTTTTATCTTTCCTTTTTTACTCTTTTCTCTTTCCTCCTGGCTAGAATAAGAAGTTGATGATTGGCCCTAGAGTCGCCAAATTGGATCATGAGTTGAATTTAGGCATAAAGGCCACATCTAAAGCATCAAAAGAAAGGAGCAATAACAAAACTCTCATTTACCTATGATCTGAGACTGTGATTTAGTCTTCTTAACAAAGTGTGTTCCCCAAGGTCGGCCTAAAATTTAGATATTGGATGACTGGTTGCCAACTTACTATAATTCAGAGATATTGTGTAGTGACACATTTCTAGTTAAGAACTTGCTCCAGGCCTATCCAAAAATGACTTCTAGAAAATTTGCCAAACAAAATCCTATAAGAACCATGCTGAAGTTTCTCCTAGGGTTAGTATCTGTCTTTTCAGCCAGATTTGAAAGTCACTCTAGCCTGGAAGCCATTGCAATGGACCAAAACGTGGTTTCCCTGGCATGAAGAACACTGTCATTTTGAGGAGGGAGGTTCTCCTTTGGTCCCCTCTCCCACTCATCTATACACTTAAATACATGAATGTTTACATATTTTTTTCTGACTCAATGGTCGCTGAGCACATTGCTCTTGTTAAATCATTAAAAGCTGGAGGGTCTTCTCAAAATCCTTTCTGTGATTTATTATTTAAAGCCAATGTTCTCTCCTCCTGCAAATCCAAGAGCTTTAAAACGAAATTCTTGCAGATCCAAGTCATGTCTGAAAGGTTTATAGAATGACATACTGTGGTCATATGGTCAGTGCACAAATACCTCTGATAGTACAATATTTTAAGGCAAAACAGTTTATGTATACGCTCTATGAGGTTATAGACCATGGCCCACTTATTTATTACCAAATCCCCAGGTCCTGGAACAGTGCCCCACTACATAAATCTGTTGAATGAGTAGATGAAGAATCTTCCCGGTGCAGGAAAATTGTGATTTGCACACATCTGAGGCCCATCTCTGCGTGTGCACGGGGTGTACACATAGCCTCCTGGATGATTTTGCAATACTATGCATCTGTATTGTCCATCGCAGTCAACAAGGGACCTGTTTTTCATAAATGGCTCCAGCACACATTCTTCTCCTACAGACACTATTGCTGCCCATTCTAAGTCCCTAAAGCACTGTCATTTTCACTTAGATATCCCAATGCATAAACATACTATTGGACATACTTGGGTAGAGAGGAATATGTATGCTCAAGCTTCCCTTGAAAAGGAAGTTCAACTGTCAGAAATGGGTTAGTTATAAAAATTGGCTCCATAGATTATAAGACATAAATCTCAGTTCTATTTATTCATAGCACTGTAAACTTGCATTTTTAAAATTAAGTTAGGAAATAAAAATATCTGCAAAGAGCATTTTGGGAGGGACTTTCCATTATCTGTCTCAGTGAAGGGACAGCTGGGGTGCATATTAGGTTGGTTCCCCACAGGACCCCTGCTCTCTAGAACCCATTCAGCATTGCCAATACCCCCTCCACTTTTCTACTGCTCCTTGACACACAGCTAGGCAAGGGCATCGTCTAAATAGAAACCCCTTGAGTCTTTCAAAATCTAGAGTGGTCTGATCATAAAAAGAAAACAGGATAAAAATTTCAGAAAGACAAGATGTTCTGTCTATCCAAGTAAATGCCAGCTAATAGTAATGCCATTGATAAGTTCACTAAACAGAGAAGATTGTTAATTAAGGGGAATCTCTATTTGTATCAACTTATCAAATCTCCCTAAACCAAGTCATTTCACACATATTGACATATAACATTTGTCTGCAAAATTTAAAATGTTAGTGATATGCCTTTTTCCCCCCAAGATAATTCAGCTGCTCCTACCAGTTTCACAATCAGTATCTGGGTTAGAATTTGAGGTAAAAGGTATAAATAAATCATCCTGAAACATTCAAAGGCAACCAGATGTTTGAGACTATAGAGTAGATATAAGGAGAAGTGTCTTTGTTCTTAGGAGGTATACACTGGGGAGTTTGAGGATGGAAGGCCATGATGTATATAGCTCTCTCTAGGGTGGGGCAGAGGAGAAAAATTGTGTGTGTGTGTGTGTGTGTGTGTGTGTATGTGTGCGTGTGTATAAACAGAGAGTGACAAAACACATGAAGGAGGATGTTGCCAATGGTGAGGGATATGCATGTATTTGTACTATTCATGAAGCTGCCCATTATGTTTGGAATTATTTTCAAACAAAGTATTTTTTTAAGGTGATCATAACAGTGACAATAAATAATTAAATTATTTCATATTTGAGCATTCCTTCCTGCCCCCACTATGCATACACACACAGATATACGTGACACTCATTGTACTTTCTTGCCTAGCTAATGAGTATTGGTACAGTACATATTGGGGAACTCATCTTGCAATCTATTCATGAATTTAAGCTCTAAGTGATTCTAAGAGACCTTCTAGACCATGATCTGATTTTTAAGACAATGATTTTGAAAATGTAATGTTCTTCCTTATAAATGAGGCTGCCCTTCATGATATGTTTTAATGTGCTCAATGGAAAAAATCTGCAGCCAAGAATACTCTATCCAGCACAGCTATAAGTATGAATAGAAGAAGAGATAAAGAATTTCCTGAACAAAAACTAAATGAATTCATGACCACTAAACCAGCCCTTAAAGAAATATTAAAGGGGACTCTTTGGGTGGGAAAGAAAGACCAAGTGTGACAAAGACTAGAAAGGAAAGAGAAAATCTCCAGAAACAATGACAAAACAAGTAATAAAATGGCAATAAATATATCTATCAATAATTTCTCTGAATGTAAATGGACTAAATACTCCAATCAAAAGACACAGGGTGTCAGAATGGATAAAAAAAAAAAAACCAAACACCTATCTATAAGCTGCCTACAAGAGACTAATTTTAGACCTAAAGACACCTGCAGATTGAAAATGAGGGGATGGAGAAATAATTATTATGAAACTGGAAATCAAAAAAAAGCTAGAGTAGCAATACTTATATCAGACAAACTAGATTTTATGTAATTAATTAACTTTTAAGTAGGCTCCATGCCCAGCATGAGTCCAACATGCAGCTTTAACCCTAAGATCAAGACCTGAGCTGAGATCGAGAGTCAGATGCTTAACTGACGGAGCCACCCAGGTTCCCCCAGAGAAGCTAATTAAACCAAAGACTATGCAAGAGATGAAGAAAGGCACTATATCACAATACAGGGGACTATCCAACAATTATAAATATTAATGCCCCCAACATGGGAGCACTCAAATATATAAAACAATTAATAACAAACATAAAGGAACTCATTGATAATGATACAATAATAGCAGGGGACTTTAACATCCCACTTACAGCAATGGACATAGCATCTAAACAGAAAGTCAACAAGGAAAAAATGGCTTTGACTGACACACTGGACCAGATGGACTTTACAGATATATTCAGAACATTTCATCCAAAGCAGCAGAATACCACATTCTTTTCAAGTGTACATGGGACATTCTCCAGAATAGATCACATACTAGGTCACAAATCAGGCCTCAGCAAGTATAAAAAGACTGAGATCATAGTATGCATATTTTCTGACCACAAAGCTATGAAAGTTGAAGTCAACCACAAGAAACAATTTGGAAAGACCACAAATACATAAAGGTTAAACAAAATGCCCACTAAAGAATGAATGGGTCCACCAGGAAATCAAAGAAGAAATTAAAAAAAAAAATACATGGAAGCAAATGAAAATGAAAACATGATGATCCAACACCTTTGGTGTGCAGCAAAAATGGTCCTAAGAGGGAAATACATAGCAATACAGGCTGACCTCAAGAAGCATGAAGAATTTCCAACACACAACCTAACCTTATACTTAAAGGAGCTAGAAGAAGAACAGACAAAGCCTAAAGCCAGCAGGAGAAGGGAAAAAATAAAGATGAAAGCAGAAAGAAATTATATAGAACCAAAAAACAGCAGAACAAATCAATGAAACTGGGAGCTGGTTCTCTGAAAAAAAAAAAAAATACAATTGATAACCCCTTGCCAGGCTATCAAAAAGAAAAAGAGAAATGACTCAAATAAATAAAATTACAAATGAGAGGAGAAATAACAATCAACATGATAGAAATACAAACAACGTTAAGAGTATATCATGAAAAATTATACGCCAATAACCTGGACAATCTGGAAGAAATGCAAGAATTCCTAGAAACATATAAATTATCAAATTAAAACAGGAACAGAAAACTTGAACAGACTCATAAGCAGCAAAGAAACTGAATTAGTCATCAAAAATCTCCCAACAAACAAAAGTCCAGGGCCAGACGGCTTCACAGGGGAATTCTACCAAACATTTAAAGAAGAGTCAATACCTATTCTTCTCAAACTATTCCATAAACTATAAATGGAAGGAAAACTTCCAAACTCATTCTGTGAGGCCAGCATTGCCCTGATTCCAAAACCAGAACAAGACTCCACTAAAACAGCAACAACAACAACAACAACAACAACAACAAACCAACTACAGGCTAATATGAATGAATGAACATGAATGCAAAAATTCTCAACAAAATACTAGCAAATTGAATCCAACAGTACATTAAAAGAATAATTCACCATGATCAAATGGGATTTATTCCTGGGCTGCATAGGTGATTCAATATTTGCAAATCAATCAATGCGATACACCACATTAATAAAAGAAAGGATAAGAACCATATGATCCTTTCAACAGATGCAGAAAGAGCATTTGACAAAGTACAACATCCATTCATGATAAAAACTGTCAATAAAGTCGTGCTTGATCATACCTCAACATAATAAATGCCACATATGAAAACCCCACAGCTAATATCATCCTCAGTGGGGAAAAACTAAGAGTTTTTCCTCTATGGTCAGGAACAAGACAGGGATGTCCACTCTCACCACTGTTATTTAACATAGAACTAAAGTCCTAGCCTCAGCGATCATACAACAAAAATAAATAAAAAGGCATCCAAACTGGCAATAAAAAGTCAAACTTTCAGTATTTACAGATGACATGGTAGGTACTCTATATAGAAAACCCAAAGACTCCAACAAAAAATTGCTAGAAATGATACAAAAATTCAATACAGTTGTACAACAAAAAATCAAAGTACAGAAATTTGTTGTGTTTCTATATGCCAATAATGAAGCAGCAGAAAGAGCAATCAAGTAATTGATCCCATTTACAACTGCACCAAAAACTGTAAGATACCTCAGAATAAACCTAAAAAAAAAATAAAAGATGTGTACTCTAAAAAGTATTAAATACCGATGAAAGAAACTGAAGATGACACAGGAAATGCAAAGACATTCCATGCTTATGGATTAGAAGAACAATATTGTTAAAATGTCTATACTAACCAAAGCTATCTACACATTTAATGCAATCCCTATCAAAATACCACCGGCATTTTACAGAGCTAGAACAAACAATCCTAAAATTTGTAAGAAACCACAAAAGACCCCAAATAGCCAAAGCAATCATGAAAAAGAAAACAAAGCTGGAGGTATCATTGTTCCAGACTCAAGTTATATTACAAAACTGTAGTCATCAAGACACTATGCTACTGGCACAAAAACAGACATATAAATCAACAGAAGAGAATAGAAACCCAGAAACAGACCCACAACTAAATGGTCAATCTTTGACAATCTTTGACAAATCAGGAAAGAATATCCAATGGAGAAAACACAGTCTCTTCAGCAAATGGTGTTGGGAAAATTGGACAGCCACATGCAGAAGAATGAAACTGGACCACTCTCTTTTACCATACACAAAAATAATTGCAAAATGAATGGAAGACCTAAATGTAAGACGTGAAATAATCAAAATCCTTGAGGAGAACATAGGCAATAACCTCTTTGACATCAGCCATAGCAACTTCTTACTAGATGTCTCCTGAGGCATGGGAAACAAAATAAAAAATCAGTTATTGGAAAAAAAAAATCAGCTATTGGGACTTGATCAATATAAAATGCTTCTGCACAGTGAAGGAAACCATCAACAAAACTAAGAGACAACCTATGGAATGGGAGAAGACATTTGCAAATGTCATATCGGATAAAGGATTAGTATCCAAAATACGTAAAGAACTTATAAAATTGGGGCGCCTGCATGGCTCAGTGATTAACTCACTGCTTTTGGCTCAAGTCATGATCCCAGGGTCCTGGGATCGAGCCCTGCATTAGGCTCCCTGCTCAGGTGAGAAGCCTGCTTCTCCCTCTCCAACTTCCCTTGCTTTTGTTCCCTCTCTTGCCATCTCTCTCTCTCTAATAAACAAATACAATTTTTTAAGAAAAAGAACTTATAAAACTAAACACCCAAAAAACAAATAATCCAATTAAGAAATGAGCAGAAGACATGAATAGACATTTTCTCAACAAAGACATGCAGATGGCTAACAGACATGAAAAGATGCTCAAAATCACTCATTATCAGGGAAATACAAATCAAAATTACAATAAGATATCATCTCACACCAGTCGGAATGGCAAAAATTAACAACACAGGAAACAACAGGTGTTGGCAAGGATGTGGAAAAGGGGAACCCTCTTACACTGCTGGTGTGGAAATGTAAACCAGTGCAGCCACTCTGGAAAACAGTATGGAGGTTCCTCAAAATTTAAAAATAGAACTACTCTATGATCCAGCAATTATATTACTAGGGATTGACCCAAAGGATACAAAAATACTGATTCGAAGGGATACAGGCACCCCTGTGTTTATAGCAGCATTATCAACAATACCCAAACTCTGGAAAGGGCCCAACTGTCCATCAACGGATGAATGGCTAAAGAAAATGTTATACATATAAACAATGGAATATTGCTCAGCCATCAAAAAGAATGAAATCCTGTCATTTGCAACGATGTGGATGGAGCTAGAGAGACTAATGCTAAGTGAAATAAGTCAGTCAGTGAAAGATAAACATCGTGTGATTTCACTTACATGTGGAATTTAAGAAACAAAACAGATGATCGTAGCAGGGAAGAAAAAGAGAGGGAGGCCAAACCAGGAAACAGACTCTTAACTACAGAGAACAAATTGAGGGTTCCCGGAGGGGAAGTGGGTTAAATGGATGATAGGGATTAAGGAGAGCACTTGCCACGATGAGCCCTGGGTGTTACCTGTAAATGATAAATCACTAAATTCTATACCTGAAACTAATATTACACTGTATGTTAACTCTCTGGAATATAAATAAAAACTTGAAAAAATACATAAGGCCACCCTATTACCCTTTGAGATTTGGCTGACACTGGCCAACGGCAACCAATTACCTGAGAACACGCTCTGGAAAAAGACAGCTGAGGCATATTGCCTAACCCACAGGCTATTGAGAACTTGGCTGAAAGTGACTAGTCTGGACTGCAGACTTCAAAAGTGCTGATGAATACAATGAACTGTGGAAGATGTATGATTTGTTCTGCACACATTTACTATGATTGATAGCCCCGATTTGGCAAGTGAGCTCACTCCCAGGGGAGATGAAAGTTTCACTGTCTTTTCAACATTCCTGTTGAGACAGATTTCAGTCTTATTGGCCAACGTAGGAACAAATCACGTATAATTTGCAGCATAATGAATTTATTAGCTACACTGTGGATCAATGCTATACATAATATTCCTGAGTCAACATGAGCTCTTAATTAAATTTCCTTATTATAATGCCTCTGGAAATTTTTCTTCTGACTACTATACTTTAAGACATGAGTCTCGGTTTCAACCAGTAATTATGCTAGTAATTTTTCTGAAATGGGCCAGGGCCAGGGTCAGGTTAGGAAGTGATCTATTATGAATGGCAGGTTATAAAACGGATATATGTGATCAAAACTACCCATAATTGACTCAAATCACTCTATGCCTCACATTATTCTGACACTCAGAGCAGCCTCCGAGCAAGTCATTCCCTCACAAATAGAAAAGAAAAGACAAAAGATGGCAGTGGCAGAGGTGTGTGGAATGGAAGTTAAATGGAAATGGAAAATGGAAGTTAAATGGAAAATGAAGTTAAAAATAAGGGAGAGTAGGATAGAACTAGCTCTTTAGTACAAAACCGAAATCCTTATTTTTAAATTGAAGATCACTCAGATGTACAAAAAGAGCAGTGCTGGACTGAGAAACTAATTCAAAGGTAATTCAAAGGAAGAGGTCACTTAAATTGAAACCTGACCTGGATTATGTCCCTAACTGAAGTTTTGTTGTTGTCACTAATAAAGAAACATGAGAAAATATATGTTTCTCTTAGTACATACCAAGAAAGAAGGAAAAAGGGAGGGAACAAAAAGGGAGGAGAAGGAGAGAGAGACTGACAAAGAGACAAAATTTCAGATGAGATTATCACGGTGATCATTTCGCAATGCATATAAATATCAAATCACTGTTGTACACTTGAAACTGATGTAATATTGTATATCAATAATACTTCAATAAAAAATAATAAGGGTGCCTGGGTGGTGCAGTTGGTTAAGCAGCTGACTCTTCCTCTCCCTCTGCCCCTCCCCCCAACACACTCTCTCTCTCTCTCTCTTTAAAATAAACAAATCTTTAAAACAAATAAATACATCTTTAAACAGATGTATAAATAATAAATGCCACAAGAAAAAAAAATACAGTATTGGTTATCTAAAAGTTGCCAAAGGAGTAGATCTTACAAGTTCTCATCACAAGCCAAAGAAAAATTTGTAACAAGGTAAGGTGACAAACTGTTAACTAGACTTATTGTGCTGAACATTTCACAGTGAACACAAATAGAGAATTGTTATGTTGTACACCTAAAACTAATATAATGTATATCAATTATACCTCGATTAAAACAAAAACAAAAACAGAGACAAAGTCTGTTGAAAACTAAAAAATCCAACTTGAAGTTCCCAAAATATGCTGTCATGCCCCGTTCAAAATAAAAAATTTTGCTTAAATATACTAGAAAAGTTTTTGTTTTCTTTTTAATTTTAAAAATCAGTTGGTAGGGGCGCCTGGGTGGCTCAGTGGGTTAAAACCTCTGCCTTCGGCTCAGGTCATGATCTCAGGGTCCTGGGATTGAGCCCCGCATTGGGCTCTCTGCTCGGCAGGGAGCCTGCTTCCCCCTCTCGCTCTGCCTGTCTTTCTGCCTACTTGCGATCTCTATCAAATAAATAAATAAAATCCTAAAAAAAAATCAGTTGGTAGGCCAGTTAGCCAGTGTGACATTTACATCCTTGGTACCCTCTCAAGTGAGCTTCGTGGACTCCTATCAGAAAGCCTTGGCTGAGCTTTCATTGGTCCACTTTGCGTGAAGTGTTGAGTACACTACACAGCCTCTTAGAAAAAAACACACACACAGTCCGATGCAGACACTATGAAAGCGGAGTTTGCTGTCAGGTCCTATAAGCTACTCATGCCCCAGTATTTAATCACAATGAACCAGCTGGGAATGAAATACCTGGGAACAGGCCCTAAATCTCCTGGCAATGAATATTCAATATCTTGCACAACGTGGTGATTTGTTGATATAGATTTGGTCTCTTTTAAACTAGTTTTTATTCCTCTTGAAAATATCAGTAAACCACTGCTTTTACTTGTTTGCCAAATAACTTCTTAAAACTTTTTTAAATCAAAGAATCAGTAACCCATGAATCAATTCATCCACTAGTGATAATCCCCTCTCCTTGCTTAGTTTTCTTTTTAGGCACTGGCTTTGTTTCGTAAATCCTTCCAACATACAGCCTGACTTCCAAGAGTAAGGAGCATTTCAGTTGTAGAAATGTCCACAGGGTGCCCTACTTTCATAACGGGAAATAAATAATTAAGTTTGACTAAAGAAAAAAAAAAGGCAGAACATTCTATGTTTGCCTTATACACCGAATTCAAGTTCACTCATGCTTAATTTTCATATTTGGGGAGTTTTGCTTCTTTCTGCACATGGGGCTCCTTTCATTCCTGGGCCACAAAGGATAAATGTGGTCTGCTTGTCACATATGTAATGCAAATAAAATATCACGAACTTTTTTTATAGAATAGACACTTAAAGCTAACATTTCCTTGGAAAATAAGATCAGTAATTGTAAAGAAAGTACACCTCAATAAAATATTCTGTCAAAGAATACCAAGTACATTGATAACCTAGAAATCCTCTTTCTTTCTTTGAGTCACACTGTTTTAATCATATGACATCATGCATATCAGTATTTGAAAGCTATTGGCTATTGGGACATTTCAACATAACATTGTCCTTAGAATCCATGATTTGGGATTCTCTTATAAGAAAGTCCTTTTTGGGGCACCTGGGTGGCTCAGTCAGTTAAGCATCTTCCTTTGGCTCAGGTCATGATCCCAGGATTCTGGGATTGAGTCCTGCCTGAGGCAGGGTCCCTGCTCAGCAGGGAGTTGGCTTCTCCCTTTGCCCTTTCCTCCATCCTGTCCTGCTCATACTCTCTCTTGCAAAAGATATAATAAAACTAACTAAATAAAATCTTAAAAAAAACCCCAAACGCCCATTTTATACCAATTTGCTTTGTTCACTGGCAACCAAATCTGCTCTGACAGGATCTGAGAATTAATATTCCTATTTCATTAAGAACAGAAGAGAGACCCAAGCATATGATTTCATAGCTGGTCTCTGTCCAAGTATTTTTCCTCGAACAAAGTTGTCCCAATTTTTCCTGTGTGTTTTTCAAATTCCGTTCCAAGACATATACCTCATTCACTGCTAATGGAAAACCATTGATTTCTTGATTAACAATGGGTAAGATCCTGGACATGAACAATCCTAGTGTACCCCTATGATAAGGGCTCCAACAGCACATAAAGAATGCAGAGACATCTAATTTGGTCTTGGGGTTGGAAGGCTCCCTTTGGGAGGATATTCTTGATATATCCAGAAAGCAGAAAGAATTAGGTGCAGAGAAGAAGGAGCAAGGGTGGAGTGGAGGGAAGGAATGAATAGATGGGGAGGACTCCCAGAGAGATCACATGGACAGAGGTGCAGAATCATAGGAATATAGCGCATAGGTTACAGTAGAGGGTGCGTGTGCAGGAGAACAGTGTGAAATGAGACAGGAGAGACAGGCAGGAGAGAGTCAGGAAAGATGAATGACCAGTGAAGGGAGCTGGTCCTGTCCCCAAGTGCTGGGGAAGCATGGAGAGATTTTTATTTGTAAGACATTGATTCTTCTTTTTCTTTCTCATTCTATGGAGGGTAGAAGAGACGACATGCTTTTGTGGAGAGTGAGTTGAAAGGTAGGAAATAGATAGTCATGGGGTTTCTGAAGAGAGAAAGATATATGATCAACACCCTGTCCCAATGAGGTCTTTTTTTTTGAAATGGATGAAGTCATCGCAATCCTTACCACATTTCTGGTCTCTATGATGGTACTGAAATATTGACTAAGTTTCTGATATTCTGGAGTCTGAATGTCACTAAAGGGATGAATAAACCAAACAGATTGGATTCATATGGGTTGGCCACATGACACATTTTTTTCCACATAAAATTAGAGGAAAAACTTATTTCACCCAATTTCCTGCCTTATGTGGGTTAAAACTACAGTCAGTGTTATTACCCCTTTGCCTATTCTTTTGTATTTAAATTTGATGTGGGATTGTGCTTTTACAGAAGAAATAATTTAATACCTTCTGCTACCTATTATTTCTTTTTTCTCATGGGTTTTAATTTTAAAAAGAAAAACAGGGCATGGACTTTCTTCAAGAAAACCCCACTATTTCTAGACCTCAAGAACTTCAGAAAAAAAAAAACTTTTTAAGTAGTCAAATAAACACATTTGTTAATTTATCCTAACTACAGTGTAATTCTGTACAGGCTAAGTATTTTGTAATATGTGCAATTTTTATATTATCCTTACGTGGTCAGTTTTTGATAGCTCAAAAGTTATGAAAACTTCATAAGACCACCAAAATGAAGTTGTATTGTAGATTCTATAGTGAGGAAACATGAACCACACTGGCTTGAGGCCCAGAGGTTAACAATGGCTACTCATGCTCTAGTTAGAAAATACCTATGTGCAAGAAATATAGAACCTGACATCTCTACAGAGTGTTCTGAAGTCTCAGTATCTTTTTGTTTATAAGAAGGCAAAACCTGTCCCTAACCCATACTGCCAACATGCTGAGATTTCCTTATGATATAGATTTCATTTGAGTGAACATGGTAATTGATAGGGGTAGTATATTTCACATGTGCTTAAGCTATCACTGTCTATTCAGACAATGAGGACAGTGAAAACAAAAAACAAAATATCATTTGTTTAGGAGCTGGATCAAAAAACAAAAATCAAAAAACAAAATATCATTTGGCTAGGAGCTGGATCTCAGGCTTTCTGCTTTATTCTTTGTTCATTTGTGCCCTCATTTGTTGGTTTACTCACTGAAAAATACATACTGAACAATTTCTGTGGCAGACACAGTGACAGGTGCTCAGCTCAATGATGACTGAAACACATCTGGTTTCCAAGCTTGAGCATCTTGCCTGTGGAGTGCAGAGTCAAAGAATGTCAACAAAAAATAGAAATTTTAATCTGATTAATGTTATATGTAAAAATGCCACTCCCCCCCAAAAAGACAATTTATCTTTCAATAAGGAATGAAGGCTCAGTCTATTGAGGAAGATAAACATGTAAATAAATATAAATCCAAATGATTGGTAGGTGATGGACATAAAAAAAAAATAATAAAGGATTTTAGGCAGAAGTCCTGCATTTGGATTTGGGTTTTAAGTCTAGCCATGTGCACTTGAGCCAGTTATTCAAGTCCTTTAAATCTCAGTTTTCTCCTCTCTAGAGTGAGGATAAAACCACCTTGCTTATTGGATAGTGTAAGAATTAGCTAAAGTTATAGGCAGCTCATTAAATTGTAGTTATTATAACCGTTATTTCCTGGAGTCATGGAATTTTTCACCTTGGCGGGACCATTTCAACTTCGTCTGGAAGACAAGCAGAGTTCATCAGGCAGAAAAAGCCTGTTAGGGTGTTCCAGAGAAAAGGAACAAAGTGTGCAAATTCATGTGACAGCAAATTCATGCTGTTCTTGGGAGAACAGCAAATGGATGAGCGCAGGTGGAGCATAATGGTATCCAAATAACTGGTTTTTCTACCTTTTCTTTCAACTGATAACCATAGGAAAGCCTTCTAAAAGTCAGTTTAAATTCTTCCTTCTCTTTCTCCCTTCTCCATACCCCATACCAATGAAATACGTATGTCTTTTAGAGTAACTCAATGTTGAGAGACTTGGTACATCAAGACTAGCAGATTTCACAGCACAGGACAAAAAAGAGAAAGACAGCTTGACAGCAGACACGTTTTGTGTGAGAACCTGAGTGCTCCAGCTGGTTTAGAAGACACAATTAAAGTGCTAAAAACTGGTTCAGAGGTATTTAATGGAGCTCCTACCATCATCCCAATCACTTTTCTACCCGATAAAAAGCCATTTCTAATCGATTAGACTATTTGTGAATTCTTTTCCAGGAAGGAAGTTCCTTTTTTAGGCAACTGGGAAAGCCCTCTCCTTCTTCCCTGGGAGATCCCTGGGCAACGACCAGCAGTGACCGTGAACACAGCCAGTACTTGCGTGGGTCCTCTTGTGCGTGGCCCGTGAATGACTCACACTTCCAGATGGCCATGTTAGCCTCCATCCGGACTCCACTTCTGGCACTATCAACCTGATCAGGGGCTGTTTCAATACACACCTTTGCTCTGTTGTAAGGACCAGGGTTTTTAAAAATTAAAACTTGTTACTGCTCTGATTTCTGAATGTGAAAGTATCTTTCTTTAGTATAAATTATTTGGGAAAAGGTGCAGAGGGGTACAAGAGAAGAAAATTGAAAAAAAAATCATAATTTTATCACCCATTAATTCTACCATTCAGAGATAACCACTGTGGACACTTTGATGTATTTCTGTCTTATCTTTCTTTTTTCTTTCCCTAAGTACATCCTTAAGAGAGTTCCAACAGGGGAATTACTAGGTCAAAGGGAATAAACCTTTTTAAGTCTCTTGATGTATACTGTCAATTTTTTTTTAAGAAATATTAGAAATGTTTAGAAAAGCAATTTCTGCTTTTACAGGTACTGAGAATGTCACATGATATTCTAATCAATGTATAATAAATATGTAAAAATGTGTCAAATATGTTTTTTCTTTGTTTAAATTCATACTTCTTATTACAGGTAAGAAAAGTTGTTTTTTATTTTATTTGTATTGCTTTCCTTTCTTTTCTTTTTTTGTAATTGAGATACAATGTTACATCACTTTCTTTTTTTTTAAATTCAATTAGCCAACATATAGTACATCATGTAAGTGTATCATATAAGATAACACTGTATATTCAGGACCAAGACCATTCTTCAGAGATCTGAGGAAATTTTTAGAGGGCAGTTTCAGATATAGTGTTTAGTAATTCATCAGTTGCATATAACATCCAGTGCTCATCATGTCAGTTACATTACTTTCAGATGATTCAACAAGTATGTCCATATCATCTATGCTATGCTATGCCCACCACAAGTGGAGGTATCATTTGAAGAAAGATCAATTTTTAAATTTCTATTTTATTTTTAGCAAAGTTATATAGGCACATAAAGAATTTAATAGTATTATACCAAGACAAAAAAAAAAAAATCCCCTGCACTGACTCCCCTAACCCCTGTACATAAAGGTACCTTCAATTCCCCAAAGGTAGTCACTTTCAAATTTTGTAGGTGATTTATTTGCTATATTCTGTATCTCTAAATAATATACTTATATTGCTACTCCTTAAGACTTCAATTTTAGGCATTGATTATTGGCATTCAATTAGAAGATGAGAATTTAGCTTCTCATCTATTCATAATTCTTATCTTCAATGAACCTTCTAATATAGATTGTAATTTTGGTTAGATTGAGTTATTGTGTTTATATTAGCAGGACTAAGGAAACACTGTAAGTAGCTTAAACTATGTTGGATTAATTTTGTTTTCTTCACAAGTTTTTGCTTTCTTTGTAGTTGAAGATTCTTGTCTTGTTTGTTTCCTTAAGTGTCTGTAAATTTGTAACTAATTCAATCCCAAATTTTGCCCCAAGCTCTCCTCTTAAGTGTGGTTCAAATGCATCAGTAATTTTACCAAGTTCGTTTTCTTGAACACATATCTCCCAAAAGCCTCTTCTTATCTAGGATGATTATTTCCTATGTCTGCTGCACAGCTGTGACTTTGGGATGTTACTTCATCATTATCCTGATGATGTTTTTAAAGTTTACTCCCTTGTTTTGGTAAGTACATTTCCAGGAGCTTCCTGAGAAAGTATGTATCCAAGGCAAATTTTTCAAGGACACACATCTTTGAAATTATCTTTTTTTTTTTTTTAAAGATTTTATTTATTTGACAGAGAGATCACAAGTAGGCAGAGAGGCAGGCAGAGAGAGAGGAGGAAGCTGGCTCCCCGCTGAGCAGAGAGTCTGATGCGGGGCTCGATCCCAGGACCCTGAGATCATGACCTGAGCCGAAGGCAGAGGCTTTGACCCTCTGGGCCACCCAGGAGCCCCGAAATTATCTTTATTCTATGCTCACTCCTGGTTAATAATTTGGATAAGTATAGAATTCTTGGTTTGGTCATTTTCCTTCAAAATTTAAAAGGCAGTGTTCCACTGTTTTCTAGGTTTCAATGTGCATCTTAAGAAGTCTGATGACTTTTTGATTTTTGATCATTTGTATATAACCTGATGATGAACCTAAGAATAAGTCTTTTATATACATATCATGCTGGATGTTCCTATTAAAGAGTCACAGAATTTTTTTTTTTTTAAGATTTTATTTATTTATTTATTTATTTATTTATTTATTTATTTATTTATTTGACAGAGAGAAATCACAAGTAGGCAGAGAGGTGGGGGGTGGGGTGGGAAGCAGGCTGGCTCCCTGCTGAGCAGAAAGCCCGATGCAGGGCTCGATCCCAGTACTCTGAGATCATGACCAGAGGCTTTAACCTACTGAACCACCCAGGTGCCACTGAGTTCTGGAAATTTTTATTCAATTATTGCCTCCTGCAGTTTTCTCTTCCTTCTAGAATTTGTATTATTTGGATGTTAGGTTTCTTGGTCTAGTCCTCCAATTTTCTCCTATTTTTAGTCTATATTTTCTATTTCTTTGTCTTTTGGTCTATTTTCCTGGAGATATGCTAAAATTTATCTTTCTATTCTACTGAGGCTTTTTTTTTTTTTCATTTCTGCTATCATATTTTTACTGGTCAAGAATTCCCTTTTTATAGAATCCTGTTCTTGTTTCATGAAAGCAAGTCCTCTTATCTCTCTGAGCATATTTGCTAAGTTTTCTTCTTCCTCCAGCATCTGTACTTCTTGTAAGCTGGTCTTTTAAAATTTATTTTGGTTTCCATCCTTCGTTTAAATACTTTCTCCAAATGTTTGGTAAATCTTATCTGCCTACTCATATTTAGATGAGAGCACTAAAAACTGGACTGGAAGCTCTGTTGGCATGGTAAGATTTGCCAACTATAATCTTTACCACAGAGTGATCTGGATGGCTGTTTCTTTGGGTTTTTTCTCTGGGGCTGGTGAACTCTCTAAAGGATGCCTCAATCTCTTGTCCAGAAGGTTTATTCATAAAGGAAGATAAGGGGAGTAAAAAGACTGGAACTCTCAATCTTTAAAGCTCATTCAACAAATAAGTGAGTATCTATATTTTCCAGCCTCTATTATAACCTCTTCTGAAGAAAATACAATCAGTAAGTTCTTTGATATCAATCTTAGTGAAATTTTTCAGTTTTGTTTTTGGATCTGTCTCCTTATGCAAGGACAACAGAAGCACAAATAAACAAATGAGACTATATCGAGCTAAAAAGTTTTTACATAGTGAAAAGAAAATGAAAAAGCTAACCTACTGACGGAGGGAAGATGTCTGCAAATGATATATATATGAAGAGGGGTTAACATATAAAATATATAAAAGAACTCATACAACTCAATATTTAAAGAACAGTCTGATTAAAAAATGGAAGGGATCTAAACAGACATTTTTCCAAAGAAGACATGCAGATGGCCAAGGGGCATATGGGAAGATGCTTAGTATCACTCATCATCAGGGGGATACAGATCAAAACCACAATGAGGTAACACTTTTACACCACTCAGAATCGCTAGGCTAGTATGAAAAAGACAAGAGATAAGAAGTGTGGGTGAGGATGGGCACCGTTGGTAGAAACGTAAATTCATGCCAATAATGGGGAAAACAGAATGAAGGCTCCTCCAAAAATTCAAAACAGAACTATCCTACGATCCAGCAATTCTACTTCGAGTTATTTACCTCGAGAAAACAAAAACACTAATTTGAAAAGACATACTCACCCTATATTCATAGCAGTGTTATTTATTTACTCGATTTTGTTTATTTATTTCAGAAAGAGAGTGAGCATGAGCCACAGGGAAAGGAAGAGGGAAAGGGGAAGCAGACTCCCTGCTGAAGCAGGGAACGGGATGCTGGGTTCAATCCCAAAACCCTGGGATCATGACCTGAGTCAAAGACAGACGCTTAACAGGCTTAACCACCCAGGCAACTTGCAGTGTTATTTACAGTAGCCAAGACATGGAAACAATCTAAATGTTCATATATATATATATATATATATATGTATGAATAAAGAAGATGTGTATGAGAGAATATATATAGTACAACATCACCTGGCCATAAAAATGGACCTAGAGTGCCTTATGTTAAGCTAAATAAGTCAGACAGAGAAAGATAAATACCAAATCATGACACTTATGTGTGGAATCTAAAAAAACAAAACAAACAAATGAAGCAAAACAGAAACAGACTAATAGATACAGAGAGTAAACTGGTAGTTGCCAAAGGAGAGAAGGGGGGGCAGATAGGCAAAACAGGTACCTCAAAACAGATTAAGAGGTACAATCTTGCAATTATAAAATAAATAAGACAAGAGGATGTAATGTATAGCACGGGGAACATAGTGAGTGATATTGTAATAATTCTGTGTGGTGACAGAGCTATGGAAACTTCTTGTGGCAACCATTTTGTAATGTATATAAATATCAAATTACTATGTTGTACACCTGGAACTAATATAATATTGTATGGCAATTACTCTTCAAAAAAAAGGAAAGACACATTTTAAAAGTCCTTTTATGGGTTTCAGAGGTAGAGGTGTTCAATGAATGTGCTAATTGCTATATCTCAGCCAGAGGTCCAGATGTTTTTTAATATTCTACTTGTCATTTATCTATCTTTTGTGAATTGTCTGAACTTGTCTGTGATGAATTAACATTGAAGCCTTAATGTTTACCTTACTTATTTGCATGAGCTCTTTCTTTGTTAGTGTATTAAACACTGACCTGAAACACCTTGAGGGTGATCAAAGCCCACTAATAATCTGTAGTTCTAGTGGTTTAGAATGTGTGCAGCTTATGAATTACCTAGACGAAAGAGAGGTAATAAAACTTACTCTGAATATTTCACCAAAATACAATATTTAAAATAAAAAAGACAACAATCTTCAATCACTAGACTTTATACTTGTTTAACAGGTAGATAGTGACCTTGAACTGTATCAATTCAATAAACTTCCACTGAACAGTTGATATGTGTGAAGCCCCATATCCCTGAAAGTACAAATACCAAGGGTCTGAGTCCCTTCTTTACAGGATTTTCGGGAGAAAACAGACCAATAAATAATTATAAAACAATGAGGGCTGATCTATATCAGAAGCACAAATCTGAGAGCAACTCATTTGACCTGTTAGGGAGAACAGGGTAAGTTTCGGAGCTAAACAGTTGATAAATGAGTATTTAGGGAATGGTGAAGAGTCTTAAAGGGTTACTGAAGGTATGGAAAATAAAAAGTCGGAACTGGACAGATTTTTTAAGATTTACTTATTTATTTATTTGACAGAGAGAGTCAGCGAGAGAGGGAACACAAGCAGGGGAGTGGGAGAGGGAGAAGCAGGCTTCCTGCTGAGCAGGGAGCCTTATGTGGGGCTTGATCCCAGGGTCCCGGGATCATGACCTGAGCAGAAGGCAGATGCTTAACCACTGAGTCACACAGGCGCCCCATGGACAGGATTTTAAAAATAAAGTCTAGTCTAACCTCCTTAATTTTACAGATTGGAAATGAGTGCTAGAGAACTTAGAAGTTGTCAAAGATTCCACACTCAATGATGAAACTGTTATTGAGATAATACTGAGACATAAATTTCTGACTTCTTTTAGAGCATTTCTTATTATATCACACTGCTACTTGCTTCTCACTATAGATGCTGATTATTTTCCTAAAAGCAAGTATAAAAAGAACTGATCAGAAGATTTGGGAGACAAATTGGAATTCAATTCTAATCTATTGCTAGTGGCTTTTTTGATATCCATTGTGAAGGATTCTAAGGTCTACAGAAAAAAGCACAATTTCTTAATTAGGTCTATCTACCATGGGGCATGGGATGGGAAAAGTGCCACGTAATTATTTTCCATGGACAGAAGCCACCTAATGGGGAATGAGAAGTGGAGAATAAGAAAAAGAATACACCATATGTAATTTATGACTAATCTCATTTTGGCTTAGTTTACATTTTAAATTTATTCTTTGGAAAAGTCATTAAATTTTGGATTATATCCTCTGAAACTCCCTTTTCAAATTCAATTTCTTTTCTTGTTTTAGTTTGCTCTTTTGGATAGTGAATATGCTTACTATTCAGTACTTAAGATTACACAAAACTATTCTCTAGTCACCGTGATTCCTTTGGAATAAAAAGTTTGTGTTTTTCAGTCTTTCAAATTATTGGTATGCATATTTGATGCAAAAAAACACATTCTGTCATATTTTAGTTTCCCACTCAAGTAAATAAGGTATTTATTAAGATACTGCATTTCTTAGAAATGAAAAAAATAACAGACTGTGTTCAAACATGTGCTTATTTGGAATCAGGTACATAAGAAAAAAAAGACTTTCTATAATATAATATTATTTCAAAATCTATTATTACTACTTACAAATGTAGAGCATACAAAAGATTCTCATCATTTTTCTAAGATCAACATTGGGTAGACATTAAGTGTTACCTTTTAGCACACAATGTTAATTTTTTCTAAAATTTTCTACCACCTATTTATTTTATATGTATTTTCAGTTATAAATATCTATTAATATTTTTTAACATCTTAATTTTATTTCATTTTTTTCAGTGTTCCAAGATTCATTGTTTATGCACCAATATTTTTTAAAGACCTACACTATTTTCCTATTTGATTTCACCTAAAATGACATTCTCTGTATATAAGATAATTTCTTTATTAATTTTTCTACTTCCTGATGCTTGCCAGTCCTGAATGCCATTGCAGATCTTTCTAAAAAATGCTTTTCAAGAATTGTGATTTATTTTGGAGCTCTTCTGTAACCTGTTGAGAATTCTTAAAATAAACCAGAAGGAAGGCTAAAGAGACAAAAAGATACCATAGCTCCCTTAAAGTTAATGAAACAGACTCCTTTGGCCCACTTTAACAATCAGTGCAAACTAAAATGGCCATTTTTACATTAGTAACTTATATTTTATACAGTGCATACTTTATGCTGATGATTACAAATAAGAAAACAACACATTACTCCAGCTATAAGTGGAGCCTTTTGGCAAATAAAAGAAAAACTTACTCCCTTAATAAAACAAGGGAATTTAAGTCTAGAGGACAAGTATTTTAAAAATCTAATAGAAAAAGTCCCTGATTTGTACTCTATGTAAGCAATTAGACTTGAAAATGTTGCTATACAGGGGCGCCTGGGTGGCTCAGTGGGTTAAGCCTCTGCCTTCGGCTCAGGTCATCTCTCAGGGTCCTGGGATTGAGCCCCACATCGGGCTCTCTGCTCAGCAGGGAGCCTGCTTCCCCACCCCCACTTCCCACCTGCCTCTCTTCCTACTTGTGAACTCTCTCTCTCTGTCAAATAAATAAATAAAATCTTAAAAAAAAAAAAGAAAATGTTGCTATACAATCACAGAAAATACCAAGTATACTGTCTTCACTGACAATAAGAGAAACAGAAAAAAAAAGCTAACTCTACAACCATAAAAATATGGAACCTGAGGAGTGTTTGGTGACCATAAATATACACCTTTATGAGCCTAACAATTTATATACAGTTCACGCAATTAGCAAGTTTGATAAATATGATCATTACTCTCAAGCTGAAACAAATACTCTTTGCTAAGAGCAAAGGATTATTATTGAGCAGATGGTATTACCTTTTCATGTCAATTTATATTCATAAAACTAAGTAAATGCATAGCCGTCAAATAACTCAGATTTCAGGATAATATACACCAACTAATCTGCTCTGCTTATCTCCACCCTGTCACTCTCCTTTTCAAGAGCTCAAACAAGATAGTCTGATCGACACAAGGAAAAGCAAAAATCTTATCTTCCTCACTGCTACATGGTCTTATCTACAATGCACCATTTCAATGTCTTATAAAAGATATCATAATTCAAAGCAATAGTACTAATCCACAATATACATGCGTATATACATATATACACATATATATCTACACACACACACACACATATATATGGTATGTTGAACATTTTTTATTCTTGTGGGAATTGCCACCAAGAAGAAAACATTTGATTGTCTACTAAATAAGAGTTGATTTCCAGTCTGGTATTAAGATGCAGAGTTTTAAATACATTAAAAAATTGGCTTTGATTCCTAACTGCCATTGTGTGACAACTGGTCAAGGCACTTAACCACTCTGGTCTCACAGCTTTCTTATTTATAAAGTTGTAAATATAGAGCTCTTCTGAATGCTAAAAAGGCATTTGTATATAAAGGTCTTAGCATAATTGTGCATAGAGTAAATATTTAACAAAATGGTTACTAATATTGGTTTAGTTATTAGAGAACTGAAGAGTTACATAAATTAAAGAATTGTCCCTAAGGTGCTTTCAACACAAGCATGATTTTTAAAAATTCTTTTTTATCACTTTGATTTTCTAGGGAGAAAACCTCCCCCCTCATTTTTTTCAAGTTTGCTTTGAATTGCAAAACAGATTTGTAGGTAGTTGAAGCAGGTACACTGTACCGTACATGCATAAGACTGACAGCTGATTTTCGAGATTTGGCAAAAATTCCCAACACTTTTTCCCAAACACACCCGAAGGCTATCATGCACTAGTCATCAGTCAGCTGCTATGGGAGGCTGCTGCAGGGATAGGACAGGACAGGACTCTTAGGAATAGGACTAGCCAAGCCTCTGTCCTCCCCAACCAACAGACACCTGCCCCATCTCTGCCCCACCCCAAGACAGGAACCTTCTGGCTGTAGATCAGAGGAGTAGCTCTTTCTTGAACAAGAACAACAAAGGCAAAAACCATCTCAGCAGTGTGGGTTTTTACCTGAAAAGTGTAAAGTGCATGAATGCATGAATTCATGAAAAGTGCAGAGTGCATGAATTCCCCCAAATCTCCATGCTAGAGTGGTATTGCTATTATTTGTGTGAGCATCTGAATCTTTTGCGGAGTCTGATGAGACACAGAGGGTGAATATTCTGTCTTCCAGGAACATCTGAATCCATCTCCTTTAGCCTCCTCTTATGTCTATCTCCCAGCTTATTGTCTATCTTTATAATTAGTTCACTAATTTAAAAACCAATAGAGCACATAAACAAGGATGCACAACAATGTTCTTTGTAGTGCTGTTTGTAATTCTTAAAAATATCCATCAATAGGAAAAAATTAAATGAGAAATTTGACGTATACCCTATGTTGCAATTTAAAAAAACACTGGTATAAAGAGAAAATAAAAACACTGGTATAGACATATATATACTGAAATGAAATAATATCTAAAATATATTTTATTATTATTATTTTGTAAAGATTCTAATTTGTGAAGTAATCTTTATACCCAGCATGGGACTCAAACCTAAAAACCCATGATCAAGAGTCACATCCTCCATCAACTGAGTCAGCCAGATGCCCCCCCCCAATATATTAAATACAAAAGGCAGTCACAGAATAACATGTGTTGTATGCACTTCCGATAAAAATAACTCCCATAATCTAGGGCGCCTGGGTGGCTCAGTGGGTTAAAGCCTCTGCCTTCGGCTCAGGTCACGATCTCATGGTCCTGGGATCGAGCCCCGCATAGGGCTCTCTGCTCAGCGGGGAGCCTGCTTCCCCCTCTCTCTGTCTGCCTCTCTGTCTACTGGTGATCTCTCTCTCTCTGTCAAATAAATAAATCTTTAAAAAAAAATAATTCCCATAATCCTAATATACGAATATTCAGTTAAAAATTCTGAAAGGATATACACCAAATTGTATCCATTACTAAGTGGATACCTCAGGAGAGCAAATCTAAAGGAGCATGAAGAGGGACTTCCTCATATTATGTAATTTTTTTTATGTTCTGTAATATTTTGAGAGTATTATGTGACATGAAAATACTTAACCTATTACTTATGTAATAAAACTATATACATTTAAAGAAAATCTCATAGTAGGAATCTTAGGAAATACAGGGAAAGTAGTAGAAATAATGAAGAAAAAGCACATGTAATTCTAAAACTTCATGTTCATCCCTATAAAAATTTTTATATTTTTCCCTATACATTTCTATACATGTATGTACATGTTAAATTTTTAAAGCATTATTGGTTTTCATTTCACTGGCCTGATACTCTTAAAAGCTTGAAATATAAAAATGAATTCTTATTAAGAAATAGTACTAGGAATTACAGGGCAAATAGGCTGTGGCTTCTAGATGTACAGCTTAAAGTTCAGCTGAAAACATGATACATAGAACAAAGATGCTACAGTCACACACACACACACACACACACACACACGTTTTCCATGTTGCCAATCCCAGTGGGGTCAGGGAAGCTGAAGACTGCCTGGGGTCCTTAACTGTCCTAAGCTACTGACCTAATTCTTAGCACTTCACTCTGGTCCGTTTCCTGCATGACCTCATAATGTGTCACTGTGAATTCCATAATACACAGCAGTTGCACACTGTGGAATGTGGATTCTGATAGGTGGCTCAAATAAATGTCACGGACATGCCCCTGGAGCTCTGGGGCCTCAGGTTCCTGATCTCTACACTGATCTCTGCAGCCTCTTCCAATAGAAACAGTCTGTAATTTACTAAACACCACAAGGAATCGTGCTGAATGGACCACCACAATATGCTACTCTCAGAGTTCTCAAATTAATCCCACAGCCAAACTTCCTACAACATGACTTCACTGCTGTACTGTGTGGCATTTGTCTCCATTCTCCAGAATGCTCACCAGATGGTGAAGGAGTGTCTCTCTCCGTGTAGCAACATTTTCATAGCGTTTCTTGCCACTCACTACTGAAAAGTTTTAAAAAAAAAAAACCAAAAAACTGAGAAACCTGCGGAAGCAAGTATTCAGCTGCAAAATGTGGCTTTCTCCTTAGGAAATATCTGCAGGGCAAAAGAGGGGCCCCAAACAGCTATCGTGTGATGATATAGATGATGCCTGGTTTTGATCTTCTTTGAAGTTTATTAAAAACAAACTTGAATCTGTACCAATCTTGACAGGCATGGGAGTAAGAAGCACAAATAGGAAATGTGAAACTCTCCCAAAATTCTATTTAATCTTATAATACAATCATGAAACTCATTATAATTTAAGGTCTGTATTATTACCATGAAGGAGATAGTACATAAAGAAGATATATCTTACCCCAAATATAATCACATAAAATCTTACAACTAAAATCATGGTGTGATACTATCACCATTGTGAAGGAAAGAATAACAAAAGTCTTCAACGACATCCCAAGAAGTTTATGTTAGACGCTTCTTAAAAAAAAATTGTATTTGTTTATTTGAGAGCGAGAGAGTGTGTGTACGGGTGTGCAAAAGAGGGCAGGGCTGGAAGGCAGAGAGAGAGGGAGAAGCAGGCCTATCCCAGGACCCTGAGACACTGGGATGATTTTGAGCTGAAGGTGGCTACTCAACTGTCTGAGCCAGCCAGGCACCCCGTATGTTAGACACTTTTAATAAAATAGGGATAGATGAACTTCAAGGAAACATTCATACTCAAATTGTTGATTAGTTTGTTTGGAAATCTGTTGTTCCCAGAACAATGAGGAAGAAGCATAACATTCTACTTACTATCTCCAAGGAGGAGACATGCTTTTAATGATGCTGAGGCACCCATGATAGGAAAATTTTTTTTTTATTTGAAAAAGCTTAAAAATCATCAGAATGGATGGTGTGGGAGCCAAATATCATTTAAGCAGTATTTTACGGAAACCACAAAATTGTTGAGAAGAGTGACTACAGTATCAGTTACTGGCGTTAACTGTCTCAGAAGAGAAAGTTGAATGCTGTCCTCTCTCTAAGGAGTAATAACTTCCCGCTACTCAGTTTTGAGTTCTATAAGTGTATATAATAAGCAGCAGAAAAATAAGTCTTTTTTCACATTTTTAATTGAGGTGTAACTGACATACAATATTCTCTTAGCTTCAGGTGTTCGTCACAATTATTCAGTTTTTTGTAGATTATAAAATGACCCCAATAATAAATTTAGTTACTATCTGTCACCATACAAAGTTTTATAATATTACAGGCTATATTTCCTATGTGGTACCTTATATCCCGATAACATTTATTTTATAACTGGAATTTGTATCTCGTAATCTCCTTCACCTATTTGCCTTATCCCCTATCACAAATAGGTTTGTTTTTATCAGTTATGTATAAAATTCACTCAATATCAATATGGATGTTAAATTCTTTTGCTATCGAATATTCTGCATCTCATGGACAAGAAGAAATCAGATAAGGAAAGTGGATTTGTTTTCTGACTCATTTCTTAAGTTCAATCCTCCTGAATGTATATGAATGCATTTCCTCTCCCTTTGCCCCCATAATTACACAAATATCACCAGAGGGTTGAATTACTAAACAGTTGTCTAAATATTTT
Source organism: Procyon lotor (assembly GCA_028646535.1). Taxonomy (NCBI): domain Eukaryota; kingdom Metazoa; phylum Chordata; class Mammalia; order Carnivora; family Procyonidae; genus Procyon; species Procyon lotor. Next base: position 94,609,810 of record CM053607.1, on the reverse strand, counting down.
TCTCAAAATCATATTTATTCTATAATGGTCCCCTATAGGAGAAAATTGAATCCACAATCTTTTTCCTAGCATTCAACAATGTCCATGAGGTAGCAAAATCAAATGAGGGTAACTGAAAAAAATTCTGAAAAATAAGATTAGTTAAGAGAGTGCATGTTCTCTCACATACTGAACTATATTTTTATCCATAATAATTATAAAATGGCATTTTTGGTATAGGAATAGGCTATAAAGGTTAAAAAACAGAGCTGACCATTATTAAATTTAGTAAAATATAGAAGATCTCAAGCCAAAACCAAAACTGTATTAGTTAATAAATAATTTTCTTTAAATTTAGGAATCCTAGGTAAAGATTATTAGTGTCCTGACTTACCATAAACTTTATTCCATAATTATTAAAGATTTAAATATGTAATGCAAATCCACAAAGGACTAACTATTGGGGTGGGAAAAGTCTTGCTGAGGACTTATAAAACATATTTATATTTTAAAAATATTTACACATAGGCAATTTAATAGTTAAAAAGTCCTATTTATTAAAGGAAAATACCCATAAATGTAAAACTGTAAAATTCTAAATGAAGTTTGGGATGGTAGAGGGGTAAACGACAAAATATTCAGAAAGAGCCAAACACCCTGTTGTGTATGTAAAGTCACCCTGACATTTCCAAGAAGTCTACACAGCAGAGTAAAAAAATAAACAATTTAGTGGTAAATTACTATCATTGTCCCCCTTTTACACATGAGAAAACTGAGACTTGGAAGGTGACAGAACTCGCTGAGGATCATGTAACCAAGAGTGTGGAGCTGGGATTCCAATCTAAGGAGTTTGGTTTCAGAGCCCGGCTCTCAGCCCAGCACTGTGCTGTCTACTCCAGCCAACCCTCTGGTCTGAATTTTACATAGCCTTTTTTTTTTTTTTTTTTTTTTTTTATAGAGCATAATCTAACATCCATTCTTTTTTTTTTTTTTTTTA
>CM053607.1:94583980-94608334 GCA_028646535.1 Procyon lotor | reverse complement strand
GGGGGTTGGGTGAGCCTGGTGGTGGGTATTGAGGAGGGCACGTATTGCATGGAGCACTGGGTGTGGTGCATGAACAATAAATCTTGTAACACTGAAAAAATAAAATAAACATTTTTGGGGAAAAAAAGTATATTAAAAATGAAACTTCTACTCTGAAAATTATAAAACTTTAATTAAAGAAATTGAAGACAACACAAATGGAAAGATATTCCATGATCATAGATTGGAAGAACAATTATTGTTAAAATGTCCATACTATTTGAAGCAGTCTAGAGATTTAATGCAATCTCTATCAAAATACCAACAGGATTTTTCACAGAACTAGAATAAATAATCCTAAAATTTGTATGAAACCACAAAAGACTGAATAGACAGACCAACCTTAAAAAGAAGAACAAAAATACGGATATTTTAAAAATTTTTGAAATCCCAGATTTCAAGATACACTACAAAGCTGTAATAATCAAAACACTATGGTAATGGCACAAATGCAGACATATACATAGATCAATAGAACAGAACAGAGTCCAGAAATAAACCCACAATTTTATGGTCAATTAACCTTTGACCAAGGAGCAAAGAATAAGCAACAGGAAAAAGGCAATTTCTTCAACAAATGGTGTTGGAAAAACTGGATGGCTACATGCAAAAGAATGAAACTGGACCACTTTATTACACCATACACGAAAATAAACTCAAAATGAATTAAAGAGGTGAATGTGAGACCTGAAACCATAAAAATTTGAGAAGAGAGTACAGGCAGTAATTTCTCTGACACAGGTCATAGCAACATTTTTCTAAATATGTCTCCTGAGGTAAGGGAAAGAAAAGCAAAAATAAACTATTGGGACTACATCAAAATAGGAAGCTTCTGCATAGTGAATGAAAGAATCAACAGAACCAGAAGAAACCTACTAAATGTGGGAGATAAAATGACATATCTGATAAAGGGTAAGCATCCAAAATATATAAAGAAAGTACACATCTCAACACACCAAAAAAGCAAATAATGCAATTAAAAGTGGGCAGAAGACATAAACAAACCTCTCTCCAAAGAGGACACACAGATGGCCAAAACACACATGAAAAGATGTTCAACATCACTCATCATTGGGAAATGCAAATCAAAACCACAATGAAATATCACCTCACACCTGTCAGAAGGGTTAAAATCAACAACACAAGAAACAAGTGTTGGCAAGGCTCTGGAAACAAAGGAACCCTCCTACACTGTTGGTGGGATTGCAAACTGGTGCAGTCACTGTGGAAGACAGGATGGAGGTTCCTCCAAAAGTTAAAAATAGAACTACCCTATGACCTAATAATTCTACTACTAGGTATTTACCCAGAGAATTATGAAAACACTAATTTGAAAAGATATATGCACCCCTATGTTTATCACAGCATTATTGACAATAGTCAAATTGTGAAATTGTCGATCAACAAGTGAATGGATAAAGAAGATGCACATTGCATATCATGTGCATATATATGCAATGAAATATTACCCAGCCATAAATAAGGAAATATTGCCATTTGTAACAACATGGATAGATCTAGAGAATATAATACTAAATGAAATAAGTCAGTCAGAGAAAGACAAATCCCCTATGATTTCACTCATACATGGAATTTAAGAAACAAAACAAAGAAGGGACAAATCAAGAAACAGCCTCTTAACTATAGAGTATCAACTGATGGTGACAGAGGGCAGGTGGTTGGGGGATGGATGAAACAGGTGATAGGGATTAAGAGTTCTCTCATCATGATAAGCACTGAGCAATGTACAGAACTGTTGAGTCACTATATCGTCCTATATCATATCGTACATTAATGATACTGGAATTAAAATAAAAAATACATTAAAAATGAAAACACAAAATTAAAAAAAATATTACAAAGACTCCTTTATACATACAACTCTAAATTGTGTCAAAATGCTTTCATGATAAAATTTTAGGCTGATTTTTCTCCCCTTTACTAAAGTCATCCCAATGCTTAAAGAAAAAATTATCCAAGCTCCTTGGCATGACTTTCAAGACTCAGGAGTTCATGATAGGTTGCTTCTCTTTAATTATCTCTCTCACCCTTCTCCATCACCCATTGTGCCACATACTGCAACCCATTTGGGGCTCGCTGGTGACTTTCGAACTGCAGTATTTGCTTGGACTATTGACATCTAACCACAATACATCTTTCCGGGTCTAGCCCATTTCTCATCCTCAAAGCCCTAACTCAGTGATTTTCATCTCTGGGAGAAAGTTTCTGACTCTCTTTTCTTCTCTTTTTTAGTCTTGAAATGGTATATTCCATGGCATTCCTACCGCATGCCATGACGTAATCAACCATTTATCTTTCTGTTTAATGCTCTTGGCTGTTGGGTCCTTGAAATGTGGGACTGTCTCAATCCACTTTTCAGTCTCCAAGCTTACCACAATTATAAGGCATTCCACACATCTTTGTTAAATATATCAGCGACCTTTCATCTATACTTATCTTTCCTTTTTTAACCGTAATTCATTCATTCATTCATTCATTCATTCATTCATTCATTCATTCATTATCTAGTCCATTATCTGCTAGTTCCGGAGAATATAAAAATGAGTAAGACATAGTCCTGGCCCCTACAGAGCACTTTAGTATTGTACTGTATCATGTCTCTTTTTTTTTTTTCCTCTAATCATTTAGTTGTATTAATCTTTTCTTCAAAAGAATACTATGGACTCATCATAATATCTCCTCTGCTCCTCATAGTTCTTAGTTTAATATGTGTTTGTTGAATATCCTTATTTTGCCTTTAGCGGATGCCTACTAATGCATAGTTCTACCAGAGGACCCTATTCTGTGGAAACCCCAAGAGCTGCACTTCAAAGCAATTGAGGCAATTTATAGGTTTTCCTGGCATAAATATGCTAAGTGGGCTGGCAGACAGGATTATGAGTTCAGGAAAGAAAGAGAATGTTGTACATGATTCCAGATCTTTAGCCAATCTCTGAGGGTAATACTGATTTCATCAAGATAAATAGACTAATTTCTTATGAATTTTAGTCAGTTATATATTAGTTTTACAATACATATTTCTATATTTACAGATTAAGAAAACAAAGCAATTGACCTAGGCTGATAGGGACAACAAATTACTTTTAGTTCTGGTGGCTCTACCTCTTATTTTTTTCTGGGTAAACATGATATTGCTCTTCAGTACTAGATAATAAGGGAAGATAACAGAGCTAACATTTATTGAACATTTATATTGGATAAACTCAGTTTTAAGCACTTTTACATGTATTAATACATTGAAGTTTTCCAACAACTCTTATTTCATTGCTAGGGAAACGGAATCATAGACAGCCTCAGTAACTTGCCCAAGGTAACTTGGCTACTTAGTGTGGAGATGGAATTCAAACACAGGCAGTCTTCACTTTTTTACAAGTGATTTATACTGCCCATAAAAGGAGCACTGGACTGGTTATTACAAAACCAGGCTTCAAATCTTGAACTCACAATACAATAGCGGAGTGAATTTAAGGACATCATTTCATTTTATCTTCTGAGTTTCCTTGTCTTTGTACTCCTTACAGCTTGTGAAAAGGAGTAACTTTATATAGTCTTTTCTAAACTGAAAAGTGTTATAAATGCAAGAATTTTTTTTACATTAAAATTTTTGTTTAAGAGCCTGGGTGAGAGTCTTCCAGAAAGTTTTTGGGAAGGCAGAGACAAGGGGAGACACTAGCACTGAATGTTCAGACTCCTACTAACCATGTTAGGCTGCACATTTTATTGCTAAACCTAAGGGAGGGATGAGAGGGGAAGAGACTGGAAAGCAACAAGGTATGAAGCCTGGATTTTCAGAGAGTAGTAGAAACTATTTTCTTGATTAGTTTCAGAGCATTAACAATTACTTCTAAGATAAGCGTAGTTAAAGGGGTCTCAGGAAGGAGTGAAGTTATTAAAAAAAACACAGTCACATTGTTATAAATTATCAGAACCATCTGTGAAAAGCACATACAGTTTAATCATATCTTTCAAAAAAATTTATGTTCTAGCTCATTAGTATGGGCAATCAGGGGATGAACACTCCTCATGTTTTATGCATAGAATAGTTGACACCATGTCTAGTGCATATGGCATTAGCCAAGCAGTTAGAAAGCCTCAGTTTTGCGCCCATTTGGTTCCAGGTCAATAAAGAAGTGGCCATCTTCCTCTGGGGAGATGTGTCTCCCCCAGTAATAAGGAGCACATTGATGCACTTGCCTCTTCTCCATCTCCAGTGAAAGTTCTAAAGATTGGTAAGACAGTGTCTGTAAAGTTCTTGCAACTCTTTACAAGGTAGAACATACACATACATACCGGCATGAGAAGCACGGTCATTAATTCTTTCATACATGAGAGCAAAAAAAAAAAAAAAAAGGTATCTCAAAGGCAGTCCCCAATTATAAAAACACTGGGCAGGGATGCAAAAAGTTAGAGGATAGAAAACAACAACACTGAATCCAAACTAGTTTCTGTACAGATTCTCAGAAGAGTCCTTCACTGAGGGCTCCAGGGTATTATCACCCTTTTTCACTGGCATGTTGTAGCAAATATGTTAACTTATATAGCCTTTGGTTCCCTCAACCAAGGTGCTCAAAAACTCCTTTGAGAAATACTTTTTATGAAGAAGTATAATCACAACAAAAAAGAAAATTCAAATATCTACTAAACTTATGAAAGAGTGTTCACCCTCATTACTACTCAGGGAAATGCAATGATCTTATTATAGAATCTCCATATTTGGACAAAGACTAGAAAGTCTGACAATATCATGTGTTTCTGATTAGGATGTGGAGTGACAGGAATCCTCAGACACTTTTTATACACTTTGTCAAACACTTTCCTTTTATCTAGTAAAGTCAAAGATATGCATGACCTGGGATTCCATTCTTTGGTATATTCCCCTATAGAAATACACGCTATTTGCACCAAAAAATGTTCATAATACCCTTACTCATAATATTCCCAATCTAGAAACTTCTCAACTTCATAACAACAGAAGGTTGGACAAATAAGTTGTTGTTCCTTTATACGACAGAATACTATATCGTCATGAAAATGTATAATCCTCAGCTACATGCAACATTGATGTATTCTACAAGTATGATACTGTGTAAAAGAAGGAAATCATAAAAGTATCCATGAGATTGGCCCATTTACATAAAATACAAAAACAAGCTAAGTTGAACTCCATTGTTTTGAGATGCATACATAGGTGGTAAACCATATCACAAAGAAAAGCAGGAAGAGAAAGAAAGTCTAGGATAGTGGTTATCCCTTTGGCAAGGAAGAAATGGGAAAAATAGGGTACTTCTGAAGGATGAATAAAATAGGTATTTATTTTAGAACTATGTTAAACTTAACACCTATGTCTTATGTACTTTTCTAAATGTTTGTTATATTTCACAATTTAAAAATTTACGAAGACACGTTAAGCTATAGTAATCAAAGCAGTGTGGTATTGGAGAAAGAAGAGATAAACCACTAAATAGAACAGAATAGAAGGCCCCCAAATAGACCTATATAAATGCAGTCAACTGATCTTTCCCAAAGAAGCAAAGGCAATAAAATGGAAAAAAGATATTTTGACAAATGGTGTTAGAACAACTAGACATCCACATGCAAAAAAAAAAAAAAAAAGGAGGGGGGAGATCTAGACACAGACACTACACTCTTCACAGAAGTTAACTCAAAATGGATCACAGACCTAAATGTAAAACACAAAACTACAAAACTCTTAGATTATAACATAGGTGAAAAATCTAGATGACTTTAAGTTTGGTCATGACTTTTTAGATACACCAGATACCTATAACCCATGAGAGAAATAATTGATAAGCTGGATTTCACTAAAACTGAAAATTTCTGTTCTGTCAAAGACAATATCACAAAAATGAGAAGACAATCCACAGACTGGGAGAAAATATTTGCAATGATATAATCTGATCAAGGACTATCAAGGACTATTATTCAAAATATACAAAAAAAAATCTTAAAACTCAACAACAAGAAAATAAGCAACCAGATTAAAAAATGAGACAATTCTTTGAGAAATTGTAAAGGATTGACAATTTCTTGTATCTCCCTGCCTAAGAAGATACACAGACTGCAAATAAGCACATGAAAAGATTCTTCACATACATCATCAAAAAAATGCCAATTAAAACAATGAGATCCCACGGCCAAAATCTCTAACACTGACAGGAACTCTCCTTCATTGCTGGTGCAAATGGTTCAGTCAGTTTGGAGGACAGCGTAGCAATTTCCTATCAAAATAAACATATTCTTACCAAATGATCTGGCGATTGGGTTACTTGGAATTTCCCCAAAAGAGGTGAAAATTTACATCCACAAAAAAACCTGCAAGGGCATATTTATAGCAGCCTTATTCATAATTGCCAAAACTTAGAAGCACTAAGCTGTCCTTCAGTAGGTGAATGGATAAACTGTGGTACATCCACACAATGGAATATTATTCATCGCTAAAAAGAAATGGGCTATCGAGTATGAAAAGACATAGAGGAACATAAAATGCACATTACTAAATGAAAGAAGCCAATCTGAAAGGGCTACGTACTGTATCATTCTAACTCTATGACGTTCTGGAGGAGGCAAAACTTTGGAGACAGTGAAGAGATCACTGGTTGCCGAGGGGGTGAGGGATAATAAATAAATACATGGAGCACAGAAAATTTTTAGAGCAATGAAAAAAATACTCTCTCACTCTCAAGAGGGAGACCCAGTATAAACTACAGATTTGGGATGATAATGATATCTCAACATAGGTTCATCAATTGTAAAAAATGTATCGCCCTGGTGGGGAATGTTGATACTTTTTGATACTTTTTTTTTTTTTAAAGATTTTTTTTTATTTATTTATTTGACAGAGAGACAGAGAGAAAGCACAAGTAGGCAGAGCAGCAGGTAGAGGGAGAGGGAGAAGCAGACTCTCTGCTGAGCAGGGAGCCTGATGCGGGGCTGGATCCCAGGACTCTGGGATCATGATCTGAACCGAAGGCAGAGGCTTAACCCACTGAGCCACCCAGGCGCCCCCCCGGGAATGTTGATACTTGGGGAAGCTGTGCGTGTGTCCGGGTTGGGACTATAGGAGAAATCTCTACTTTCTGCTCATTTCACCTGTCAAACTAAAACTGCTCTAAAAAACAAAGTCTATTAAAAAACAAAACAAAACAGAACAAAACCCAAACCCAAAACACAAAAGCCTGAACACTTGTGGCTTCCTGGAAGTTTACAAAAATTCCACAAAAGCTAAAGAGATCAAAAAAAGATGAACTATTTGGAAACTTTTATCCCTAAATCAACTATATAAATGTTGATGAAGATCACCTGGTGGATAATTCAGAGATTTAACATGAAAAGTCTCCTTAAATAACATAAACTTATTGGGGAAGAACACAAAGTCTAAACTGCAAAGTGTTAGCAGGGAAAAGTGAAGACTTGTCTCTTCAAAACTGCCAAGGGAGTCTGGTTTAATTGAAATTGATGGCAAAGACAAGAGAGCACACTTAATTGAATTTTAATCTTAGTGATCTCTAAGCCATGTTCGAAACATAAACATACATGTGAGAGTTCTTCAAGATGTTGGACATGAATCTGTTTTCATAATTCAAAAGCATACTTTGCTTATGAATCTCTTTTTAACAAGCTTTGGCTGGGAATTATTTTCTTCCAGATGTTGGGTATTGTATAGACCCAACTTCCATCTCTCTGCATATAATTTAAAACAAAGTTATAAAGAATATATTTATTTTACATACTGCTAAGATTCAAATGAATTGTCTATAGGTTTATATAACAATGAGTATTTACATCTCATAAAGTCCTACAGATAGCATCTCTTCATCTGAAGAAAGTTCTCTTACCACTTTCAAACCCAAAAGCATTTTATCTTTCTGAGACATTAAGTTGACGAAATAACAATTTTGGTAAGAAAAGAAGTTTTCCAAATCATATATGGAAAATGAATTTTTGTTATATACACTTTCATTTAAAACCCCTACTGGAAAAATTTATAGAAGGCAAGATACTTTGGTGGTTCAGGGGATAATCTGAAGTCAGATCCGGATTTAAATCCCAGGTCTACCATTTACTAACTTAGAAAAGTCATATTGCCTCTCTAGTCCCCAGAACCAACTTCCTGGTAGGTAATCCCTATTTTTACAAGGATGAAAATAAATATCCCAGGTAAAGCACTTTGCAAGTTCCAAGCACACAGTGAGCAACTCAATAAATATTAGCTATCAGCAGCAGCAGCAGCATCTTCTAGAATCTTCCTGATCTTGCATCCAAATTGTCTTATCCCACTTTTTTTTTCTACTATGAAGTACTGTTCCAGGGCACCTTTTTCCTCAGTTACGGTCCCCCTGGATTTCTAGCAAAAGGTGGTGAAATTATATATGCTTTTCTTCTCTTTTTCTGACACTTCAGTAAAATGAAAGTAAAGGAATAAAAACACACAAATCCACAAAAGCATAGGTTATGGGGGAGGACAGATCAGCAAAATAGAGATTTCAACCGACTTTCCAAATCAGAGAATGGATAGAGGAGTAGAAACTGCCTTAGCACGATGCAGGAAAACAGAGAAATTTGAAGAGAAAGTGAACTAAGGTGCTCTGCTAAACCCAGAAAGAATTAGTGCTTAGAGGCAGCACACACTAAGGACGACAAGAGTTTAGTGAGAGGCTGAAAGTATATTAAAATTATATGAAGACTTTAGATCCCAGCTACGTCTCTCTGGACACTGGATCTTTCCTTCCTGGAGAAAATAAGCCAGAGGGACTTCAAACTGAGAACATTAGGCACTGGGGCAGACAAGGTGAGGCTCAAAACTGAAAAACAGACACTAAACTGAGGAGTTCCTAGTAAGATGCCCAACCTCCTTAAATGCTACGCTCCCCAAACACTGGAGATCAGGTAAATGCCCTTAGGCAGATGTTCTCCAGACAGGATTTAGAGAATCTCTTCATAATGACATTAGATAACTTCCCAAAGAATAAGCCAGCTGAATGACCAATCATATTACAATGAAGCCCTATAGCTGATGAGCCCCATCCATGTTTGTCCAACTTTGATGGTGTTGGTGTTGTCATAGCTGTTGTTGTTTTATTATCTTTATGCCTGTGTGCATGTTTGTGCATCACTTCTATTTATTTATTTTTGCAAAGATTTTATTTATTTATTTGAGAGAGAGAGAAATAGCACAAGTGGGGGGAGGGACAGAAAGAGAGAGAGAAGCAGACTCCCCATTGAATGCAGAGTCCTGATGCGGGGCTCAAGCCCTGGACCCCCAGATCATGACCCCAGCTGAAGTCAGGAATGGAAGGCTTAACCTACTGAGCCACCCAGGTGCCCCCGTGTGTGTCATTTTTAAATAAGAATGGACAACCATGAGGAAATTCTCCAGAATGAAGAAAGACTAAAATAAGCAAACCACATCAACTGAATAAAGAAATCCACAAGAAACAGAGAGATAGTGAAAAACCTCTGAAGAGCTATCATTTGTGCCACTGGGAAGATAATGCGTTCCTGACATTAAGAATAGATGCTATTAAAAAGGAATTGTCAAAGAACAAGAGAGTATTGTAAGCTAAAAAAAAAAAAAAAAAAGGGGGACAAAATAAAATTTTATCAAAAAGGCTGGAAGATAAATTTGAAGAAATCTTCCAGAAGCCAGAACAAAACACCAAAGGGGTAAAAAATGGGAAGAAAAAAATGAGGAAATTAAGGGATGTGATCTAGGAGATCTGCCATTCAATGATCAGGAACCCCAGGAAGAGAAAACAGAGAAAATGGAGAAAGTAAAATTATCAGTGAACTAGTAAAAGCAAAAGTTCCAGAATTAAAGGACTCACATGTCTAGAGTGAAAAGTTCTAGTGTGTATCCAGGACAATGGATGAAGACCCAGACGAGGACAATTGACCACAAAATATAGAAACACTGGTGATGAAGAGAAGCTCATAAAAACTCTCGTCAAGAAAAAATAGGTTTTGAACAGATATCAGGATGTCACCCATGTTAGAAAACAATGGAATGATCCCTACAAAATATGAGAAAATACATTTGTAATCTAGAATTCAACAGCAGTTAATCTATGCCTGAAATGACTGAGGGTTTAAATGCAGGGTGGGTGGAATCTAAGTAGCACACAGGGTTGGTTCCTGAAACGGAGACCCCACAAGTTAGGTTTTATCCTCAACTTTGAAACTCAACGTTAGAGACACAAGAAAGAACAAGGAGCCCCGTCAGCACCACCCGGAGACTCTGCACCCCTTGCCTTTTTACTAACACCACTGAGTCAGGGTACCAAGAGGTTGAGCAAATTTACAAAGTGTGCCAGGCTTTGTGCTTTGGAAAAAGTGTGCTTCATTTTCATACAGCTGATACTTCTGAATAGATGGGTCAGCAGACGATATGCAGCAAGAAATGAAAGCCAAACAGGAATTACGGAAGTCAGCTTTGCTTCGACCTTGCCACCAAATTTATTGCCAACAAATTATTTTGCCAACCAAATTCAGCAAGTTACTAAAAAAATAACTAAGAATGACATTTTGCCTTTAATTAATAATCCAACATTCAACCGTCCTGTACGACAAAGCAGAAAAATATTTTTTGTTTTTATGCTTATTAAATTACCATGGAGCAATTTTATTAACAATCCTGTGAGTCAGTGTTTTTAGATGCTAATTTCTTACCTCAAAGGAATGGAGCGACAACAACAAAATAAACTAAGACAAAAACCCAAAAATCCTTCTTGGTATTCTAGTATTCTTTTACAAAGGATCCAGCTTATCACAGTAATTGATTCCGTCGCCTACTTACACTGGCGATATTACTATATTAAATGGCTAAGGATAAACTTAGGGAACAGTGGAGCTATAGTTCTTCCAGAAATAAGATAATTAAATAGCTCTGTGTGCCAAGAAACCTTTCTTTGGACTTTTCTGTTGTGCCCGCTCATTATTTCTGGCTACCTGATCAGTAGTAGACTTGGGTGACTGCTTTCTTCTCCTGATACCCTTCTAGTCTGCTCTCGAATTCTCCAGGCCTCATGCTGCATACCAATTAAAAAAAAAGAAAAAAAAATGAAGACAGCATTTTCTTCACTACTTAAACAATATGCTGAACTGTTTATAATATTCCGAGTTTTTCTTCTTCTCATTCCCCAAGACAATTTTATAATTGGCGGAGACTGATACTAGATTATTAGGTCTGAAATAATGATAAATAAGACTCCTCCTTAAAATAAGAAGAGTTTCCAAAAGCTAAAAACCAAATGAGAATTCAAACTAAGCAGTTGAAAGTGCTATTTCTGGGGTTCTCAACTCATTCTTGATAAGGGTAGACGGCTTCGTATTTTCCTCAAATGTCCTTTAATTATGTCACAAATATTACTTAACTGTGTACCAGGCACCGAGCACTATAGCGGTCACTGTGGAGGAAACCAAGGGGGAAAAAAATCTAGTATTTTCCCCACACATGGGGATGGGACTTAGTGGCAGGGGCATCTGAGAAGGAAACTGATGAACCGGAAGGATTGAAGAAAGTCAGGACCAGGAGCTAAGCTGTGAATAAAGGCAGGCCCTAGTGACAGTTAATCCGACCATTAGTGAAATGTGATTTGTGTTTAGCCCTGCTTTCCTGGGCAGTCCTCTTGAGCTGTGAATAGATAGAACGGGCATCGAGTTCAAATGGGCAATAAGATTTCAGAATCCATTCGTTAACTCTGATTGGTCTGTCATGAGCTGATGTACAGGAGAAGTTTCCATCTCATCGAGAAATAGGACTGGATCTCTAGTGATCAGCTAGTTGTTGTGACCAGTATTCGGTTCTCCTTTCTTCTGAAAATAATATCCTGATTTCCTCTGAGGAAACTCCTTACTGTTAAGTGGAACCACTGTGATTGGTTCAAGCTAGAATCTACCACCTTTAATTGTATAGGAGATGTTGGAGATAGATGATCTTTTTTTCTGTTGAACATAAAATCTGGAGAAATAGAGCTCTAGGATTCTGACATCGGGGCTGTGCCTATGTGTATGGAAACTGAGAATAAAGCCCAAAATGGAGAGAGAGAATCCTCCCAAAGACTTCAAATGCAAATGGTACCCACAGTCTCCTGAAAACCCAAGGGAACCCTGTTAGTAGTGGTATGAAGTCATCCACCTGCTACCTGTAGGAGAAATGCATCCAGGAGGACATTCTGCTGAGTGTGAAAACCAGTGTGTAACAACTGCTCACGGGTGTCTGATACTCTTCTCTATTTTACTCCACAAGGTCACATTTTGCCCTTTAAGTTGACTGGAGAATATTCTCAAGGGAACGGAAGAAACAAAGTTGCCCGTCGATTTGGAGAAATAGTTGCCTACCTGTCAGGTAAAGCTCAAAACCAGACTTTTTAAAAAAGGAACTTTCTCTTTCAGAAAATAACTATGGAACGGGCACACGACAAGCACTGTGATAACGGACACTTGTGAGTCAACAAGCAACAACAACCAAACAGGAAAACATCCAGATATGTGAAAAATGAGGCAGCTCTTCTGACAGCCAAAAAACACAACTTTACAAGACCGCTTGAGTTATGTATTCTGACTGGTACTGCGTCACGTCAGTACTTTTATTTAAACCACAACAACGTTTGTCTTCCTAAAAATAGTTCCTGCACTTTAGAAAAATACAATATGAAGTTTCAGAGTAGCGCTGCGCTCAACACACCCACAGAGCTGTTAAGAGATTTTCGAGGCCCCTGTTCACTGGATTTCACCGACATCCCATCTCTCCTACCAGTTCCACTCGAAAAATACATGCAAGCAAATCCCAAAAAGCATAATCACCGAAGAACACCATAACCTGCAAATTAAAATCTGAAAAAGAGAATCACTGAAGCAAAACTGAAAAAACAATCATATAATTATCTTAGAAGAGAACTTTTTTCCTTAAATATAATTTGTCTTCCCATCGAGCACGCACAAAAGCCACCCGTGAGCACTCATGTGGTTCCTTTTTAGCTTTTGTTTGCTTTAAAGACAAGACGAAAAGAATCTGCTTAAAAGCCAAAAACACTGATAAATGTTTACCGATAAAAGCTTCCAGATGGGACTACTTTCAAGGAAGGTCAATTACAAGCCTCGTGGCTCTCCTTTTAATGATATCCTTTAATGATCCCCTTCCTCTCCCAGAAAATTAAATCACAAAAAACAGCTTTGGCTGAGAATGACCCAGTAATCCTCATAATCACATTGCAATAACAGACAAGGAGATCAAAGCACAGGTGTACTGAGAAATAGAGGTTTCCATCCTACTATAAAATGTGAACTTGCTACAGACTAAGATCAAACGTGCTTTTAGCTCCCCAACAACTTCCAATATTTTAAAAATTCTGTGGTTTCCTTGATTCGTAAACTTCTCTCGATTTTCCCCCTTCCAATTTCTACCAAATATTGGCAGTTGTTCATGTATCATGTCTGTTTTTTCATAAATCTAGTAATTAATTAATTTTAGAAATTTGGTGAATTATGTTGAAACTCTAATTGGGCCAAGAAGACCCCCAAGTTTGTTAGTAAGGTATTGCCTCCAGCAGTGTAAAGACAGAACCTAATGATGGAAAATTATGTAAAGATAAATGTGACTAATATATTAGTTAGAAATTGAATTAGGTAGCTAGTAGTGGCTTCAGTAAGAGAGCGATTTCTTTTTGTTTCATGCATTCTTTTTTTTTTTTTTTTAAGATTTATTTATTTGAGAGAGAGAGAATATGCACAAGTACACACAGGGAGGAGGGGCAGAGGGAGAAAAATCTTCAAGTAGACTCCCTGTTGAGTGGGGAACCCAACTCCGGGCTCCACCTCAAGACCCATGAAATCATGACAGTGTTCTGAAATCAAGAGTAGGACACCTAATTGACTGAGCCACCCAGGTGTCCCTTCTGTTTCATGTTAAGGTAATTCAATGATAGGCCAAAGTTGGGATGATGACACCATTTTCACTGGAGACTTGGGCTCCTATCATCTTTCTGTTCCATCATCCTTCCTACGTTCCTTTCATTCTCAAGGCCATGTAGGTTGTTGGATGGTCGCAGATGCTCCAGCCAGCACATGAACATTCACAAGTCCATGCTGTAGGAAGAGTGGCAAGGGTAAAAGGGACCACTTCCAGGCAGGAGCTCCCTCTGCTTATGTTTCACTGGTTGCCCCTACCCCTAAGGGAGGGTGAGAAAGCAATCTCTTGTCTGGGCAGATGCCACCTAATATAACTAGGATTCACGTAGTAGCCTTCATCGTATCAGTCACCAACTGAACAAATCTGATGAGGATATTAGCCCTTCCAGTCTTTGACAGACCCTACAATTGTTGATTTCTCAATAACGGATGGAATCTGGTCTAATCCCCTGTTTGCAGACAGAGGAACTGAGAGCAGAAAGATTACAATGTTTTCCCCAAACTACAGAATCAGCCGAGAATCAGAAGCAAACTTCAGATCCTTACGTTATCAGTAAAGATCCAGGCTTTTGCCAACAAAGCAGACTTCAGTGAGGTCAGCCCAGGATATCCAGCTAACCAACTGAACAGTAACACATCTTACTACCTGGGTAAGACCCTGTGACTCATATGTCAGGCTTTACGGTCATAAGTGCTCACAAACTGTAAAATCCACCCTCTTTGGTTATAAAGTGAGAATCACCATATTTACCACAAGTCATATACAGGTTTATATGGCCACTAAATTACCAAGAAAATGAGAGAGATACCGGATAACGTGACGGTATGAGCTATAGTCTGCAGGGCAGTAGAATATCCCACACTCAAGAGCAAAAACTGGTACTTGAATCTCAGGAATGGACTCGAGGTCTTTTATGGTGGTGGCTTTTGAAGCACACACACAAACACATTATTATGGTGTCTCCTGAAATTGATGTTCTCAAAATAGCATCCGCCATTATACAAAGGAGAATTGGATGTTTTGAGGCTTTTACTTTTTTTTTTTTTAAGACATTGCTTTTCTCCTCTTACCACATCCTCCATTATGGTCCTCACTTCTTCACCCTCTCCCAGCAGCCCGATTTACCAACCACAGTGCACAATGGTAATCCAGGTACTGTACGCTCTCTTCAGCACTTCCAACTACGTGAGAGGGCACCTGCCTTCAGGTTTCACCTGTTTTATGTCTCAAGCTTGTTGAGAGCAGGGTATACATCTTCTTTGTTTTCCCCAACACCCAGCCTAAGATAAAGAACTCAATTTTCTTCCACAATGTCATGCTTAGAACACTTTTTAAAAGATTTTATTTATTTCTTTGGAAGAGAGATATAGAGATCAGGAGCATGGGAAGAGAGGGAGCGGGAGAACAACCCCTTCCCTGCAGACCTCTTCCTCCATGGAGTTCCCACCAAGCGAAAGAGCCTGCTGCCACCTTCCACATCCGGTCCAATTCTCTTTCCCTTGAAGTGGGGCTGATCAAGAGTTCAACTGAGCACAGAAATGACTTTATTTTTAAGTAATCTCTGCACCCAACATGGGCCTCAGACTCACAACCCCAGGATCAAGAGTGACACACTCTACTGACTGAGCCAGCTGGGAATCCCTACTTCAATTTACTTCTGATGAAAATAACCCAAATTTTGTACTTTCAATACGATTAATTTTATTTTTAATCCTTTAGATTATGAGCGACCAAATACATGTTGCATAAAAATCAGATTATAGTGATGTAATTAGTGGTTAAGCTGAAACGAAGACAAGAAAAATAAATTTTATAAAATATAAAACATTTTTTTTTTTTTTTCCCTGCTGAGCAGGGAGCCCATTGTGGGACTTGATGCCCGGACCCAGAGATCAGGACCTGAGCTGAAGTTAGTCGCCCAGCTGACTGAGGCACCCAGGCACCCCTAGGACATTTCAATATTCTCCCAAACTAGTCTCCCTGTTTCCAGCAGTTCCATGGATATTCTCTACTCTTAGCCATACTCACAACCTGTCCCACCTATATCACCTAAACTACAGAATGTGGCAAGCCTCACTTATCCATATTTGGTGGTACACCACTGTTTCTAAGTATAAACAGGATTTTTTAGAAGGTGGCCCCAACCTGCATTCACATCTAGTCTTATTTCTTGCCATTCCAATTGTTTGCACGCTACATACTATAAGCTACTAAGAAACGATCATCTATTTCTTTAGGTGTCTGTGACTTTACATGTGCTGTCCCCTCTGTCCAAAATACCTTTTTTTCCCTTTCACTTATGAAGACATTCCAAAAGGCCTTCAAGGTGTAAGTGAATTACTTACTATCTGTGAAACCCTATGTTACATATATCTAGCATACTCTAAAAGACAGGGAAGCTTAAGCATATCTTTACAAGTACTTTCATGATCATACCTATCCTATTGGATCTGGAAGATTCCATGAGGTTAGAATTATGTTTATTTTAGTTCATTGTGGATCTCAGGTTCTGGCACAGGAGATACTCAACAGTTTGTTGAATGTATGAGTGTCAGTTTCCCTAACTAGATACGAGTAATTTTTTTGAGAGTCTTCCTGCTTGTCATTATGGATCTTGTCTCATTTGGTTCTATAACCACAGAGGCTAGCAGAATGCTTAGATGTAAATATTGCCACATCTCTTTTGTTTCTCCAGTTAATCACTGGATCCAAGAGCTACCCTTCCAATGGGAAATATAGTCAGCTTTCTTGAAAACTCCTCCTCCAAACTGCCCAAGAACCTCAGGAGTTATTCAGACTAAAATAAGGTCTTGCTTCTAAACTTCGTGTGGAGAGAGGATTGCCAATTAGAATGAAGACGTCTGTCGTTACATGGTATCAGGGTTGAACACTACTGTGAAGTCCTGAGTCCTGCTGGTTCAGGTTTCCCCAGGCTTCTAGGATAGCTTCTAGGATAATCAAAGACCGTAGCTCTTTGATTTCACTTCGCTTATTTAGACAAAAATCAGCCCTCGATCAACAAGCTTGGGCCATTGCCTTGAGCAGGCACTTGGGCTTTTCCTCACCTCCAGATGCCTTAAGCCCTCCAGGGAGTGTTGTTCAGCATTCTTTCCTGTCAGTAACTACCTGGCCCCACCTGATCTATTCTCATGGGCTTCCCTTACGTGTAATAGCAGAGAGAGGTTCCATCTCTCTTCTCCCAGCAGACTCCTGAAATTCTAAGGTAATTAGGTCTTGTCTCTCAAACTTTACCAAGGGGAGGGGCAGCTTCTAATGAAAGAGGGGAGATCTTGTCACACTCTTTCTGTAGGGAAAGAGAGGCCAACAAGGCCTTGTATTTACATATCCAAGGGACTCCCGTAAGTGATTTTTCCTCAAAATCATAAATATATGAACCCCTAGGATGTCTTCCAAAAATAGACTGAGAAATGGTGAGCATAGATTTAGAATGTCTGCCTCTCCAGTCATCTCCTTACATATGCATGGAGATGCTTAGTGAAATTTAACATACTCATTTCTTCCAAGACTTTTTATCTTAGGAACAGTAATTTATGACCATAAAGGCAAAGTAGGATTAGGACAGTGGAAC
This sequence comes from Procyon lotor, assembly GCA_028646535.1. Classification (NCBI taxonomy): domain Eukaryota; kingdom Metazoa; phylum Chordata; class Mammalia; order Carnivora; family Procyonidae; genus Procyon; species Procyon lotor. Next base: position 94,590,758 of record CM053607.1, on the reverse strand, counting down.
AAACCTTGTCCTGTAATTGTCCTTTTCCAAGAGGCCAAGAAAACCGTGAGTTGGATGACCCACAATGGGAAGAAAAAACAAAAACAAAAACAAAAGGTGTGTAGCCTTAACAATCCAGTAAGACAAGAAGATTCATTCCATAGTGAAGATCTGGCAGTGCAGGGTCACGTTTCAGGAGGGGAGGGCGGATACGATAACAATAAATTTCAATTAGATGACAAAGTCAGCCATAGATCACTGTGTCTTTTTCATTAAGAACTGGAAAAGGGCTTAATTAACTTGTGTTTGTGTACAGAAGATACATAGCAATCCTTTCTTCAGATAGGTCCACCCAGTTCAGCTTTATAACATAAAGCTTTATAACATAATCTAGAGATTACCCCAAACCGAGGCTTTACCAAATTGCAGTGACTCTAAAAAAAAGCACATTCTCTTCCCACATTTGTAGTGCCTCTAAAATCCACGTGTCTTCGAATCAATGGCATCTTGAATTCAATAAAATGAAGTAAACAGTCAAATATTTTTAATGACATAAAATGCTTTAAAAATGTAAACGTGGACAACCTAAAAATTGTCCAAACATCCAGGTTCCAGTTTCTGAATGTATGACACAGATAACAGTGGAAGGTAAACAGGAACAGGAGCATGGTGGTTCTCAAAGAGGGTTCCCCATCAAGTAGTCTGTGAGCAGCAGCATCACTTGAGAAGTGTTAGAAATGCAAAATTCTCAGATCTCACCCCAGGAGTACTGAATCAGAATCCCTGGGGTAGAGAGCCCTGCAATCAAAGTTTTAACAAAATCTCACCATGAGTTTGAGAACCACACCTCCAGTAGCAAAGACACCTGGTCAGCATTATTTGGCAGATCTGGGTCCTAATATTTTAACCCAGTGGCAAGGCTACCATAAGGAGAGGAAGAGTCTAGGAAGAGTCTAGGACCTGACACAGGGAAACACTTCTTTGAAGTCCCTCAGTTCCCGAGTTCTGACTCAGTATTCACAAAAGCAGCTTCTGATTAGGAGTTTGCTTCCCAGCGGCTGAATTACTAGGAAAGAATGAACCAAGCACGCCAGTATGGTATCCTGTCTACTGGACAATGCATTTCTCACCGTAAATTACTTAATTAGTGTTCTTGCTGTCACATTAAATTCTTGAGTTCTGAGTATCGGTCACATTACCAAGTCTAACGAAGTTCTGAGAAAATCAAATTTCTGCACCTGGAAAGGTGCAGAGAAAGGTCAGTCCCTGATTTTGCATATGTGAAGACACTGCCCAGATGGGTCCACTAAATACACAAGCCATTTAAATGGATTTTTCTTTTTTTAACTAGGTCAAGAGAAGCACAGAGTTAAGGACAGTTAGGTCAAGGTTGCAAACTGGCTGGCAGTCTTCTGGCCAGATGTGGTCCACGGATGTGGCTTGGCCCACACACATTGTTTAAAAATTGGGAAATTTCATATAAAATTTTGGATTTCTCCCGGTCTTAAAAAAAGCTAAAGATCTGACAACAGGGAACCCACATCCTGGCACTTCAACAAGAGCCTGGAACTAAGCAGAAACTGCTTTCTTTAGATGGGCTGTTCCTTTCAGTTTGCAATTGCCCCTGCACCTCCTTATCGCCTTATATCTGGCTAGCTTGTACTTTTCTATTACCTGCCTGACCCTTGATGCATTTGAGTTCGAGGACAACTGATTTATATAAATATTTTTATGGAATAGATAATTGAGATAATTTGAATAAAATATTCAGAAAATTAACTCTACTAGATTCCATACCTTTAAAATAGCTATTGGTATATACATGTGGGCAGGGGTATATAGGTTATTCTTTTTTTTCTTTAAATATTTATTGATTTATTTTACAGAGAGAGAGCGAGGAAGCAGGGACAGAGAGGGAGAGAGAGAATCTCAAGCTGACCCCTTACTGAGCACAGGGCCTGAAGCAGGGCTCAGTCTCACAACCCTGATATCATGACCTGAGCAAAATCAAGAGTCAGCCGCTCAACCAACTGAGCCACTCAGGCACCCCTATAGGTTAGTCATTCTTGAAAGCAGATGCAATGATGAGGGCAAAGACTGTTGTGGTAGAATAGAAAGTGTCCTGGACCGGGCTTCTAATGCCTAGATTTGGATCTGCCACTTTACTAAATGTAGAATCATCCCTGAGCCTCAGTTTAGGTACGTTATATGGGAATGATTATATTCACCACACACAGAGTTTACTGTGGTGATTAAATTAGATGATGTATGTTCAACTTCCTGACCTACCACTGACTCTCATAATGTTTGTTGAATCAAACTTGGATGTGTTTTATTACCTGCATTTTACTTTAGAAATTATACATAACACAGATCAATGTTTGGAGAAAAATTCCAAATGGACTCTCGAAAAACCCTACATTGTAATGAGATCAAGGAACTGCTGTTTACTGACTCTAAACTATGAACCATGCATTATCCTAGATGCTTTGTGTACATTGTCCCCTACAGCAATACTATGGGTTAGTATTATCCCTCTTTTACACATTGAAACTCAGGGCTTCAGAAGTCTCGGTAATTTAGCCAAAGTCACCCAGCTACTGTTGATAACTGGGTTACATCTCACTCCACTGACTTTACTTGTGAAAGTTGCAGTGGTTCTCAAAGAAGCCTAATTATAAGAATCACTCGGGCTCCTTCTTAAAAAGATAGCTTCTCTAGTCCTTTCTAAGCTTACCGAATCAGATTCTAAAGTGAATAGCCTAGGACTCCGCATGTTGTAGCAAAGCCTCAGGTAATTCTTACTCATAGCAAGGGAACGCTGCTTGAAAAAGCTGACAAAAAGTCAAATGAAGCAGAGGTAAAATTGATTGGCATTATGCTCAGTAGAGGGAAGACAGGAAAGGAGGAGGGAAAGAAAGAAGCAGAAGAAGAAGGAACAGAGGGACAAAAAGAATCCTGGAGCTAATGTCTACGCCATTTGAAGGATTATGAGAACTCACTTACTACATGGGTGCTTTCCCTCTAACTGCACCCAGGCTGTTTAATGCAAACACAAGGAGCTGGCCAACAGGAAGCTCAGCGTGCCACCGCAGAGGAGGAAAGCACTTTGAACTACAGGCATCTCGTACACACAAATTACATGCTGTGATACACAGTGTATTTGAGCTGCTCCGAAAGACAGAAGCCCGTTATTCTTGGCACATACTTCTATCGTGCAATCCAAATCACCACCCCTAACATGTGGAAGTGTGCCACATCAAATGCACCAAGCCATAAATTCCTTAAACTCTTACAGATGAAAGTCAAAAACTGGAGAAAAGGAGTTTGGTACACACACTGTGTAGCAAAAAAGACATATGCTTAACTTGCACTGCTGGATTATGAGAAGATGGACAGCAAAATTCTGCATTCAGAATTTTTTCAGAGTGTAAACTGAATTTTTTCAATGCAATTCAGCACAATCATTGCACTTTCAATATTTGGTAAAACCACCTCGTTTATAGTATTCATCCTAAAATAACTGACTTTCTAGCCTCTTTCTCTAAATGTTTTTAAATCCAGTGGAAAAACATAGACACTAAAACCCAGAGTCGACCTGTAGGTACCCTAAGGTTCTGCTGGGGGTCACAGAAACTACACCTATGTCCTGAATGTTATTGTTAATTAATAATCAGACCAATTAGTTGCCTTATCTCTTGCAAATCTTGAAGAGATTTCATCAAAACTGGTAGGTGATATTAAAGTAGAAATCCAATGATAACTGTTAATGTTATTACACAGAATTTAAAAACACAGATCCTGAAAGAGTGAAGAAACAGGGTGCGAGCTATTAGATGCACTAAGCTTCTCATACTTTAATGTGTTGAGCCACCTCCAAGCAACTTCGGTAAAAATGCAGATTCTGATGGAGGAGAGCTGCATTTCTGAGTGCTGCAGTTTTGCAGCTCTAACAAGTGCTCAGGTGATGTTCATGCTGTTGGTCTAGGGACCACAATGGGAGTAGCAAGTCCACCAATTTAAGAAAGCTCACACTGGTCAAGTTGACTGAGACATGGTATGCAATCTCCAGCAGGAGGGTTAGAGCAAGCGTTAGAATCACCTAGAAGTAAAATGCGAAGATGAAAGATCAAAGAGTTTGTATCAATGTCCAATTTCTCTAGGAAGAATTGGTTCAACATGCAATAGAAAAAGAATCTCATTTTTTTTTATTCAGAAGAGAGGGATTCTAAGAGGGTAGGCAGATTTAAAGTCAATCTAATTGGGGTTCTTAAACTTTAAAAATCAGATGAGATTCCTGGACTACCTCTCCAGAAAAATGTAGATGTGAACATGCACACACATTTCTGCCTGTAATTTCCTAAGGCTCACTGAATTTTCTTCTGAACAGCATGAACCACCTCAGGGCCAGATCACAATTGAAGGATACCGATGTACAAAATGGTTGCATTTTGGGGCTAGGGCAACCTCAGATTTGCCTCTGTATTTGATTGATGATACTACTGTAAAAAGGTTATTGGGTCCTCCAACATTTCTAGAAAATATAAGCTGGTTGAAATGTACATTTTTCTAAGAGAAGACATTAAGCTTCTTTATGTTAGGTAGGAGGAAATCACCATATAAAGAAGTTAAATACAAACTGGGGGAAAAAAAACACAAGACAAAGTTCTAGATATAAAATTTGCTACGTAGAAAAGGAGTTTCTAAAGATATAAAGGGCAATTGTTTTACGCTGGTGCTCCACGTAGTGTGTTTTTTTTTCCCCAATACTTTTGAGCCTCTCACCACCTATGTCTTTATACTAGTGAGAAGTTATAAATGTTAAGAGTTATCATTTAAAAGGTATAAGAACCAGTTTATTTTTTCAAGACTTAGTGACCACCTAATCTAGATATGTGTGTGTGTGTGTGTGTGTGTGTGTAGTGTATACAACTATATGCCAAGGCATGATATGAAATGCAGTCATAAAGCTGTGTGAGTACTGAGTACTCAGAGTACTAATGAAAGGGTGATTGCTTCAAGCATGAGATAGTGGGGCAGGAGGCATCAAGAAGAGTCACAGAAGTAGCTTTGAGCTGGACGCAGAAAGATGAGTAGCATTCAATAGATGGAGAGACAAAGGACAGTTGACAAAAAAGGGTTCATATTGGCAAAGCCCTGCCGAGGTGGGGTGGGGGGAAATGTGCATTTAGGACCAACAAAAATATATGCTATTCCATTACATTTGTTATAATAATACAACTTGTATAGTCTCCTCTCCTTGAATCTGGGATGGAACTGGAACTTGCTTTATGTGACAAAACTGGTTGTATGCCATTCTGGTTTATGCATTAAGATGGCCTGGCTTTTGTGTTCTGGGAGTTCTGAGCTGCCAGGTAAGGGACTCTCACTACCTTGAGGGAGAGATCACATGGAGAGACAGAGAAAAGCCCTGAGCCTGTAGGGAGTGCCCAGAAGGTAGGGTCCTCCTAGCTGAGCCCCCCAGCCTCCAGTCAACCGGCCAAGGGAAGGCAGTCACATTTACAGCCACTATAAGACGAGCAGAACTTCCTAGCTGAGCCCGGGGGGAACTGCAGAGTAGAATAGTTGCTTTTTAGGACATCAGGTTTTGGAATAGTCTGTTATACAGTAACACTCTGAAGCAGAGTGTTTACTACCATTTCAAATCAGTACCTTCTTTTGATAAATATTTAAACTCACACACCCACCTATAGGTTCAGATATAGCCCTGTCCTTCGACACACACTAGTCAAGACTTATTTTGAACCAAAACTCCAGTATTTTTTTTCTTCTTACAAATCAACACTGCCTGCATCACACCTCCTTTTGCCCCTCCTTAATAAGAGCACCTTAGATGGCAAAGTGTGTGAACCTCTGTGCATGAGCGTGCCTCTGTGTGTGCACATGTGTGGGTTGTGTTGTGTTATATGGACGTATTTATCCTGAAACAAATTTCATTAAATAATTCCTTATGAGTGATGCATGGTCATTTTTTCTGTTTTATTCAATTTATTCTTTTCTCATTGCTTATTGTAACCCACTGAACTGGTTTCGTAATGCAGGGGTAGGTTGATAACATCGGTTTTAAAAACTCTGTCCTGCTACCTGTAAAAAAATGAAATTCGACCACCTTTTAACACCGTACACAAAAATAAACTCAAAATGGGTTAAAAACCTCAATGTGAGACCTGAAACCTTTAAAGATCCCAGAAGAGAACACAAGCCTGACATGGGCCATAGCAACACTCTCCTATATATGTCTTCTAAGCAAAGAGAAACAAAAGCAAAAATAAACAAGTCCTAATTAGGACTGCATCAAAATAAAAACAATAAAAACTTCTGCACATTAAAGGAAACCACCAAGACTAAAAGGCTACCTACAGAATGGAAGGAAATATTTGCAAAGGATATATCCTATAAGGGGTTAACATCCAACATATAAATAACTCCTACAACTCAACACCAAAAAAATTCCAATTAAAAAATGGGCAGAGGACCTGCATAGACAATTTTTCCAAAGAACATACAGATGGCCAAGAGACAAAAGAAAAAATGTTCAACATCACTCATCATCAGGGAAATGCAAATCAAAACTACAATGAGATTTCATCTTATACCTGTCAGAGAGGCTAGAATCAAAAAGACAAAAAATAAGTTCTGACAAGGACGTGGAAAAAAAAGGAACCCTTTTGCATTGCAGTAGAAATGTAAATTGGTACAGACACTGTGAAAAACAATATAGAATTTCCTCAAAAAATAAAAATAGGAATACTGCAACGACGTCGATGGAACTGGAGGG
>CM053607.1:94563272-94583880 GCA_028646535.1 Procyon lotor | reverse complement strand
GGGGGGGGGGGGGGGGGGGGGGGGGGGGGGGGGGGGGGGGGGGTAGGGATAGGGTGGACATTGGGGAGGGTATGTGCTGTTAAGAGCTGTGAAATGTGTAAGCCCGACGATTCACAGACATGTACCCTGGGGCAAATAATACATTATATGTTAATAAAAAAAATAATAAAAAATAAAATAAAAATAGAAATACGATATGATCCAGTAATTCTATTATTGGGTATTTACACAAAGAAAATGAAAAAAAAAAACTAAACAAATGATATATATGCCCTCCTACTCTTATTGCAGCACTATTTACAATATCAAACAATGGAAGCAACATAAATATCCCTCCAAAATGGATAAAAATCCATCCAAAAATGGATAAGGAAGATGTGGTAAATATACACAATGGAATATTATGCAGCCATAAAAGAATGGGATCATGCAATTTGAGACAACATGAACAGACCTAGAAGGTATTATGCTAAGTGAGGAAAGTCAGACTGAAAAAGACAAATACCATATGGTTTTACTCAAAAGAGGAATCTCAAAAGAAAAAAGAACCCAAATGAATAAACAAATCAAAAGAAGAATCAGATCTATAAATACAGAGAATGAACTGATGGGTACCAGAGGAGAGAGGGGTGGTACTTTGGGCAAAATGGGTGAAGGGACGTGGGAGGTACTGCCTTCCAATCAGACAGTGAGTAAGTCATGGGAATGAAGTGTACAACATAAGGAATATAGTCAATGATATTGTAAAAAGGATGTTTGGGGATGGATGGCAGTTACACTTGTGGTGAACACAGCATAATGCACACTTGTCGAAACACTAATATTGTATACCTGAAATAATGTACCATTGTGTGTCAACTACACACCAATAAAAAATAAGTAAAATACAAAACAATTTAAACAACTGAAAACACTGTCCTAAGGGACACTGATATCAGTGAATATTCATTAAACCCCTGTATGTGACATTTTAATCTCTTGGGTACAATAGTGAAAAAACAAACACAACTCCTTCTTTCATGGGCAAAATCGTCATTAAAGAATAAAAACAATGAAATATGTACAAAGTATGATTTAATTTCATTTTTAATACATGCTGAGAAACTACGATAAAGAGACTTCCCTGAATCTAGAGCACTGAGGTGAATCTGCTCATGGAGGCCAAGTTAGGGCAAGTCGGAAACAATAGAGGTCAGTCTTCAGACAAAGCATTTCCCGACTTTCTGGCCTGCCAAGGTGGCAGAGGAGGACAGAAGAAGGCTGCTGAAAATGTTAAGTGGGGCCCAGGTTGGGCTCTTGCTCCATCCAATCCAAAAGGTGGTTGTAGGGGCTGGTACATGACTTTAGCCTGTTGGGCCTACCTTGTACTTAACACTTTCCAACAATTCTTCACTTCTTGGATCTTTTTGGGAGAGAAGAGTCAAGCACAGAACACTGAAACATTCCTCTCTGAGCCCAGAAATGAGCAAAGCAAAAGGGTCTACCACATCTCGGGATCAAATTAAGAGGCTGATCCCGAGTTATGCAAAATCATGTCCAAGAGACTCCCAAGGGGGACGCCGACAGTAACTGGGCGAGGGTGTTAACCCACCTGGAGAAAGAATGTGCCCATTATAGGGAAGGTGGGTAGCAAGTCACTCTGAGAAGGAGGAGGCATGTGCTGCCCATGAAGGGAGGAAGTGAATGTGTGGGCCCAGGGTGGGGGCCTGTCCTACTGCAAAGCCTAGCCTAGTCCTACTGCTCAGGCCAATGTTCTAGGTCCTCCAACGCTGGAGACAGTAACATTGTGATTGCGTGTAACTGTCTATTCTAAATCCATGCTATGTCATCACTTGCCTTTCTGAACCTACCTACAGAGGGAGAGTGTGTGCACCGGTAAAGCCGAAACATTTCGTAGCTTTGAAGCAATGAACTGACACTGCGGCTTTAAGGCTTTTGTGAGCTCTGAGAGTAGGAGTCAGCATAGTCAGGTACCAGGACAATATCTTCATTCTAAGACTGCATGGCTGACAGGCAGAGCCTGGAGTACAGTTGATCCACCAAGGAAAATACTACTCTGTGAGGACCTGTCTGGATGGCCAACAGTCCTTGCCCAGGCAATATTCCTAGGTGATCCCCTTTCCCATCCCCTCCCCCAAATACCATTTTTCATTTAAAATTGCTACAAGGATAGAAACCAACCACAGCAGCTATGCAGCATAACAGTGGCTGACTTTTGTCCATTGCTGCCCGCACACTAGGCATTGTGCCAAGCACAATGTGGATTATCTCATTTAATCCTCCACTAAGGGAGGTCCTATTATTATCCCTCTTTAACCACTATGAAGGCCGAGGTTAGGCACAAGGTCTCACAAGCAGTAATGTCAGAGCTGAGATTCAGAGGAGTATGGTTTCAGAGTATGGTTCCACCTTGAACCCATATATAATGCCTATGCCTCAAGGATTTGAGTTATATCAAAAAGTCTACGTGTTTCCAAAACACGGCTTGTGAAGTTGGCATTCTTTAAAGAGAGGAGAACAAAGGACCTCCACCTGTATGCTTTGAAGATTTACACACATTTCTTGGTGTCACACAGGCCTTCACTGTTTCCTCCTCTGGGTTGTCCAGTGCTCCATTTAAATCAGAAAGAAGTAGCTCAGTTTCCTACCGGCGACATCATCTTTTCTCCTGGCTCTTCTGTAGTCTCATAGGGTATAGTTCCTACACATTTCCAATTTGTTTCAATTTGCCTCTTTCCAATCTAGCACTATGTAAGCATGAGCCTGGAACTAGAAAATGTGGACTTATGTTCCAGGGGACTCTCTGAAGTTTCTTAAAGTGATAATAGAAAGCTACTTAGGATCTCACTTTTGGATAGGTTCTGGGGGTTATAACTTCTCGCTAGGTATCTCCTACTTTGCAAATGGCCTAATGTAGGAATGGCCATTTACATAAACTTTGATCACTAAGACACCGTTTTTCAAAAGATGTCATCTTTCTTTTAAATTATTTCTTATGTATGAGGTATTTGAACCCAGATTTTTCTATCCTAAATTCAGAGAAGATTAGGCAGCCAGAAACCAAGACTACAGCTTTCAGGGACCCAAGGAATAATGTCCCTGATGTCCCTTTTCTCCTAGCTGAAACTCTTGACATGAGAACAATGCTCTTAATGGGAAACCAATGAAGCCAAATCGCCTCTATAAGCGACATTGAGTAGGGTGATTATTCATTTATTCAGGAATGTACTGAACACCTACCATGACTAAAGCAATATTCTCTTTGTCTGTATCAGTGAACAAAATAGGTGAAGATGTAGTAAATTACGTGTTAAAAGGAAAGACATGGTATATAAACACAAACATACCCACAGTAGAGCAGGGACTGGGAATGAGGGTGATTCAGGATACAGTTAAAAAATACAATGGTCATGGCAGGTTTCATGTGGAAAATTAAACATGAGCAGAATCTTGAGGAAAATTGGGCAACTGGCCTGAGGTTACCAGGGAAACTGGCAATCCATGCGGTACCATGGTCTCAAGATGGAAGCGTACGTCAAGCACTTGAATATCAGCAAGGAGTCTAGTGTGGCTGAAGCTGAATAACGAGGGGTGGAAAGGTACAAAAGAAGGCCAGAGAGGAAACAGGTTCTAGATCAGGCTGGCCACTGTAGGCTGCGATAACCACTTCAACTCTGAGGGAGATGGTAACCACTGCAAGGTTGTGAGCAGAGGAATGACATGATCCGTACTGGCTCCTGTCTTTAGAACAGACTGTAGTGCAGCCAAAATAGAAGCAGAATGACCTATTAAGAGGCTACTGCAATCATCCAAGCCAGAGAAGATGGTGGCTTGCAAGAGGGAAGTAATCATGGAAGTGATGGGAAGGAGTTGGATTCTGGGTATATTTTGACAGCAGGGGCTTTGGGGCTTCCTGATGGATTGAATATGAGATATGGTGGACAGAAGTGACATGACATTATCTCCAAACTTTGGCCTGAGCAAGAGAAATGGGGAGTCTATGATTAAAGCAAACTGTGTGGGAGGAAGTTGGGGAAATTCTGGAAGTTCAGTCCTCCTCAGCAAACAGAGTATGAAAGACAGAATGACATAGAGAGGTGGAATTAATGGTAGAGGATAGCCTACATTCTACTACTTCTTAAAAATTTGGCTCATAATATTAGCAGATTTAAGTAATTCATGATTTTAAAGCCATAATTTGGAAAATGCATCAATACTTTCACATCAATTCTCGTTAAAAATTATGTTAAACCAGAAATTAGGGTTCCATTGTCAAACTGCTGGTATGTTTTCTTGCCCACCATATTATCAAAAACAAACAAACAAACCAGAATAACCACTGATATGAATGAAACATTCATCACTATCTCATAGAAATGGTGTCTTTTGTTTCTCTGTCCATTAAAGGTTGTGACAATTTAGCTAACTATATTATTTATTGGTTTTATTCTAAGAAATTGAATGATAAGTGGTCTACTCTAGTAGAAAGGATGCCCTCGAGTACAACAAAAGGTACATCAGCACCGCTCTAAGGAGGCTGGCATTTGGAACAGACTGCCCAAATTTGGCTCCTGACTCTGTTTCTTATTACCTCCATGACCCTGGCCTAGTTATTTAATCTCTCTGCACCTTAGTTTCCACAACTATAAAATAAAAATAATAATATATCCAACCTCACAGATTTACGGTGAGGATTAAACAAAGTCCTCAGAAGTGTAGGGCTTGGTGAATGGCATTCCTTATCGAGCTATTGAGTATACTCAGGCAAATACTATTGCTACTAACATACACCTGGAAGTACTCACCTCCCTTACCAGGAGCTTATTTTTATATTTGATAACTCTTTTTATTAGTTTTCAATAACCATTTCTTTCCTAAGGAAAAAGCGAGAAGGGAAAGAGAATAGACAACAACGATATAAATGCTTAACACTCTGGGTTCAATAACACCATTGGTTAGAACATCAACAACTCCAAAACTAACTTTGAAAAAGTATCTTTTGAGGCAGAAGAGTGCCCGAGATTTTTCGCTAAAATAATAATAATAAAAAAAAGTGTTGCAGCGGTAAATGGTCAAATGATATGATCTCAATAAAATATATTTTAAATATACAAACATTTGTAAGGATATAAAGCAATATTAACGGCAGGTATCTCTGCATGGCTAGATTTGTGGAGTTTTATTGCCTTTTGTGACTCATTTTTGTTTTATTTTCTGAATGTGTATGAAGTGCTCAGATGACTCAGTAGTGTCTCCAACTGAGATACAAGAGGAACAAATTTAGGGGAAAAGCTAAATTTGATTTTGGATATGAAGAATTCAATAAACTTGTGAGATACGCAGATGAAAATTTTCAGTAAAGAGACCAGTTTTCAAAACTTCATGAAAGTGTCTAAGATGGACTTGGATTTGACTTTAGGGTTACCAGCATAGAGATGACGGTTAAAATAACAAGAATATGTGAGTGAATCCTGGAGAACATGCAGAGTGACCAACGTCAGAGGGAGGATGGAGGAATTGCAGACTGGGGCTAACAGAAAGAGTGTATGGCCTCAAGGCAGGAGGAAGAGAGTTTCAAGGAGGGCAATTGCCTTACTGAAGCCTAGTAAGAAATGAGCTGCAAAGTATCAATTTGATTTGACAATTAGGAGAGGGGAGGAACCACAGCAGGAGCACGTGGGCTGAGAAAAGAAAAGGGAAGGAATGAGGGTACACTCTCCTTTCCAGAAGTTTGGGTGAGAAAATCAGTAGTGATAAAGGCTGATAAATGGAGCGGGACGCAGGATTAAAGAAAGGAGGAACCCAACCATTCTGAGGGAGAAGAAGCCACCAGAGAGTAGGTCAAAGACAGAAGAGGAAAAAGAGAAGATGGATGGAAAAATATCCAAGAAGAAGTGAAGGAACCAGAGGTTACGTTGGAGGTTATTTTGTCCCCTTATTTTTAAGTGCACAAAATATGTATCTTTAATATGACATAAGAAATCAATAGAGGTTGAGCAAAATTTTAATTTAGCCTTTCTTGGATAACTCCATGTCATCAGTTTGAATGTCAATTATTACACATAACTGTCCAGACAGAGATGCTATTAGGGTTTCCTAAGACAGGTTGAGCTTAGGGCACCTTCCAAAAGGCCCCCAAAGAGCTGTGGTTTTTTGTTTTTTTTTTATTTTTTGGGGTGACGTTGACAGATTCTCTTTCTTCTTTCGTTTGCACGTCATCAGTGGTCACCTGGCTACTCTCAGTTGTCATTTTCCCTGGAATTTCTTATTCACCCTTTTCTAATTTGCTCGTCTGATTTTGGAAGACTTGGAACCACATGACTCAGCTTGTATAAGTCACCGCTCATATATCAGTATACATTTCTCTTGCTAGCGAAGTGCATTATCTTTGGTAGGCAAAGTTTTGAACATCTATTTTGGGTGCTTAGAGACCTCATTTGCTTCCTTCCTGGTGCTCATCTTTATTATAGGAAGAAGGGGACACTCTGGGGGCTGGGGGTTGGATTCTTATAGCTGGGATACATATTGCTGTTATTCCTTGAAATCTACATGTATGTTTGCTAAAACATAATGTTTCTATAGAGAAAAGGCTAATGGAACACAGCTTACTTATCAAGAGTTATTGCTCTTCCAAAAAACCTACATAGTTTGATGAATGACTTCATCAGAGTCATCTGCAAGCCATAATCTATGATTACATAAATAATTAACAATAGTTTTAAAATACCTTTGCAGTAATTTTGGTTCTGTTTAGATCCCCAACAATGTAACTCCCGCAGTAGTTTGGCAGGTTTATAATTACTACTGAAAAATACATTTCTTATCTCAGACAGTTGGTGAATTAATGCTTCCTGTAGACCTAACTGATAAATATATAGCCAAAAAATGTGTAAAAGTTCAGGAAATGAAATGGAAATCTTTGTCCAAATTCATTATCAACCTCTTTTCAGCATGTATTGTACTAACCTGCATTATAATGTACTGTTCTTCAGGAAATATATTCAAGAACTTAAAAATGGCGTAAAGCATACAATTCCCCACTGTCCAATCAGAGTAAACAAGACGAATGATTTTCAGAAAGCTCATCCCTTGGACTTCTTTGTAATATATACACTATAGGTAATTTACATTCTATGATGAGGATACTGACCAAACGTTTGCCCTCTGACCCTGATTTACCAATTTTACCCAGCTCCAACCTGCTAAGACAGGTTTCAAAAATCGTATTTGCCAAGAACATGTGCAAGTATGCTCCAAGATATCTATGCACATGTATTTTACTACCTTCCCTTTCTTTTTCACTCTGAGTGCTTTTAAAAATCAACATAACCGCAATAAAAAGAAACCACAAGGGCCCCATTATTGAGTTACAAAGCAATGTGTGTGGGAAACACCCGTCTGGAGTTTTAAGAGAGTCAAAAGGAAGATGCCCTGCACGTACTCCACGGCTGCAGGAATTCTGGTGAAAGGAGATACCAATCCAGAGCTGCTTGAATGCTGGCTGTGCAGCAGGCCAGAGATGGGGAATGACCAGGAAGCTTGGGAAGCTGATTGGCAGGCAGGAGGGGTGGGCAGCGGGGAGTGGAAGACCAAGGGCAGAGAAGACTGAGAAGAGGTGCAGATACGCTGCTAAAGCCGACCTCCTATTCCAAGTTCCCATATTTCAAGCAAGTTTTTAAAAAGTTCAAAGAAAGACAACTTTCTGCAAGTTGCTTTAGGGACCTGGTTTTAAATAATTAGTGGCTGACAATTATTCAACATAATCATTAGCAACAACAATGGCAAGACCAAGTACCAATGGAAATATGTCACAGTATTTGGTGGATCCAGGTGCCAACCCCTTTACCTGAACTCAATTTCTCTACACTTGGCCACTATTATTGTTCTGGCTTCACAGTGGCCTTACCCAACACTCCACGGTACCATTTCTCCACATAGGAGTCGTTACAAAATGCCTAGATTGCTGCTGAGTTGAATTGCTCTCACCTACACGAAGTAGGTCTCATTGGCATATTATTCTATTCTGGGCTCTCACTGCTACCAATTCATCTAACTATCACATAAATCACGCTAAAATACTGTTTTTATCAAAATATGATTATACCCCCTCCATGTTCAAAAACCATTAACGACTGTCTGCTAACTTTAGGTTAACATCCATCCGAAACATCTGAATTTGACTGGCCAAGCCTTTCCCTTCTAATCTCACTCATCTGGACCCTCTTACTACAGGACTGTCACACTTGTCACACACATCTTTGATTCAACAACTGTGCCTCTCATGTGGGGTGCCTGTTCCTCTCTATTTAAATACTTTATCTGTAAGACCCAACTTACTTCCTCCATGGAGCCTTACTTCTTCCTGACTAATCCAGCCCTCAAACATCTCCTCCTCTTCTGTTTCTTTGTCTTCACAGCCATGTGATTTATTGGTTCTATTATTTACCTGATGTTAGGAATTACAGAATTACCTTTGCAGTAGTATGCTGGAGCTGGCTGTATCAACTGTGAAATATTCAAGAATTTTGCAAAAGGACTGTTAAGCCAGTGTCATTTAAGATGAGCCATGATGGCAGCATTTACACCCTGGCAATAGGCACATGCTGCAGATCATGTTTGCTTGCTTGATTTTTGGTGGGAAAGGGAAAAAGGAAGAGAAACAGTTTAACCAGCACACCACTGCAACAGACCCTCTTATAGGATTATTGTTGTGTTGTTTTTTTTTTTAAGAGTTTTATTTCTTTATTTGGCAGAGAGAGAGAGGGAGAGAGAGATCACAAGTAGGCAGAGAAGCAGGCAGAGAGAGAGGGGGAAGCAGGCTCCCCACCGAGCAGAAAGCCCAATGTGGGGCTCGATCCCAGGACCCTGAGATCATGACCTGAGCCGAAGGCAGAAGCTTAACTCACTGAGCCACCCAGGCGCCCCTAATAGGACTATTCTTAATACAGTTAAAATAATTTACTGATTCCCTTTTATAGCTGGCCAGTATAAATTTAAATACTTTCAGGACACAGTATACCATGGCCTCGCAAAGAATTAAATTCCATCATGGACATGCATCTGTGTATATAAACTGACCTGCAGGCTCTGTAATAGTTGGCTAAATCTCCTCTATATTTTGTACTCTTCATGGCGCCCAGCACAATATATGGTGCAAAGTAGGATCCTTCTACCTTTCAGCTTCACTTGCCAGGTCTCCTCATTGCCCTTTATAACCTCTGGCCTTATCAAACCTTAGAGCTTTTCCCTAAACATATCAGGTATTTCTTACCTTTGTAGTTTTCCAGAAGCTACTTCCGCACTTTGGCTGCCTACTCAGTTGAAGCCCTCTACTCCACTGAGTGGCCTCTGTGACTTTACCAACACTCCACCTTAAACACATTGTATTTTAACTGTCTATTGATTCATCCGTCTCTCCACTACATAGTAAGGTGCTTAAATGTTAAATCCTCTGTTTATCCTGTGTATCCCTTGTCTGATATGCCTGTCGTATAGAAAGTGCTCCAATCGACATTTGTTGATAGTGAATCCAGCAACTCAGATAAATACATAAAGCTATTTATATAAGGTGGGTCCATTCAGGCTCTTGTCCACAACATTGATTAAGGAGTAGGTCTCAGTGACTTCGCTACAACTTTTTTCTACAAAGCAACCACGAGGGAATAAATTTCAAGGAGGAAAGAGTATATTCACAAGGCTATGAGTACTTTAAGCGTTGCTTTCTTCCTAGGCACCACCCCATGTGCTTGACCTCATTCTCCTGACTTTTCGGGACAATGGTCTGTTCTTCCAGTTTAGATGCTTTTCTTGCTTGCATCTGCCCTCTTTTTCCCCTTTATCAGCACCAACAGCAGATGCACTACAATTTGAGTGAAATCTCGTTTACCTTGGGAAATCTTCACAGTAGTTCTGGTGTTCTACACTTAATGCCTTCTAAATGAAAATTAGGCCATAGGACTTGGGGGAGTAAAGAAATTAAGAAAGGGAAGAGAAAAGATACAAGCGTGAAGGAAAGTGTGAGAGAATTATATAAACTGGGCCGGGGAGGATGAAATAAAAAAAAAAAAAAATATATATATATATATATATATATATATATATATATATTTTTAAAGATTTTATTTATTTGACGGAGAGAAACACAGCGAGAGAGGGAACACAAGCAGAGGGAATGGTAGCGGGAGAAGCAGGCTCCCTGCCGAGCAGAGAGTCCGATGTGGGGCTCGATCCCAGGACCCCGGGATCATGACCTGGGCCGAAGGCAGACGCTTAACGACTGAGCCACCCAGGCGCCCCATAAAAAAATATTTTTGAGAGCCAAAAGGTACTAATATTCTAAAACTCTTAATTCAAACTTACTGCCTGCCCCCTCCTTTAAGGAACATAGCCTGTATCATATTCATAAAAGTGAGTTTCTTTCTAAATTGCCAAATTCTTATTTTTTGATTGAAAGATCTAAGAATCCTTCTAACAATGAGCAAGCAAAATAGAAATAAATGCTTTTAGAAAAACACTAATTAGTATAAAATATCAAGAGACGAGAGAGAAGTTATTCTTTCTGCATAGAATATGCGGGTTATCAATGTATGGGCTCTGTCTACAGAAGTATAGTATTTGGGGAGTTGAAATAATTCTTTAGACAGTCCAGGCAAAAGTTTTTCACTTTTAACCAGAGCAGAGGATATAGATTAATTTTATGAAGATTGATTTTCTTTCCTGTTTATAGAACACCAGTTGGCTATTGTTTTGCATCCCATCTCTAACTTGTGTATTTTCAAAGGTGCTTATACGACAAAGAAATTAACAGAAGGCTATAATTAAGAGACTTTAGCATACAATGACTGTCATTTCATAACACTATTTGTCTTTTTTAAAAAAAAATATTTTATTTATTTATTTGACAGAGAGAGATCACAAGTAGGCGGAGAAGCGGGCAGAGAGAGAGGGGGAAGCAGGCTCCCCGCTGAGCAGAGAGCCCGATGCGGGGCTCCATCCCAGGCCCTGAGATCATGACCTGAGCCGAAGGCAGAGGCTTTAACCCACTGAGTCACTCAGGCGCCCCAACACTATTTTTCAATCACTGAGCTCTGCTGTACGTCTTAGTAATGTCATTCAGTCATGCTCTGAAAGGGACAAGGTGGAAACATCCTGTGATTCATTTCAATTGCACTACCTTTCCAACTGTTCATATTCAGAGAGATACGGTCCCAAGACAGAAAAACGCAAAACAAAAGAAAATCCTACTTGTAATCTACAGTTCCAGGGAGGCTGAGGGGGAAAAAATGCAATATGAAATCAAACCAACAACCCTCTAAAATCCAAAAATGTTAATTATTCCTCCACCAAGCCACCAAAAAAACAAAGCTGAAGGCAACTTTCATCTGTTCATGGTTACGTCTGACTTTCCTTTACTATATCCCACAACATACAGTGGTTGCTGTGTGAAACATACTTCACTGACCAGGACATGGGCAGAACTGTCCGTTCATTCATTGATCGAGCACATATGAATCCCATTTACATGTTGGGGACTTTGAGTCCTTCAAATTCCCATATCAATAAGACCCAGTATAAAATCTAAAGAAAATCACAGTATTATGGTTAGCCAAGGCCATATTTTTTAAAATTCATAAACCTATACTCTGATATTCTTAGTGCTAAATTCTTTATTTTTATCTAGAAGTTATTTATTGAGCTGACATTCACATCATATAAAATTAAAATTTTAAAGTGAACAATTCAGTGGCATTTAGCACATGCATCATGTTGTGCAACTACCACCTCACTCTTGTTCCAAACATTTCCATCATCCCAGTAACATCCCTGACCCATTAAAAGGCTTCTCCCTCCAAGAACACCATAAATATCAAGATGTAGGAAGTAGGAAGCTTTCATCTAAAAGCAGGCTTTGAAAAAAAAACTCATCTATACCCATAATCACTCTAATTTAAATAATGGAATCGAGAAAAAATATTGAGGTCAAAAAGCCTTTTGAAATCAGAGCTCTAGGGGCGCCTGGGTGGCTCAGTTGGTTAGACATCTGCCTTCGGCTCAGGTCATGTTCCCAGGGTCCTGGGATGGAGCCCTGCATCGGGCTCTCTGCTCAGTGGGGAGGGAGACTGCTTCTCCTTCTCCCTCTGTGTGCTGCTCTGCCTACTTGTGATCTCTCTTTCCTTCTCTTTCTCTCAAAAATAAATAAAAGCTTTAAAAAAATCAATCCAATCTTAGGATTTTAAAAATGACATTCTTGATTTTGTTTGGGGGTTCTGTGTTTTGCTCTTTAGGCATGGACGATTTTCAAAATTCTCATTTCCCAATGCCTGCAGATGTTTCCTTTGGTCCAGTGGCTAAGGCATTGTCGTACTGATAATATTAGGAAACACCTAATTTCTAAAGATCAATTGATATGAAGAACTTTCAGATCTGTATGTTTACTCTCTATGCCTCAATACTACAACTAAATCCCAAAGCCTCCTTTTCTCCCTTCACCATAAGCAATAGCGCAGCCGATTCTAAAAATGTCTCCAAGGCATCTTCTTTGTTTAATTTTCTATCAGTAAACTCTTCTTTGAGATTTACTTTCTCTGCCAATTCAGGTAACTTAATTGATTAAAAAACCAAAACCCTCTCAAGGTAATCTTTGTTTCCTTTTCATAATCTGCTGTTTACAAATCTTACTTTTTAATTTTGCTAAACACCTTCGATTGTTTATTCCTACAACTGTTACTTTGCGATCAGAATATTTGATTCTGAAACTTACGACCTCTCTAGTTTGTTTATTTTTTTTTAAAGATTTCATTTATTGATTCATGAGAGAGAGAGGCAGAGGCAGAAGGAGAAGCAGGCTCTCCGAGGAGCAGGGAGCCCAATGCGGGACTAGATCCCAGAACCCCAGGATTATAACCTGAACCGAAGGCAGCCACTTAACCCACTGAACCGCCCTCCCCCGCCCCTAGGCACCCTCTCTAGGTCATGGAAAACATTAGGTGCTAAGTTTCTTGCTCTTGATATTGGAGTTCTTTTAAAGATTTATTTTATTTAACAGATAGAGATCACAAGAAGGCAGAGAGGCAGGCAGAGAGAGAGGGGGAAGCAGGCTCGCCGCTGAGCAGAGAGCCCGATGCGGGGCTCAATCCCAGGACCCCGAGATCATGACCTGAGCTGAAGGCAGAGGCTTTAACCCACTGAGCCACCCAGGCGCCCCGACATTGGAGTTCTTAATAGAAGCATCAAACCAAATGTTTTACTCCCATTCTACTCCATTCCAGACACCCTGACCTCTAATAATTACAGAGAGAAAATATGTAAGCCTTTGTGGATGTGGAAGCCCGAGAGACAGACAGGTCAGAAGTAAGTGTGTTCTAGATGAAACCTGTTGGGAGGCAGTGGAGTGCTGCGCCGTGGTTAACACGTGTCGTGAAAGCCAGACAGGACTTGGGTCCACATCTTGACTCTTCTACTGGCAAACTAGAACTTTGCCTGAGTTGTTTAAATTCCCTGAGCATCGGCTTTCTCACCTGTGCAATGTAAAAAGGCAGTATTGTTTAATGGGCAGATCTTGGCTTGACAGCACTCATAGTTTATAATATGTATATAACCGTCAGTTCAGTGTTTTACCTCAGAAACCGTTGAAAAGTTTAACTGTGGGAAAATGTACTCAGAGAAGAACATTTCCTACTGCAAGCCCAGCTGCAGTTCTGCCCTGAGAGGTGTCTGTACATCATAAGCCCTTTCTCATCTTCACATCCCTAGCTATGAACTAAGGGAGCTTGAGCGAGGAGTTGGATTCCTTGTCTTCTCCCTCTGCAGCTCTGGCATTTGATTTTACACGTGAGGACCACTGAGGACGAGAGAGAGGCCGCCTCGGGCAGGGCTTGCTCCAGGCCTCCCAGAGAGGTCTGCTGCAAACGGGCTCAGCCTACACCCGCTCCCCAGCAAGTTTGGTTTCCACTTTTGTCGAATATACGCTCTTATTTCTCTCTTCTTTATCACAGCTCAGTCTGACTCTAAGCTGCTTGCACTTCTACCTCCCTGAATTTTGCCCTAATAACGCTGCAGTCTAACCCACTTCTCTGAGAGTTCTTCTCACTTACAGTGGTTGTTATCAACCTCCCCGTATCCCTTACTGTACTACTATTGATCTGTTGCAACCAGTCAAAATCAATGGGAGCTACGAGGTAAAACAGGACAAGAGACAAAAAAAAAAATCGAACACACACAGTGTTGGATTAACAATTTTAAGTTCAAAGATACTGATGAGTTTTCAAAACACATTATTTATGAATAAAATATATACAGCAAGAGATGAAAATGTGGACGGGATGACTATTTCCCAAACTTACAGCAGATACTGTTCCACAGAAGGAAGCAGGGAAATGGGTTTGGTGGTGGCGGTGGAGGAGGGTGGGAGGGTTGCTTGGGGTTTTCAAAATCCATCTCTATAGTTTTATTTCTTCTTTTTAAAAAAAAAAAACTGAGGTAGTTATAGCAAATACTAATACTTGTTAATCCTAATTTGTGGATACATTTTTTAGATCTCATAATTCCTGCTAATTTTCCCCCCAATTAATTCTAAAAGAGTTAAATGCACTACTCGAAGAACTAAGACATCTTAGCTTTCTCACCAAATAGTTCAAATGCTGAGGTGAGGCCTCTACTACAACTTTGTGTAACCAAAGTCACAGAGCTCCCAAGACTTGCAGTTTCGGATTTCAGCAGTTAGAGGAGATTGGGCTATTTTGTTTCCATGGCTCATTAAGCTAGGGTTAGACTGGTGTCCATAATCAAATTCACTGCATTTATCCTTGCTTCTTCCTTATGAAATGAGGCCAGACCCTAGGGAAAAGAAAGAGGAAAACATATCCCAAGCCCACGGTAATTCTGCCCATAAAGGAAATTAACGCACCTGAAACGGATTAAATTCTTTTTCCTTTTCTAAATGATCCCTTTCCTTCAGCTTTCTCCGTCAGTGGACTGCCACCCCTATTTGCTAATTCCCATCCCACACCAGTCTCACTAGAACTTCCTGTTGCCAATTAGTGTTCCGTGAACCTGAGCCTGACATCTCCCAAACACACCCGGACTCTGGGGGGCTGCTGGGCTTCCTGCTGGGGTGTCTGGTGCAAAGGGCACCCAAACATTGCCAAGGGCTGATCAATCAACTGTGGCCTGGGAGTGCCTGCTGTGAGGATGGAATGGTGAGCGAAGAAAGGAATCCATAGGTGGGAAGAAGGGAGAGGGGTTTCGTTATTTCCCAGTGGAGGAAATGATGTTGCCTGAGAATAATGGAGAACGGAATGAGAGAGCTGGGGCAGATGGAGAGAGGACAGACACAAGGACAGGAACAGGAGCGATTTGGAGTGACAGGTCAGAACACTTGTAACCAAGGCAACACAGCAGAAAAGGTCCTGAGAGTCTAACAGTTGGTTTCCATTGTGTTCTGTCAAAGCTTTTTAACCTTTCTGGGGACAAGAGCCTTGTGAGAAGACTCATCTCCACCCCATCTTTCCTCCTCACCCAGGGTACTATCCCACACTCAGGTTCCCATGGTTGGAGGGAGGCCTCTGATCCTCTCAGACGGGACCCAGGACCCTCCAAGATCCTGGGACTGCAGCTGCAGAATCCTTTCTTTTTTGGTTAAAAACAAGAAGGTAGTATTAAAAGAAAAAAAAAAGGAAAAGAAAGAAGAAAGGAAGAGAGGGAGGAAGGGAAAGAGGAAGGGAAGGTTTCATTTATAAGGCTCAGACAAAACTAAAACTAAATCTAAAACAAAACAAAAATAGCCAATCTGAGCCAAAGTACAGCTCCATTTGTGTCCTTCCAGAGGGTGTAACTTAAAGCCTTGCATGGGTAATAAGCCATCTTTCCGTGATGACTCTGAGCGAGACAGGTTGTGTCCACAGTAAACAGGCTTTGCTAAAGTCCTTCCTCCGTTATTTACTCCGTCATGTTAAATGGAAGAAGCCCCTTTTAATGTAATCTTTCTTTTCAAGAACAAATTTGAGAGGGGGTGGGTTCTACTCCGAGTACTAATCGTGTGTTGGAGAACAGTGCTGCCTGGTGCTTCTTCCTTTTCAAAAACAAACAGGTCTTGGAAAACAATGGAAGAATCATCCCCGTGCTTCTCTCTTGCAGCTGCTCCTCTAGGATCGTCCATGGAAAATAGGAGTTTCAAATAATGCAGTTTATTAAATCCACTTTTTCTGCCAGATTCTGCTTAATGTGCATATGTTCTTTTGTTTCCCTCCTCACATTTCCACGTCTCAGAAACCATTCTTTCTGGTATAGCTGAAGGATATGGATATTAAAATCAGATCAGTAAACGATTGTATGGACTTGGGAGGCTGCCAATCGATGCTGTAAATTAAAGCACATTGTGCAGCTGATATCAAGTCTCTTCGAGGTAGTTTTAATACTGTGGTAGGAGGGGCTGGAGCGAGGGTGAGGCGAGCAGAACAACGGGGGAGTGGGCCAGAGAATGAAAGGATTAACTGCGGAATTTGAAAGTGGGGGGCAATTGACATTAAAGAATTGTTTTCAAAGACTTCCTAAGCTCCAAGACATTTTCCAGTCTAGGTAACCTTTGAAACGCAGCTGGAGGTGATGTTCTTGGAGCCACCTCTGAAAGCTGCAATCACAACACGCCTGCAGTGTTCCCTTCCCAAACCCACAACTTTGTCATTTTCTCAAGCAGACACACACTCAAGAGTCCACAGTTCTGTTTTGGCGGGGGGAGAGAGGGTTGGTTGCTTTGTAGTAGCTCTTTTGAAGTGTTTAATTCCTCCTTTGTAATCTGTTCATCAACACTCATGGCAAGCATATCAGTTTTAGCTCAACAATTGCATTCTCAGGGGCTTATTTTCTCCTGTGGCTCAGGGCCTCTGTCCAGCATCTGTGGCACAGTTGGGTTTGATCTGAATTCAGAAATGTTAACAAAATTAAATTCCCTCTCTCTCTCGCTCGCTCGCTCTCTCGTCCTTTCCTCTGGCCAATTCAGGCTAAAGTGCCATTGAGGTGGAGTGTGAGCGAGCAAGTGTGTGCATGTGTGCACAGGAGCACTATGAGCCCGTCTTTGTAAAATACAGGAAATGCATAAAAGAAAGAAGAGTTCAGCTAGAGCTACTGCTGCTCAGCTTTGCTCCTTACCCCTCCTCCTCGCTTCCCCCTCCCCCCTCCAAGCACCGGCTTTTAATTTTCAAAAGCACTGCAATTGCTTGGTGTGGTTTCAAGAGCTGGGGTGCCGTTCTCCCTGATGATGACTCTGCTGACGTCAATGGCATTCTTATCATGCCTTGTGCGACATCAGAAACCAGCCCTCAGAGGCTCCTCTTATTCACGCTGTCTGGGCTCTCAGTAAAACGTGGACTGGATTTCTCCAATGAAAGGGACTCGCTCTCCCATTCTAGCAAGCCCTGCTCTCAGCCAGATACCCTTCTTCTGTATGGCAGCTTGCCAGTTAAGACTTTGCTCCTTAGCGTTCTCTCCTGCTAAGACCCACTTAAGAAGAAGAGAAGACTAAATGGAGCACAAGCGCTACCTCTGTGTTCGAGTTTTCAGAGACGTGTGTGTGTGTGTGTGTGTGTGTGTGTGTTCCCTCCACCAAGTCAAGACTGCGTGACCTGATTATTCTTTCGGTTTTGCTAGAGCCTTTGATAAAGTGGTTCCCCCATGCAGTGGATCAGACCCACTCATCTAAGTACTCTTGGCTTACTCTCCAGGTCAGAACTGGAGCTCAGGTCCAAAAATCAAGCCCATTGTTACTTTCAGATTGCAGCAAACACTCCTCTCCTCTTTTTTTTTTTTAATTGAAGAAAATAAATAGGAGGTTGGGAGAAGAGGGGAAATAATTATAGCTGAATAATAAAGTAATAGTAATAGCTGAATACAAAAACAGTATCACTGAGCATTTAACATTTTCCTCTAAATATGCATATGAGTCTTTTCAGAGGTCTTATCTCAAAGGGTAGCCACTTGATGCTAAAATCCACCATTACCTCTCCCCCCAGCGTTTTGTTTTTTTTTTAAATTTATTTATTTGACAGAGAGAGAGAGATCACAAGTAGGCAGAGAGGCAGGCAGAGAGAGAGAGGGAAGCAGGTTCCCAGCTGAGCAGAGAGCCCAATGCTGGGCTGGATCCCAGGACCCTGGGATCATGACCTGAGCTGAAGGCAGAGGCTTTAACCCAGGAAGCCACCAAGGCACCCCAACCCCCCAGCAGTTTGAGAGCAGCCGTTTGTTATGCTGATGACGAAACTTTCTTTTGCATGGGAGTTTATTGTCAGTCCAAATCCACCCCAAAACATTTCAGATATGTCTACTGTTGAAATCTAGAGTCATGGCCATTTAACATGATGGCAGAATGGGACACATCTAGGTAGGTTTCCTCTGTCCAATCTTTGCTATAAACAAATCAAAATGCTATAGACAAATCTACCAAGCAAATAATGATGATTCCTCTTGAAGATTACTGAGCCACCGTTAATAAACTTTTTGGGAGCAATTGTTCTGGAAAGGGGTCATTTAACAATGTATAAAATGCACAATTATTAATTCCCTCTAAAACTAGCTGGAGTCCTAACATTAAGGAGACATGAGCTTACATCTGGTTTAACCCTTCCACCTTGACCTGGGGAAACCGAGGCCCAGAGGTAGTTTCATGATTTACTCAAGGTCATGCAAAAACAAAGCAGCATGACTGACAAACTCAAACTGCCTCACTCTATTCGTATGTCCTTTTCACTTCTGCTCCTGATTATTTACAGCCCAAACTCTTTTGCCTAGAAGTTTTTATTTTTCATACAAAGATGAATAATAATTCTGAATTTCTTGACTGGAATAAAATTTCAGGAGTTTTTAGATGAACAGAATCCTTATAAATTTTTTCTTGTTTTTGGGAAGTTTCACAACTAGTGGAAGGATTAGTAAATTGAATGGAACAAAATAATATATGTTGGGATGCATGAAATTCAGGTGGCTTTTTTTTTTTTAATATTTTATTTATTTGACAGAAAGAGATCACAAGTAGGCAGAGAAAGAAGGTGAAGCAGGCTCCCTGCTGAGCAGAGAGCCCGATGCGGGGCTGGATCCCAGGACCCTGAGATCATGACCTGAGCCGAAGGCAGAGGCTTTAACCCACTGAGGCACCCAGGCACCCCGGCTTTTTAAAAATAAAAGATGGAGCCTGAGAAGAGACATGAAAGATTTACCTGGACATTCCACATACCTGAGCCCGCTGAATTCCAGCCATCAGTCTAGCTTATTTAATACCTAGCTTCTAGCTGCCTGATTGTAGCATGGTAATACTCATTTATTTATTTATTTATTATTTATTCCCTCTCTAATGGAAGCCATCGGTTTAATGTTAGCTCACTTGGACATATTTATAGCTACCTTCTACCCTCCTCTTCACACCCATATAATTTTGCCCTCTCCTCAGAGCACTGTAACTGCTTACTTAAGTCACCTTATGACTCTCTCTTTTTGACAAATAAGTATCATTTCTTTTCTCCGTTCTCTTCCAGAATGGAGAAGAGGTGGGATGGAGTTGAGGGAGCTGGCTTTAGTGTTGGAGACCAGGCTTGCTACTATATAATTTTAGGGTATTTCATAACTTTTCTGAAACTCAGTTTCCTTATCTTTATAATGGGAAGAATGAGGGTTAGTGATGATGTTTACTGATCTCTAATCACAATACCTGGCACATAGTAGAAACTCAAGAAAGGATAATGATGATAAGGATGATAAAAAATAATAAGTGGTGAGAATCATAAAATTAGTAAGGACTAATAAAGTGGAACACACAAGGAAGGACAGATAGTATTTTTTTTCCTGGTAACCCCAGGTAGATCTAAGGACCGCCACTACAACTGAAAGAGCAATATATCTTTAAAGAATTTTTCTAGCGAGAAACCAATGATCTGAGCCAAACACATGAGCATAAGCCTGCATGATAAATTTCTATAAGATATTAGTGGAATGTATTTTGTGTTAGGTGTTTGATTGCAATTAGATGTCACATAGCTATAAAACCTAATTGTGCTCTTAAAAAAACCCAGGATTATCTTGAAACTGGTCTGTGAGAGCTACTTTAAAGGTAAGCGATTCTGGGCTGAGTCAGTTTCTAGTTCTTCTCTCCCTGAGACAAACTGCCAATACTCTCTAGGCGATAAGTAGCTTTGTGTACACTGAGATAAGAAGCCAAATTAATTCCTTAAACTTAAAGACAGACCCACATTAAGGTCACAGGGGCTTTGGAAAGTCTAGCTGTTAGTGAGATAAGCCACAGCAGCCCAGAACACATATTTTCACTGAATACCACATTACTACAAAATTGAGTTCATTTCATTAATAACAAAATTTATCAAAATATAAATGCCTTCCCCTTTGCAGAAGTCAATAATTTTTTTTTAAAGATTCTATTTATTTATTTGACAGAGAGAAAGAGATCACAAGTATGCAGAGAGGCAGGCAGAGAGAGGGGGGGAAGCAGGCTCCCCATTGAGGAGAGAGAGTCCCAGGACCCTGAGATCATGACCTAAGTAGAAGGCAGAGGCTTAACCCACTGAGCCACCCAGGCGCCCTAGAAGTCAATAATTTAATATAAACTAAC
>CM053607.1:94552887-94563172 GCA_028646535.1 Procyon lotor | reverse complement strand
GGGGGGGGGAAGGAAGCTCTCCTTTCTATCTTCAAGTCCTACCCATCCAATAACAGTTTTGTATACCATCGACAGCTTAGTTAACTTTAGACATTTGATGTCCTCTTCTGCTTCACCTCAAGCAAATGGTAAGAAAGGGTTTAGTCATATCTATTTCAAACCAGTAAGTAAAGTTAAAATGCAAATTTGATCGTGCCCTTCCCCTTCCTTAAAGCCAGTCCTTCAACAATGCTCCATTCACTCAGCCCTGGCCTTGGTGGGCAGGCTAAGAATCACCTCCTAATTATCTAGCCAAGGGGACTGCTCTTTTGTAACTATCTGCCTAGAGATGGCACCTTTTAAAAATATACAAAAGTTGTCTTAAATATACACAAGGACAAGCACAAAGGCTGTCCTTTCAGAATTAGCTTTGTGCTGATTTGATCATACGCTCCCACAGCATTTTGTCTTCATGGTATTTAAGACATTTCAATCATGTATTTTTAATTTTTCTTTGCCCTACCAGACTGTAAAGCAGGAATTATGACCACATAGTTCATCTATATATCCCCAGCTCCTAATACAGAGCTTGCTATACAAGTAGTTGGTCAAAAAAATCAACTCAATAGTTGATCAGATTCTCACTATAAGTTATTTTTGGAAGGATATGAAGTAATTCTCTATCTTCATGAATGACTTTATCATAGCCATCCCCAAACACCAAGTACATATGCTTTCCAAAATAAAGTCTTATTGGCCCTTGGTCAAATAACAATAATAATAATGGCAAGACTGAACACAGTTACACACGCACACACACACACACACACACAAATTTATGCAAGGTTTCAACAGCTCTCTTTTGGGGATGACTAGTCGTTAAGTCTTTTCCTATTTTGCAATATTAAATGTATGTGGGGTATAGGACATAAAGATCCTAATATGAAATCATGACTCTAGTAAATGGAAGTTGTTCTGTTGAAAATGGCTTTATTTGGCAAAAGTTAATGAGAGTTGATGAGTTGGTAATCCTATGTTGGGCCTCTCAATTTTTTTTTTTTTTTTTTAATTTTGAAATTCCAAAGTCTGGGAATCATTGACTCAGCCCGATTTTCCCATCGGAACACAGACTTGAGGATTTTTGTGATGCGTGTCTGAGTTTCTAATTGTGAGTGGCTCCAAATTGTAAACGTTCCTTCATTTACTTCTCCATCCTTATATTTTGCCTTTTCTGATACTCCTCAGGACTACATCACTTCTTGACTTTTCGTTTTCAACGAACAACTCTGTATACTTCTTGTCCCCACTTAGGGCCACTTCAGGCCTCCACATCCTTTATATAGTATATTTCACTTTAAGAGAAATAGGTTAAGATTTTGAAACTCTAATTACATACATTAGAATAATGGGTCTGATACGTTCACGTGCAGGCGACCAGGATAACTAAAGGTATCAACTCAATATGTAAAAGTAAAGTAATTTTTCTTTACATACATGAAACTTCCTAATTGTTTGTTAGGGGTAGGGATCACAGTTGAGCCCGACAATGATTTCCCTCAGTCCTTGGAGCAAATGACTGAGAGAATGAACACAAGCCACATTCTTTGTTTATTCTAGCACCCGCTAGAAATAGAATTATCTGCGTGTGCCATTTGGGAAGCACTGACCCAAATGATTTGCATGAGACAATTAACACGTAAGTTGAAAGTGACAATGCTAAATAAGTAACAAAACAATTCAGAAGACCATATTCGATGGGAGAGTAACATTTCAAATTTTAAATTCCATTACGTATGTTCTCAAGTATGATTTTTTACAATAGTCAACATAAAGAAGCACACAATTAATGAACACATGAAAATAATGCTACCGTCATCCTCCCCTTAAGAAAAGTTCCTATTTCCCTTTTTTTTTCCCCCCAATCTGTTTCCAGAGCAGAAGAAAAGTTCCTATTTCCTATTGGCATTCCTGTTACGTATACAGGTTTGGGACTTTGTGACATTTTATGGCATGTTGACACTATTAACATTTTTACTTGATTGTGGGAAGTCGCATTCATTTTTAGCTCTGCTTTCGAATACTATTAACCTGATTTCAAGATACTGTATTAGAAATGTCTTTGTCAGTCAAATCCCCTGAGCTGTAGAAATGATCATGTTGTTCAACAAGTTCAGCCTGATTTGACAAGGGTAGCAAGTCAAGACTGTTCTAGTGAAGAAGGATCTTCCTTTTGGAGTAGGAACATCTTTATTCCTTCTGTGAAAATTAGTACTGGAATCTGCGTATGTCCAAGAAGAAGCTAGCATCATCTTATTCACTGTTTTTTTCATTCTCTTATAATTTGGAGAATTGGAAAATTCACCACAAAAATCCACACTTGTCCGTCTCTGTCCCTCTGTCCTCCCCCCACCAAGGCCTATGAAAATCCTGCCAGGTGAATAAAACACAAAAAGAAGAAAGGTAGAAATTTTGTTGTAAGCATGAAGCATGAACTCCCCTTCTCACTGCTACTCAGACCTACAATTCATACTTTCCTAGTGGGAACAGTAAAATAGATGCTATTCTGTAGCATAGGTTAATGGCTTTATAAGTAGGAAGCCCAGGGTTCAAATTCTAGCTCTGCCACTTCCTAGCTTTGTGAGCACAAGCAAGTACTTACCTCTTTAAGTCTCCGTTTTCTCATCTATAAAATGGAGTCCATAAAGTTTTGAGGATTACACAAGATCATTTACTTGAAGCATTTAGCACAACACCTTGTACAAATTAGGCACTCAAATGGCAGGAGGTACAGTACTGAACTACACTCTCTCGGGACGTCGGAGAACCTTAATTGAATGAATCTTTGTTCCCATCCCTTCTGAGTCTGTCAGTAAGCTGTCGGTGAGTACTCTGGGTCCCTTCCCAGGTCCAGTCTGCCCTGGGGCAGAGGTTACTTTTCCAGCTCCCTGGCCAAAACAGCCCCCAACAAGGGCTTGGTCATCCCTGCGATTGCCTGACCTTTGTTTCTGTCTCACCACCCTGGCCTAGGCAACAGCCTCTGACTTGACAGGAACCATCCAGCTACAGGTAAGACGGGCAAGCTTCTGGCTTCCCCAGGGATTTCGGGGGCAGTCGAAGGAGTCCAGGTTCTGTGGAGCCAAGTGACCAATGACAGACAAGACTTGTGAGCAGAACAATTGCTTATCGTTTCTCCCCTAAGGGAAATGTTCCAAGACACAGTGGGTCTATACAATCACACAGGTGATATCTTTAGTAACTTAGTGATTAGCTGTGTGGAAAGCTTGGTAAGGCACCACCTTGTATTTACTTTTCTTCTCCTCTACTGCTAGTCCTTCACCCCACCCCCGCTCCTCTCCTGCTTTCTCGGGGTTGCATGATTCCCCGTCCCCCATAAAATGCTAGCAGATCATCGGCTAACTCTTGGGAGGTTTGGGCTAAAACTGCGACAGTTAGGAAAAAATGAGGCGATGAGAGTACAAGAATAAGAGAGAAAATTCATTATATTAGACACCAGTCTACTTATCTATATAATTCCTTGGATTGTCTCAGTAGTGGAAGCTCTTAAGGCCGCATTACCACCTTATTTTTATTTCTTAGATTTGCATCTTTATTTGTAAATATGGATAATTTTGTCTATTATTCCATATAAGGTTACTGCCTTATTAACAAAGCATAACTGATCAAACCAGTAGAACAAGAGGCCTTTGAGGACAACACACCATTCCTCTCTTTCCACAGAATCGACTTTCAGCTATAAGAGAAGATAACGTATTTGGAACCACTTAATCCTGTCTTGCAGGAGAGAGAGACAGACACACACAGAGAGTGAGAGAGAGAATGAGAGAGAAAAAGATGTTTCTCTTTGAAAGGTCATTTTCCTTTGTATTTAACTAAAATGTAACAGGATGTCAAAATGCAATCCTGGCATTTTTTCTTTCCTTCAGAAACATGCCCACATTTTATAGACAAAGCTATATATTGAGGTTCTGTAAAAAAAGAAACACAATTTTCACATTAAACACAGATCCTTACGTCTTGGCATTTCTCCTAGTGCTTGCACATAATTATGCATAATTGCAGTTTTTCCAACAGGGGACCCGCAGTAGTCACAGTGATTCATTCCTCATTCTATGACCCTCTCACACAGTGATGATGATCTTCAATTCCAGGGACCCTGGCCGCCATCTCTCCTCAACCTGCATGGAACACTTTTCCTGTCGTGCCTCATGATGTCAAACATATGAGCTCTAGGTTGTTATTCAGGCTTCTTTCATGCTCATTTTCTGTATTTTTTATGACTGCTTTTTGCATAGGCACATTTGCTGAGTCGGTGCCTCACAGGTGGTTTGGTTTGTGGCATATTCTAATAGCTACGAAACCATGGGTTCAGCTACTGGGTTGCAATGAATTACATAATGCATGTGCAATTCAGTGCACTAACAAGAGGATTTTCCTAAGACCCCAAATGACCCGGGAAACTGACACATGGAAAGGGCCATATCACGCTGAATGTCCTCTGACATGGATGTGCTTACTCTGAAGGCCATGATTTACTTTGAGGGCTGGTGGTCTGTGGAGAGCAGATCTGGTCATCATCCAACTAGACTAAGGCACATGTATTTCTGTTGCTGTCTGGTTCATTTTACTCTGGTTTGGTTTGTTTTCTGTTCTTAGCAATCAGGCCGTTTTATGAGTACTTTGGCAAGCAGGAGTAATAGTTGTTTTCTCTAGGAAAGTTTTAACCTCTCAACACAGTAGCGGTGTGACAGACATTATGAATTCAATTAAATGTGGTTCCTGGTCCAGGTTGGGGGTCATAATCCTTTTTATTTCTCTTACCCATCTTGGTTAACTTACTTAGAAGTAAGTGTGATGCCCTAGTGATATTACAATAAATTGAATTCTGGGCCTGTACATACAGCAGCCTCTGGCCTAAGCTCATTTTCCAGAAATGCTTGTCATTCATAAAGGAGGATAAAGTCCATCCCAGTTCTTTTTATCTCATTATTCTCATAGTTCATTTATTCATTCCACACATACAGTATCTTCTGTGTTCCAGCACTATGCAAGGTGACAGGGATAACATGTTGAGCAAGATCCCTGCCCTAAGATGACGTGCCAGAAGATTCTGTAGAAATACAGGTTTTGGCATTCTTTTTCCAAATCTCCACATATTATAAGGAGCAATAAGAAGAAGCAAATAATATCATTCGTTTATTCACACATTCACACATTTACTAAAAAAAATACTATTATATGATAAGTGCTATACCAAATGCCAGCAAAGCAAGAATAAAAGATAGGGAGTATCTACAAATCATAAGAAAAAGATGAATCTGGAAACAAAAATATTTTAAAAGCATAAATGTTAAAACATCCTAAACAAAGAAAATGAAAATTTTGAAAAAAAGGCTCATTTTTATTGATATACCCAGAACATTAACACATCAAACAAACCCCCAAAGGATAACTGATTTAATGACTCTTTTACAGGGAGAAACAGTGGACATATGAAAAGGCAATCCAGTGTAATTTTAATTAAATTAATTGACAAAATACTTTGTGAATCCCAGGGTCAGTCGGTATATGTATATATACATTTCTTATGCTGACAGTGGGACTACTACTTGATTTAGTCTTTGAAAGACAGCCTGGCAATACCTATGAAAATTTAAAATGCAATTTCACTGCTAGGAATTTGCCCAACAAATATACTTACAAAAGGATAGAAGAATGTTTACAATGTTGGAAGCTCACAATGTTGTTTGTAGAGGTAAAAAAAAAATATGGAAATGATCTAAAAGTCTATCAATAGAGTTAAATAGATTATTGCACATAAGGGCATTCGATGTGTCAGGTAAAAAGAATAAGGAGTAGATCATTATGGAGATATACACACAAAAGAGCCTCAAGATATGGTGTTAAAGTAAAAAGAGCATGGTGCAGAATGATTATTTATAGTACTCTCTGGAAGGATATGCTCAAAACTCTGAATGCTTTCCTACACACAATCATAAGCAAGTAATTCGAGTTGACAGAAGTGACAACTGTTTTCTCAACTGCCCTTCCATGTGCTACCCTTTACTCTAAGCAGGGTTCTCTCTGAGGTATATTGGTCTAAGGTTCTCAGACATTTGCATATAGCTAGAATCAGGAACAAATGAAGATCGATGCACGTTGTCAAAGAAATTGGGAGGTCAGAGAGAGAAAGAGAGAGAGAGGCATAAGCAGCACAGGATAGGCAGAAGAATCAGCTTATCCCAATTCGCCCAGGACTTTCCTAGTTTGACTACTGAGTGTCCCATGTGCTGGGAAACTCTTCAATACCAGGCAAACAGCTGGGTCTGGACTAGAAAATCTGGTCACCCTGGCCTGCCTTAGAGTTATTACGAAGACATGTGCATTAACCATACACACAGGAGAGGCAGAGGTGAGGCACTTTCTCTCCTGCCTATGTTGTGCTTCCTTATACCTCTTCCTAGTGCCAAAGAGTCCCTGCAATTTTCCCTAGCTGGAAGTTTCATCACTGTCCTTTGGTGCAAAGATTTTGACACCTGTTTTGGTGATGTGACTTTCTGGATTAGGATTTCTAAAACTGGGGGTTTTTTTGAGCTTGTATAAAGTTTATAGGAGAAAAGGAGCTATTGTAAAAGCATTAGGAGGGAAGGAATTTGGGTACGAGGAAAAAAGTTATTTGTGGGGCTAGGAATAATAAAATCCAAAGAGGTTTTCAATGCAAGGAAAAATCTTTTTTTTTTTTTTTTAAGATTTTATTTATTTATTTATTTATTTATTTATTTATTTATTTATTTATTTATTTGACAGAGAGAGAGAGAGAGAGAGAGAGAGAGAGAGAGTCACAAGCAGGCAGAGAGGCAGGCAGAGAGAGAGGAGGAAGCAGGCTTCCTGCTGAGCAGAGAGCCCGATGCGGGGCTTGATCCCAGGACACTGAGATCATGACCTGAGACGAAGGCAGAGGCTTTAACCCAGTGAGCCACCCAGGTGCCCCAAGGCAAGAAAAATCTTGATGGTATGGATGGGAAAGGGTAAAGCAATATTCATTAGAAAAATTGAGACGGTATCTATAAAATTAAGTCAGATAAAAATGGGGGCAACTTGGGGGGCACGGGGGTGGCTCACAGTTTGTGAAGCATCTGCCTTGGCTCAGGTCATGATCTCAGGGTCCTGGGATCAAGCCTCACATGGGGCTCCATTCTCAGCGGAGAGTCTGCTTGAGATTCTCTCCCTCTCCTTTTGCCCCTCCCCTCACTTGCACACGCACACGCTCTCTCTCTCAAATAAATAAATAAATCTTTTAAAAAATGGGGCATTTTAGGAGAGAACTTCCAAAACAAAACACACCAACATGTAGGGACTATGTAATCAGCAATTCCTATGCTCCTGGCCCTTTCTGTATGACCCAGATGCTGTGGAAGGACTAGCTGACTAATGCAGAAGGCTGTAATTACCCCACTGGCAGGCGCTGTGCTGTGTGCACACCATCACTCTACAGGGTTAAAGGAGAAACCCCTGGAGAATCTCACTGTTTTCAGTGTCTATGGCAAGAGGGAAGCCAAATACTGGGGACACATGTCACTATAGTTTTGTCTAGAAAGCGGGTGATGTTTCAGATTTGAGAATGGCATCAGAAGCACAGCTATTCAGTGCGTGTGTTTCTCATCATGATGTTGGTATTCCTCTCACATGTGTCCCCACAGTAACCATTTACTACTGAAGGAAAGCCAAAGCCATTTTAGCCTGGTTGCATTTTCTAAGACTTCCTACAGAAAGAAATCATCGTTCTTGCCTACAAGCCACTAAGTCTGTTGCCTTCCACATTTTTGCCCATCTAAGGATGGGTATGCTGCTTTTGTGTTGACAGATTGGTAGCTATGCCACTTTTTCAAAGCCAGATTTATTCTGCACCCTGGACCATTCATTCGATCATTTAACTTTTGCGAGGAAATGAGTGAGGGCCTGGGGCTTTACACATGAGTAAGACGCGGCTTCCACTGTCAGGAGGTAAAGGCGCATTAGTGAACGTAAGACCGACTAATATGACAATGTAAGATGGAGGATGTGGGAGAAAGATTTTATGGGAAGATTAAACTCAAGAGGTATTCAGGAAGTGTCTTCAGGGACAAGCAGACGCCCTCCAGTTTCTATAAGAGATAAGTGTGAAAAAGGTCTCGAAGGGTGGCAGAACAACTTATGCAAAAGCTACAGAGGTGTGGGAGAGTGTGGATTCCCCCAGGGAACTGCGAACCGCGGTGGGAATCCAGGGGGAGCACAGGATGGAAAGGCACGCATGTGGGAGGAAGGAGCCAGACAAAGAGAGCAGCAAGGGTGCTCATACTTATTGAGCATTTACTTTGTTCCAGCCTTTTTCCATCTGGTATCTCACATAATGACTTCAACGATCTCCTGACATGGTTCATTACTCCATTATGCCAATGAGGAAACAGAAGATGAGAAAGGTTATACCTGAGCTGACCCACAATTTGAGGCCAAGCGTATCTAATGCCAAAGCCCCTGGTCAATTTACCACAGGGCACGGTTTCTACGGAAAGGTAGAGTTTAAACTTTACCCAGAAGGCTCTCAGTACTCTCTAGGGGGAGTCAGTAGGAGAGAGACATGATCACAATTGCATTTTAGAAGAAAAAAAAATTACTCTGAAGTCATGTGCAGGAGGGGCAAGTAGAGGCTGTGGTAACAATGAAGGGAATTTTCCTAGGACGGCAGAGAAACAGTTTTCTCATTTTTTGCAACAAAGATCAGACTCCAGTGGCATGCACGGAGAAGTTAAGGTTTCCTTAGGCCTTGACTTCGTCATACGTGCATTTTGCTTCCAAACAGGCAAATGTGAAATACAAGTTATGAATCTGAGGATGATGGATCCCAGGAACTCTCACCCATCTTAGAGGGGAGTGAGACTGGAGAAGGAGCATAAGGGCAAAATAATAAATGGGTTTTAAAAATTGAGATGTATAATAAAAATATATGCAGATGCAGTCCAATATGGATGGCCAGGCTGCCTAGAAGATACCTCTTCTTAAGAGCGAGAGTCAGAGATGCTGGCATCAGGTGAAGCAGCTGCAACTTGCACTTGTGTAAATTACTGCAGAGGCTTACACTTCAGTTAAGTGATCCCATCGCTTCAGAATTCCAAGATGATGCCTGGCCTAAGAGGTTAGCTGCATGGCTCACTGTAGCTATAAATTTCGGTCAAGCTGTGTCCTGCAAATTGGGTCCAGTTAAAGACCTCAGGAATGGGGAGAAGGGTGTGGATTGGGATATAGACTCAGGGCTGGGGAGTTAATTTGTTTTTGGGATTGAAAATCTGATAACCATTTGCATCCTCTTTGAAAAAGTAGGACCTTAAAATATGTTCACCTGGCACAAATGAAAGAAGTAAAACAAAAATCAGGAAGTATTAAAATTCTTAGACTAAGGACTACCTTATCATAAGCTCTAGTAAACAAGGCTAGAGACTATTTCTGGTAGAATTGGGAAAATTTTTATGCCTGATCTTTTTCAGAAATAGATTATAGGTACCTATAATCTATAGTAGGTACAAATGTTTGCTCCAGAGGGTCAAGATTTTGGGATGGTAAGCAAACATTCTTAGCATGGTTGTAGGAACTACCTTTGAGAGTAGTAATATTCCTTGACGAGATCTTGTCATAAAAGGTTAAAACCTCTACTAGGTTTACATCTTAGGGTCAAGAGGATATTCTTCTTTGAAGATTGAAAAGGCCTGGATAGGTTCAGAAATTGAAAAGCCTGGATAGATTCAGAAATAACTAGAATGTTCCACTGAAGGCAAACTCTGTTCCTTTGAAGGTAAAATTTATATCTAGGCATACATATTCCATTTGTAAAACTGGAAACATTTCTCCATCCATAAATTCTAAATGGTGTATACATACTATAAATGAATATTTTACTTTTATGGCAGAGGGAAAGTTCTAGAGCTGTGAGGATCCATAGGAGGAAAGAAAATGCAATGTAACTGGCTGACAAATGGCAACTCATTTGGGGATTTTAAAACTAATAAAAAAACTAATAAAAAAATTTTGGTTTTGGAATAAAAATTATTCCAAAACTAAAAATTCCTACAGATGCTGTTACTTGAAGATTTACAGTTAGGTAATAATTTCTTTGCATTTACAAAATAAAGACATCCTGGGCCACCTGGGTGGCTCGGTGGGTTAAAGCCTCTGCCTTCGGCTCAGGTCATGATCTCAGGGTCCTGGGATCGAGCCCCACATTGGGCTCTCTGCTCGGCAGGGAGCCTGCTTCCCC
>CM053607.1:94404616-94552787 GCA_028646535.1 Procyon lotor | reverse complement strand
TTTTTTCGAGGTCATGTATTTAGTTGTAATCTATTATTAACAAAATCAAGACAATGACAATTGCAGGATCTTGTTTTTTTGGTTTGTTGTTTTTTCGGTTTTTTGGTTTTTTTGTTTGTTGGTTCTGGGAAGTTTCCTGAGAGGCCTGTCTTGGAAAGTAAATAAAATAAGGAGGCAACGAGGTGGTGCCCATGACCCCATACCTGAGTTCATCTAAAGCAGGTCTGCTGTGTTAGGCTGAGTCATATGCTAGGCTTCTTTCTGAATAACATTTACTTAAAGAAAGACCTCTTCTACTAAATGAAATTTTTAAATGAGTACACACTGAACCACACTGATATGCTGGGTGTGTGGAAGAGAAGATGTTCAGACATCGGGCACTCTGCATATTCCAGAAGGCCAGAGCTATGTCCTTCCCAACTTGGAATTTTTCCCAGAATGGAAATTGGTGTCTTAAGGCCTAAAGGTTAAGGTCTGAAGGTTATACCTCTTGTAGTTATACCCTCCAGGGGTTTCCTTCTGACCTCATATAGTTCTCTAATTATCTCCTTGTTTTCTTCCACTGACCCATGGGATGCAGTTACCTTGTGTCTCTAAAGGCCAGCCCTGACTTTTTCTTGACATACGTACTTTAGAGTTGGTGATATAGTCTCCCAGATGGGACCCACCCTTTTGTATCTGCACAAGCCTTGAAACATATGCAAATGCAAGAATGCATGCATGCAGGCATGAATGAATGAATATTAGGTTGATTATAACTGCAGGGAAAGAGATAAGAGGTAACAAAAATAACAATGATGACATTTATATGGTAGTAGAGGCCCTGATATCTAAGAAAGGAAAATGAGTTCAATCTAGCTTTCCACTGGTCTTCTTAGAAATTTTGACAACTGCTTCTGAGTAAGGGACAGGCAAGGTTAGGTAGGAAGAGATAGGTAAGGGGCCACGGGAACAGGCTCACAAAAATCCCCAAAATGTGGAGGTGTAAGGAAACCAGAGATAAGGGAACAAACCAGACCACTCTGCCCTAGGTGTCAGAGGTGGGGTCTTATTATAGCGATCACTAGTGACCAACAAAGAATTACCAAACCCTAAAGTGGAAGTAAGCTATTAAAGATTTCGTCACCAGTCCTTACTCAAACCAAGGCATCACAAGAATGATAAGGCCACAAGTTCCCCGCTTAGCTGTCAATAAAAGACCAACCCTAAAAGCCCTCAGGGGCAACCCTGTTGGGACCCCTCTCACTCCTGAGAGCTTTTTCTGTAATCTCACTTAATAAAACTCTCTCTCTTTACTCTCTCCCCTTTATGAGATTCCTTCTTCGACTCCATGAGACAAGAGCCTCACTCTCCTGCTTCATGTTCTTTCCTCTTTTGTTCACTATTTTATTCTTAAAAAAAATATGTATTTATTTGAGAGAGAGAGAGAGAAAGAGAGCGCATGAGAAGGGTGAGGGTCAGAGGGAGAAGCAGACTCCTCCATGAGCAGGGAGCGCCTATCCCGGGACTCCAGGATCATGATCGGAATCAAAGGCAATTGCTTAACCAGCTAAGCCACCCAGGCGTCCCCTACTATTTTATTCTCGAGAGGCATCTCATTCTTTCCTACCTATAACATCTTCATAATTCTTCCCTGAAGGTATTTTCTTGGGGAGTCCTGATGAATCTTTTCTCCCCTAAGATGGGAGTTCATCATGGTGATAGGCAATGATCTCTAAGTAATATATGATTTTGGCTTAAGTGGGAATACAAAGTAGCATTGCAAAGTGTGTTCTACAATTTATATTCATAAATATTATATAAATATTACATTCATATTCAATATATTCATATTCATAAAACAAGACAGTTCTAGGGTTCTAGGGAGGGACTAAGTTCATTCCCTTTTTTTCCTCATCACCCCCCCTTCCTTTCTTTCCCTTTCCTCCCTCCAAACTCTCCCTCCCTTCCATTCTTCCTAGAATCCTCAAATGTTCACTTTTATTCAAATACAAACTCTAATTTGACTGGCTTTTACGGTGACAGTTCCATTTTGAAGAAAACTAAAATGAAATGTCACCATCAATAAATCAACTGAAGGATCAGGAAGATTTATAGCATGAGTGCAGAAATTGATTTATAATAGGGATTAAGAGGTTATTGACTCAGCCAGAACCCAGTCTGGACTCTAGGTCTACCATTTATTGTGCACATCCTTGAGTGAGTTAATTAAAGTAAATCACACATCTTTCTATGAAAAATGGAGATAACACAATTTCCCAGTGTAATTATAAAGTTTAGATGATAATGTGTACATGAAAAGCTTAGAGGTGCCCGGAAAATAGTGAGTACTCAATAAATACGATAATTAATATGGCATTACAAAATATATCTTATACTAGTCATAGCATTGTGAAATGATAAAGCAAACATTCCAATACTCCACCTAATTAAGCAAATGAGTATTTAAGCAATAATTCAATTTATGTGCTTCCAGTGTTGTTTACTATTATCTCATTCAAATGACATCTTGTAAAAACCATTTGATCCTCCAGTTGACTTGGATTTTACAATCACTAGTGAATTGAAAGGCTTTGAACGTGGGAAAGATCAACTGAGTCTTGGGAATTCCATAGGGTTGATGTTGGTTCACCTCTCGTCCAGTGTGCACCTCTACTCTGAAGCTGGCTAGCAATGCAGACTAGGGCAAAAGTACTTCAGCTCTTTCATAATCACAGGTTTTCACTTTAATCCAATTATAGCTATTAGCCACATGTTTTAAAGATCACAGATCCAAAAAAAAAAGAACCATCAGGAATTGCTCTATGGTTTATAAAAGGGAAACATCTTTTATGACTTTAATTAGTCTAATTTTCTATTATTGGTAAAGAGAAACAAAATTATTTTCTTTTTTCTTTGCCTTCTTAAGAAAACCAAGTGTGCTGTGAGTCAGGAGATATATAAGTTCTGGCCACAGACCAGCTGTGACCACTGAGTACTGAGACGAGTCTTATCTCTCAAACGGACCGTACACTGATGATCAGTGAGATCTTTTTCAGCTCTAACAGCCCATTATTTCACACCCAGTTACGTTCCCAGATGAGCCAGAAGGCT
Source organism: Procyon lotor (assembly GCA_028646535.1). Taxonomy (NCBI): domain Eukaryota; kingdom Metazoa; phylum Chordata; class Mammalia; order Carnivora; family Procyonidae; genus Procyon; species Procyon lotor. Next base: position 94,549,694 of record CM053607.1, on the reverse strand, counting down.
GTAAATGGTATATTCAGAAAAGACAAGAGGGAACAGAGTGAAAAATAGGGTGTGTGTGTGTGTGTGTGTGTGTGTGTGTGTGTCCTCAGAAAGCAAAGAAAAATAAATCAATGGATGCTATTCATTAGATGTTGATGAGCAGCAAGATGAGTGGTGTTTTGAATATTGATTTTCGTGATATTTCAGCTGTTAAAATTAGCTTTATCGTGAATGGACTGCATACAACAGGGCTTTATAAGTCTTAAGCAAGCATTTGTTGAGCACTGACAGTGTACAGAGTTTACATTTAGCCGCCTGGGAGTTTGATGAAGTTCGGGTATAAGGAATTCTGTCTTGCAGCAGCTTGCAATCAAGTGGACAGGCAGAAAAATGAAAATTTAAAATAAATTGCTTCACAGGTGGCAGACAAGACATGTCCAAACCAAGTATCATCCCAGTTAAGTTGACTAACTTAGGGTGATGACTTAAATGGTTTACATGTTCAACACAGGTCTTCAGATTCCCCTTTTAGAAATCCTCCCCGTTAAACAATTTAAAAATTCTTACCCAGAAGCAACTTTGTTATTTTATACACGCTCTTCCTCTTTTATTTATTTATTTTTTAAAAAGATTTTATTTATTTGACATAGAGAGAGAGAGATCATGAGTAGGCAGAGAGGGAGGCGGAATTAGGCTCTCCGCTGAGCAGAGAGCCCGATGTGGGGCTCGATCCCAGGACCCTGAGATCATGACCTGAACTGAAGGCAGAGGCTTTAAACGACTGAACCACCCCAGAGCCCCCATGCTCTTCGTCTTTTAAAGAGATGTTAAAGTAATGTCTTGTTTTTTATTATAAAATATATACCCATTAAGACACTACATTAGAAAATACAGAAGTTTTTTTTTTAACTCTAAAGAAAATAAAGCATATATAGAATGGAAAGGCCATTTTCAAGTGCAAAGGTGTATTTGTTGCATGCTTTTTGTGCGTTTCATATTCTCCATACAGTCTCATTTAATCTTTGTAATAACACATGGTATTATCACCATTCTGTGTGACAGGTGATAGAAATGAGACTCATGGGGGCCCAGCGATTTTCCTGGATTGACCAGGCAAATAAATTGGGAAGGCGTGAGAGACTCCAAATCTCATGTTCTTCCTACTTTCTCATTCTCAGTACTTCTCTAGAATCGTGCGCATACAGACAAAAGTCATGGGGCAGCTGCTTTTACCTCTGTTCAACAGAGATGATGAAAAATAATCCTATGAGATTTACTGACCAGCTTGGGTTACGAAAAATGTACGTCTATCTTCCCTGCAGGATTTTATAAAAAAATCAGATTTGCAATGAATGAATTTTAGATGCAATTTTTCATTCTCCTACCAAGAATGTACAGGTCCTTCCTAGAGATATAAGAAATCTACTGAAATCAAGAAAAACACTATGCCAGAGTCAAAGGTTCAAAGCATACCTGATTGCCATAAAGGATATCCTATATCTAATATTATCAAGTCCTAATTGAAAACTGCTGATTCCATTTACATAATTCCCTATTTAGGTAAATTATGCATTGTTTCCAATGGGCATAAATATATTTACAAACACACAAGAAAAATTTAAAATATGTCTTTGAAGACAAGTTTATTAGGCTTTGAAAAATAAAATTCTGTTCTTGTTTGTTTGTTTATTTATTTATTTATTTGAGAGAGAGAGAGAGAGAGACCACAAGTAGGCAGAGAGGCAGGCAGAGGAGGGGGGGATGGAAGCAGGCTCCCCGCTGAGCAGAGAGCCCGATGCAGGGCTCGATCCCAGGACCCTGGGATCATGACCTGAGCCGAAGGCAGAGGTTTTAACCCACTGAGCCACCCAGGTGCCCCAAAATTCTGTTCTCATTACAAAAAATACTAGAGAAACCACAGGAAGCTTTCTTTCCCTATTGATACCTCTCAAAATATTAACCTAATAAGATTAGACATTTCCTATCATATTTTTTAAAAGGTTGCTAGAAAATTCATATCTTCCTTGTATATGCATGAAATGTGCTTTTCTAATACAAAAGAAGCTGTTCACATTTTGATTTTTGGAACCCTTTTGAATTTTGCATTTTGAAGCATGAGCATCTATTATTTACTAAAAATATTTTCAATTGTAACCAAAGTCCTGGGTATGAGCAGTAATCACTACAAGTAGCTTAGGATAGAAATGTAATACTTTCAAAGTCACTGAAGAGGTTCATTTCCTTAAAGTCGTAAATGAGATAGTTATTTCATCAAGAAATGGCAACAGTCTGACTCACTTTTCTTCTAAATCAAATAACATGGTCCAGTGCAAATTGTTGAAAGAGTTTTGATTCTTTTATTTCCAAACTGGATTTGGAGAGTTTCATCTCATTCAGACTCTGTCTCAGGCAGTAGCAGAGCAGCAGGACGGAGCCTGATAATGTAATTGGATAAGCATCTCTACAGAAACACTGCAGAAAACAATTGCCTAGGACTTTATTTCCTCAGTAAAAAAATATGCCTTGATAAAATAAATAGAAATGTTGAAAAGAGTATATTTAAGTGAGACTTGTACTCCCCTTGAACAACTCTTTCATGCCTCTGGCTGTAATGTCCACAATTAGGGGTACATGGCAGCACTAGGCCAATTGGAAAAATGGAGTGTCTCTGCAACTCCTATTTCAAATACTCCTTTTTTTTTTATGATTTTATTTATTTATTTGACAGAGAAAGACACAGCCAGAGAGGGAACACAAGCGGGGGACGGAGTGGGAGAGGGAGAAGCAGGCTTCCTGTTGAGCAGGGGGCCCAATGTGGGACCTGGAATCATGACCTGAGCTGAAGGCAGATGCTTAACAACTGAGCCACCCAGGCGCCCCTCAAATATTCCTTACCATACAACAACAAAAAATACATTCTTACAGTACAGTTGAAAGGAGAGAGAGGTACTTGGAAAAGTAGAAAAGAAATACCTATTAAGAGCTTTCAGTTGATCAGGAAGAGACTTTTTTTAAATGCAAATATTGTCTAAATCCTCAAGTCATTTTTTTTTTTTTTAAAGATTTTATTTATTTGACAGTGAGAAACACAGTGAGAGAGGGTACACAAGTAGAGGGAATGGTAGCGGGAGAAGCAGGCTTCCTGCCGAGCAGGGAGCCCGATGCGGAGCTCGATCCCAGGACCCTGGGATCATGACCTGAGCCGAAGGCAGACGCTCTACGCCTGAGCCACCCAGGCGCCCCCCTCAAGTCATTCTTAAGACGGACTGTTTGGGATAAAATTGATAAAATTCACTGCTTGTCAAAGCTGCCTACATTTTTCAGTGAGTTGGGTAGTGTGAGTCATCTACAGTGCCATCTTGACTTTGACCCCTGAAAACCACAAGTTGTGAAACTATTTAAATCTCTACTCTTTTAACACTTCTCTAAATAAATGGCATTTAGAATTTCTTAAGGTCTTGATTTTGTCTCCGAAATCCTAAATCAGATTTTAAGACATTTCTATGGTAAACTCAAAAGAGTTTTAACTTAAAAACTATGTCATATCATTGGTTCTTTTGCCAGTTTCTGTTTCTCTCCAACCATGTACAAGGAGATATGGTAATTATTTTTCCCCATAAAAGTCTATCATTTGAATAGTGTTTTCTTGACCTTCCCATTCGATTGTCTCCACAATCCTTCAAGTAAGAGGACCAGTTATGAATATCACCCACACTAAGTTCTATTAGGCCCCAGGGTGTGATTTATTGGTATGAGGGGATTTTCAAATGTCTTCCTAACTCAGCAACCACTTTCATCGTTTATATCTGAGTTATTTCCTGTTTTTCTTAGTACAGGAATGATTTGGTACGCAGGCCAGTAATCTTGGTGATTTAGTCATGTCATTATTGGAAGTACTCTCTATTAGAAAAAAATACGCATTTTCCTGAATTGCTGACTTAATTTGTTGGGATTTTGGTGGCAGTGACTTTCGAGTCCTGTTTCTATAACGTATAGGCTGGGTGACCTTATTTCAGTTGAGAGTAGAGGAAAAAAAAAATTAAAGTGGGAAAGAAACACTACGACTTTTCAGTTGAACTGAAGGAGGCTTTTTTCTTCTCACTGTGACTCCTCAAATGTTATCTAACCCCTCAAGTCTCTCCTCTGTTCTAAGCTTCTGTGGTCTCCTCTGTCCCATGGAAATGACAATGACAGACGTGCCCCTCACACAGTATGAGGAGGAAGAAATAACAAGGCAAGCAGGAAGCTTAACCCAGCTCCCCAGCATAAAAAGCACTCAATACAAGTAGTGTGTTATTACTTTAATTGGGTATTAATTGTATTTTATATATAACCTGTTCTCCCCAGAATAAATCTATCACCAATGAAGACTTTTTAAAAGGAACTCCACAGATGATAGATTACTCAGTGGGCCTCTAAATAAAGATTCACTGGATTCTCAAAAAAAAAAAAAAAAGAAAGATTCACTGGAAATAAAACCATTTACTAAAACCAAATATAGATCATATATATCTGTATCTATAGACATATAATTATGGATATCTATATATCTATATCTATATAGATATATAGATATACGATCTATATTTGGTTTTAGTAAATATATATATTTATTTATTTAGTAAATTTATTTTTTAGTTTATTATTTTATTTCGTTTATTCAGCTTATAATTTAATAACTAATTATTGATTTGTTTATTATGTAATAACTAATAGTTATTTAGAGCTAATTATTTAATAACTAAATAAATGCCATTTGTTTAGTTTATTATTATATTTATGTATTTAGTAAATATATATATTTTAGTAAATACATATACACATACAGACATATATATGTACATATTTGAATAGGATATATATGTACATATTTGAATAGTATATATGTACATATATATGTCTGTATATATATAAATATATATATATATGATCTGTATTTGGTTTTAGTAAATGGTTTTATATGTACATATACATGTAAATAAATAGGTACATACAAATGTAAATGTACACATATATGTACATACATATGTCTGTACATATACATATTCATATTTATGTGTAAAGTATAATATGTGTACAATTTTTTTAAGAATTGGTTTTGTTTTAAATAGCAGGAAAAATATTTCCATTGCTCTAATCCTCACGTGGTTCAAACACACCGATGATGTTTATCGTTCCCAGGAAAAGCCGACCGATATTAGGCTGTGGAATCCTACAACGCTTCTGCTCAGTGTGGGCCTGGGCATCGGGATTACATGCAAGAGATGCTAGACCTATTCTCGGAGCAGTGGTACTAATCATTGCCCAAACCTAGTAATCATCAGCTCATAGAATTTGGTGCTTTGAACAAAGGTGTTAATTATTCCCCTCCCCCCTTTCTTCAAGAGTACCCTTTTCTCTTAAACTAACACACATCCTCAAGCTTAACTAGACGGAAAAGCAAACATGGGCAAAGTAGATGGACAAACAACAGTGAAGGCGAGGGCACACTCTGCATTTGATTCCAAAACTGATGCCAAACTCAGTTTGGTCAATAGTAAGAGGCAAGTATGCTTGCCTCTCAAGCATATAGGGGTCAACAGAAACAACAAGGAATAAGGGTCAATACCCCTTCAAAGTGTTAAGTTCTCTCACTAAGGGACCAAGGTCTTTCAGGTGCTATCTTATTTAGATTTTAATTTGTCCTGACATTCCTCCAAGAACTATTAAAGCACACCACATCACTGTATTCCATTTAACTCCCAAACCACCGGGAAGCTGGCGGCGGCTTCAAACAACACTATTAAAAATACCACAGGCCAACCTTGGAGTAGGAATTCCAGGCACAAGCTACAGCCTAGGGACAAAGAGAGGCTGTGAAGACTTTGAGTGATACCGGGATACAGATTCCGCAGAATTTCAGAGTCTGAAAGAAAACAGTCCTTAAAATTCCTGTGTTAGGTTCCTAGGGATGATTCTCTGTGGTTGCGCAGGTTTGTTGAAAGACAAGAATAAACTTCCTCTCTTCCTACCTCCCTTAAATGTTTCTTGTCGATAGATCTGTGACCAAGTATAACTACAACTCACGGTGGCTTGGCAAAGTTGTCTGAAAGGGAGGTTCCCCATTGCTGGGCCTTGCAAAGAACAGCAGACTCATTAGTACATAGTTTCTCTTTTAACCTGGATATCTTTATTGTACCATCTAAGCAATTACTTGAAAGTCTTCTGGTGAAATCCTGACTCTAAGGGTTTAAAAGGTAGGCACGGAAATGAGCTCAGCCAGGGCTGCATGAGAGGCCCCAGGCATCCAAATGCGAATGAGTGTTTTGAAAATCTAGCAGACTTAATGGATTAGTCTAGAGTCCCACCACTTGGGAGGTCCAAATTCAGGGCCTTAGATCTGGGAGGAAGATGTTACAGTTGTGCTGGTGAAGGAAGAGGAGAAAAAGGAGCCAGCACCGGTCTTTCAAAGAAAGATACCTTTTCTGGGTGGGAGAACAGCAAAGAAGCTGTTCCTACCTTTCAAGTTCTGCCACAGAGTCATGGCAAACTGAGTACGACAACGGAAGAAAAGGCTTTGGCAAAAACTTGCTTATTCTGGTTGATTGGCTTACATGCCCCTGGATTCTTCTCGGAAGATCCAGTCAGCTAGACATGATTATTTTTGCAGGAGATTCCAGCAGCATGGGCTGGCTGGGCTTCTTCTGGTCTGCCCCTCTCATAGTTTTTCCTTCAGATCACATGCTTCAGTTTGGGATTTTATACTCTGTACTATGATTATCTGATTAATGTATATCTTCCTTCTCCTGGCTCCTAGATTAGAGGGACTCAGGACAAGGATAATGCTGCTTTCGGTCATTTTTGTATCCCAGGATACCTGCTTAGGTCTGGCACATGGAGACTCTCAAAAAACTGTTAGAATAGAGAGCCCAGAAATGGATCCTCAACTCTATGGTCGACTAGTCTTTGACAAAGCAGAAAAGAATATCCATTGGAAAAAAGACAGTCTCTTCAACAAATGGTGTTGGGAAAACTGGACAGCCAAATGCAGAAGAATGAAACTGGACTACTTCCTTATACCGCACACACAAACAGACTGAAAATGGATGAAAAACCTCAATGTGAGACAGGAATCCATCAAAATCCTTGAGAAGAACACAGGCAGCAACCTCTTCGACCTCAGCCACAGCAACTTCTTCCTGGACACATTGCCAAAGGCAAGGGAAGCAAGGGCAAAAATGAACTATTGGGACTTCATTAAGATAGAAAGCTTTTGCACAGCCAAGGCAACAGTCAACAAAACCAAAAGACAACTGACAGAATGGGAGAAGATATTTGCAAATGACATACCAGATAAAGGGCTAGTATCCAAAATCTATAAAGAACTTCTCAAACTCAACACCCAAAGAACAAATAATCCAACCAAGAAATGGGCAGAAGATATGAATAGACATTTCTGCAAAAAGGACATCCGAATGGCCAACAGACACATGAAAAAGTGCTCAACATCACTCGGCATCAGGGAAATACAAATCAAAACTACAGTGACATACCAACTCACACCAGTCAGAATGGCTAAAATTAACAAGTCAGGAAACAACAGGTGTTGCCAAGGATGTGGAGAAAGGGGAACCCTCCCCTACACTGTTGGTGGGAATGCAAGCTGGTGCAGCCACTCCAGAAAACAGTACAGAGAACTTCAAAAAGTTGAAAGTATATCTACCCTATGACTCAGCAATTGCACTACTGGGTAGTGTACCCCAAAGATACAAATGTAGTGATCCAAAGGGGCATGTGCCCTCCAATGTTTATAGCAGTAATGTCCACAGCAGTCAAACTATGGAAAAAGCCTAGATATCATATGAATGGATGAAGAAGATGTGAGATAGATATATATATATATATATATATATACATACACACACAATGGAATATTATGCAGCCATCAAAAACGAAATCTTGCCATTACAACGATGTGGATGGAACTAGAGGGTATTAAGCTAAGCACAGTAAGTCAATCATAGAGGAATTCAAGAAACAAGATAGAGGATCATAGGGGAGGGGAGGGAAATTGAAAGAGGATGAAACCAGAGAGAGAGACAAACCATAAGAGACTCAATCTCAGGAAACTAACCGAGGGTTACTGGAGGGTAGGGGGGTGAGAGGGATGGGGTAGCCTGGTGATGGACACTGGGGAGGGTATGTGCTATGGTGAGTGCTGTGAATTGTGTAAGACTGATGAATCACAGGCCTGTAGCCCTGAAACAAATGATACATTATGTGTTAATAAAAAAATTACTTGTTAAAAGAATATTGTCTAAAATGTTAAATACACCAAGTCTGGAGATCTAACCCCAAAGCAAGCAATCCATGGGCTCAGTAGTAACAATGGCTTATTTCATATGTGCCTAGAGTAAAAAATTGTCTAATCTACTTGTAAATCTGTATGTTCTATTTAACTAATTGTCAATGAGATATTGCAAACAAGGTAACTGGTGTCAGGAGAAGTAGTTTTGGTGGTCTGAAGTCAAGTCCAAGTTAGAAAACCTATGGCGAGCCATATTGCAGGCGGGGACAATGAACACGCAGAGAGCATGAAGAGTAGATGAAGTGGGTCCAGAATAAGAAGACACCAGATAGGCAAACAAATAAACAGATGGCAGAGTCTCAAGAAAGATACTCTACGTCCTACCAGCAAAAGATGAGGTTGTGGCTCTCTAGAACTGTGATAATTCCTTAAAACTGTTACACCCTAATCTTTGTAAGAATGACATTTATTGTGATGTAGTTATTTCTGATAACTAAGCCAATCTGATGGGAATGCTACTATATGCTGATGTGGGACCTTTGTGAAGTACTGTGTCAAGACACCCACTCTTTGCCAATAGCCTGGGAATCTCGAGTTCTTTCTTGGAACTCTTAAGAGTGGTTCCAGGAAAGCTTACCTAATAGCCTTGATTCAAGGAAATGAAACTCTTCTGTCTTCTACTGGCTGTTTGAAAATATGGTCGCTCAAGCAAGGTATAATTATTTTCAAAGTATTACATCATGGTGTACCCCTCCACATTTACTGCAATTAGACAAAGGAATTCTATTTGTCTTGGATCTCATAGTCCTAGAGTTGGTTTCTATTTGCTGCCTGGTGCTCACTTCCTGGTAGTGATCATAGCAAGATGCATCTTCTTTTTTGAGTCACTAGAGACCATCTGGAGTTCAAGAGAAACCTATCTTGGGTTATCTTTGGCAGCAATGAAATTCCCTTCCACGATCACTTTAGAATCAGGAACGGCACTTCTTGTACATGACAGCAGAGTGGCTCAGGCTCTTCTTGAACATATCCTCGCTCTGTCTTGTGCACCAAACCACACCCCATTCCTATCTCACACACAGATGCTGGGAAGGCAGCCGTCAAGAATGACAGAAGGGCAGGGTCTCGGGCTGGGAGATACTGCCGTGAGAAATGAGGTGTCCTGAGGGGAGAAGGGGACGGGTTCTAGGAGCTTGGACTTAATGGGGTATAGAGGGTAAGGAAAGCAACATTAGATAAGATACAGGAGGTCATAGAGAAATAAGGGAAGGAGGCAGAGAAGAGAGTAGGAAAAAACGAGTCAGAATATAATGAAAGAAATGCAGGAGACTGCAGGGGAGAACATGAGAATAGAGAGAATATGGAAGAAACAAAAACAAACAGCCACGAAATGAGAGCAAAGCAACAGAGGGTCCTGTTCTGGGTGTAAAATCTGAACTGTAACCACCAGGGTCCGGATCCCAGTTGTACGACTTCTTGGAATAATAACTATGGGAAATAATGACTACAAGCCTCAACTTGTTCTTCTGTAAAATGGTGTAATAATTCTACCTCACAGGGTTGTGGGAATCCAGTACGATCACGTGTGTTGTCTTAGCACAGGGCTTGGCACAGAGTTAGTGTTACTATGAGTGAGGTTAAAAGAGAGGGGAACAGAAAGGCGAGGGAAAGAACAAAATGGAGTAAGTACGAAGGAGAGAGATTTGGACAGAAGAATGAAAAAGAAAGAAGTGAATTCCTCCTAATGATTTTAAACTTTCTTTTCCCGTATTATAGTCCAAGTTTCTATGCTCTATTCTCTATTATTTTCTATACTCTTTATTTCTACCTGTTTTCATGACATTTTTGGAAAAACAGGTACATGCTGACTATGAATACCTTTTTAAATGTATTTTTGTATTAAACTAACCTGCAGTAAGTTGTATTTCTTTAAGAGTTGAAATTATTCAGGGGCGCCTGGGTGACTAGATCCTTCAAGCATCTGCCTTAGGCTCAGGTCATGATCCCAGAATCCTGGGATTGAGTCCTGCTCAGTGGGGAGCCTGCTTCTCTCTCTCCCCTGCCTGACACTCCCCCAGCTTGTGTTCTCTCTCTTTCTGTCAAATAAATAAATTTAAGAGAGAGTTCAAATTATCTGTCAAATAAGTAAATTTAAAAGAGAGAGAGAGAGAGTTGAAATTATTCGTCGGAAATGAGTAAGATCAAGGTTACATGATGTTAAACCAGTCATCCAAAAAATCCATTTATTTTTCCCTTCCTCCTTACTGTATTGACTAGCCGTTTGACGGAACTGAATGAATTGACTGCTTATTTTGAAATGTGCGAATGCAGCTGTAGCCTGTAGGGAGAATAGAGCACCTAGTGTTCTTGGTGGTGCATCTTTCCAAGTTTCTCTCTACGACATGAACCACTTCCTTTTACTTGAAGTCATTTTGCTTTTCTCATTAGTCTCATGGTCCAGAGCTAGTGTTGAGTACGGAGGCAGTTCTAAGCACAAGACCATAAAACAACACAATGGAATTGGCCCAAAGCATAAAAGGAATGCAGTTGTTCTTATCCGCTTAAGGAAAGGAAAAAGAAAAGTGGAGCCATAAAGTATGATAAAGGTATCAAAGACATCTATTCTTATATTAGGGAGAAGAAATGAAGCCACAGCCCAAATCAGAAGGAAAAAACTCTATACACTCAATCACAAATGCTCCAAAGTGCACTTGACATGGAGTTGAGTACTTGTCAATTGCAGACATGCCTCCCTAGTATTTCCACAAAGCTGGATAAATCGCATGCTCACAGACCCGCGGCTGGCTTACCTTCACTGACCATAAGGCTACTCTTAAATGCCATTCAACCGAAAGGAGTTTCATCTTCTTCATATGAACATGCCCTTTTGGAGGACCATGGGACTTATTTAAAATATTGGTCAGTACTGGCACTGCTTCTCACATTTTCCTCATTCTGATTCTGACGTATGACAATATGGATGTCATCCAACCTTGCCTTTCCAAGTTATTCCCTTCTGTCAAAGGGGTTAAAAGGCAGTTTTATTCCACTTTCCTGCTTGTGTCGGGGAAACACTTTGCAACACTGGCTTCTACTGCCCTATGTTTGGCTTCCAGATTCTATTAATAGCCATTTTAAGATGTTCTGAGAAGAGAAGTATAAGGACCTCCAGACTCCAGTACTATGGGACACACGAGTCGATCATGATGGTGTTCTAGCACCATACCCTGCACCATGAAGACACAACAAAAGAACTAACATATTATTGGGCAGGATGTTTGGGAATAAAGAGGCATAAGCTAATTTTTAGAACAATTTACTAGAGGGGCACCTGGGTGGGTCAGTTGGTTAAATGTCCTACTCTTGTTTTCAGCTCTGGTCATGATCTCAGGGTCCCGACATAGAGCCTGGGGAGTCTGATTGAGATTCTCTGTCTCTCCCATTGCCCCTCCCCCCCAAATAAATAAATGAAGCTTTAAAAAAATTTCATTAGAGTTATGTTGGAGGTAGGTATGAGGCTATAGAAACACAGAGAGGGTCCTGACCCAGCCTGGGGAAGAGGGCAGTGCTTGGTTCAGGTGTCACCTTACCCAAAGAATGAGGTGAAGTGAGTTAGCCAATTAAGAGAGGAAAGTTAGTTCTAGATGGAGAGAAGAAAACAAGCAAATGCAGAGAGCTTTGAAACACGGCATCTATGGGTGGAAGAAATTTGCTGTTGGAAGAGTCAGGGGTCCTGTATACCACCGCCGAGGAGATGAGATTTTATCTGGGAGGTGCAGATGAGTTTTAAGCTTAGAAGTGCCATTTTCAGATCAATTTTCAACTATATCAATTTGGTGGCATGGCAGAAGGCAGAGCCAAAGGGAGTACACCAGAGATAGACCATTTAAGAAATTGGTTCTTAAATTTTTTGATATATAGTAAGATATATTCTCATGGTAAAAATGGCTATGAGTTTGTGTATATGTGTGTGTGTATGTCATAAAATGATATTTATCCTTGATTCTATAGATGCTGCTTTACATTCTATTACTATTTATTCAATTCTATCATTTTTTTTTTTTTTTATAAAATGCTAAATGCAACCGACAGTTTCAAAATACTATTTCAGGGATGGACTACTATAGTAATCTGGGGAGAGCTGAGGACCACCTGAACTGGAGAAGGATCAGCGGGGTGGAGAGGAGAGCACAGATTTGACAAATATTTAGAAAGTAAAATAAAAAAATAGTTATTTATTTGACGGAGCGGTGTATGATGTCCAAGTGTCAGTCTAGGCTAAAAGTGCTTCTAATTGAGACAGGAAGAACAGATTTGCAAAGAACTATGAATCCAGTTTTGAAAGTGTTTTATTTATTTATTTGTTTATTTACTTATTTATCTAATTTTTGAGAGAGAGAGAGAGAGAGCACAAGCAAGGAGAGGAGCAGAGGAAGAGGTAGAGACTCTCAGGCAGACGATTCACTGGGCATGGAGCTTGACATGGGTCTCCATCCCAGGACCCTGAGACCATGACCTGAGCCCAAATCAAGATGCTTCACTACACTGAGCCACCCAGGCGCCCCAAACATGCTATATGTAAGCGGTGGAATGTCATTAGGCACTGGGCTTTTGCCTGATTCTGAAATCAGGGAGGAGGTCTGAGCAGAGACAGCCTTTGGAGAATCACCAGAGTCTGGGAAGTAAAGCTACAGAGGTACATGAAAGCATCAAGAGAGTGCACAGAATGAGAAAAGCAACCAGCCAGAACTCAAATACTCCTTTTTGAGGAGGAGAGGAAGACAGATCACGAAAAAGAGAAAGTGTGAGAAAGAATATTAGGAGCAGCAAGAAGAGAGTAAAATCATTTGGGAGAGAATGGTTCCTAATAAATCTGGGTTGAACAAGGGCTTACTGAGTAATTGAATAAGGAGAGGGTTTCAGAAGATCTCTCAGATCAGGGCGGAGAAGGCAAAAGGAGCTTCCCTCACCATTGGTGAGGGTGGTGGGAACAGAGCTGTGTGAGAAAGTCTGCTTACTGTGGCTTGGGCGGCGCCTGGGAGGTGAGAAGGGGGAGCAGCTCGGCCAAGAAGGGAAAAAAGAAGGAGCTAAGGGATCAACAGGGGGTCTCTCACTGGGCTTTGCTATTGTTTTGTTTTGTATTGTTTTTAAGACTAAAAGACATGAATGTGGAGAGCGGCAGAAGAAAAGGAGAGATCACAGATGTGACTGAAGAAAGGAAAAAGCTGGAGCAAGGTCCTGGAGGTACTAAGAGAGGGCCCAGGGCATGGATGCAGAGGCAGACTTAGAGCAGGGAAGGGAAGGGACACGTCAGCTGCTGAGACCAGAAGGGCGAGAAGGATGGGCATGGGGGTCCTTGAGAGGACGAAGACCTGAGGAAGTTCATATCCTCACAGTGAGTTTCTTCATTAGGCAGCAAGTAAAGCCATTTGCTGCAAGGGGGTGAGCAGCTGCGGGGTCAGGAGGCTTGACAAAGGGAAGGAAGTTCAGAATAAGCACCAAGGGAAGTGAGAGAGGGCACTGAGCAAAGATAAAGCGTCAAGGGGCACTAAGGGTCCAGCAGAGGGGAGAGCCTTGAATTTACTCGAATTTCAGTTTGAAGTCACGTGGGATTTTTCCCCACCAAGAGTTTTGATGAGGAAACGAAGCAGGCAGATTCCGAAACTGACGGTGGTGGGTCTTTCCTGTGAGGTATAAGGAGATCAGGATGGCATTTGAGAGAGAGCCTGCGTAGGCAAGAAGGAGAGGAAAGGAGACTGAAACCCCCTAATTAGGGGATTGCCAGACAACATATTCTATTTCCCAGTGTCCTTTGCACCTAGATGTGGCAGGTGTCTAAGTGAGCCAAAGGAGATATAAATAGAAGCATTATGTGGGGTTTCTGGAAATTCTCTCCCAAAGGGAGGGGATGTGCTATTCTTCCTCTCTTTCTCTGTCATACTGCTGGCAATTTAGATGTGATGGCTAGAGCTCTCTCGATGTTATCTTGGACCATGGAGGCAAAGCCTATATGGTGGAAGAATTATCCGAAAAAAATCGCAGGTCTCTAATAATGTTAGAGCAGCGCACCAGCCCTGGACTGCCCACTCTATCTCTTATACGGGGAAGAGAAATAAACTTCTACCTTGATTAAAGTGTTACTTGTCAGGTATCTTTCATTCCGGCTGAACCAAAGTCCAGCTACAATAGTGTTGACGCATAGTGACTGGAACAATTAGAAGGCGGGCTTGAAAGAGAATGTTAACCCTCCACCACCTAATGCCAAGCAAGGAACACATTTTACAAAAAGCAAAGAAGCTTTGGTCTTCCTAGGAGATTACAGACTGCTCTTGATTTGAAAGGAGAGAAAACAAAAGTTAAGACAGATTTTTTCATGAAATTTTTAAAAAATACAAGAAAGCCACAGGGATGTTATTGCTTTTTTCCTGTGACGGCAAGCAGTCATCTCTGCACTTTTTGTAAAGAAATCTAAAATTAATGACCACATTAAGACCCAGCATGACACATTTCCACTGTCTTACACATTTCTTTTTCCCTCCCCGAAGGGTCAGAATTCCCATCGGTCGGCATAAAATGGTCTGAGCCCAAGCCTAGTAAATCACTTGTATTGCCTTGTTTTTAAAGTGACTAAGCAGCTGGAGTTTTCAAGGTCAGCCGAATCATCTGCCAGGGTCACATGTGTTTCGCATGTCAAGTAACGTATATGGGTTCCACTCCATCCAGGATTGTACGGAAAAAGACATTTGCAAACAAGTGATCCGAAGCCATGTTTCCAAACAGCTGCTATGGTTATGCGGATAAGAGTGACTATGTAAACTGTGTACGTTGAGGACTATGTTTCCAATCACTCCAAAAGAATAGTCATTGCAATCCATAATGTCCAAACTGAGAGGGCCAGTTTCTGATCATGAAGACACACGATAGATATTCATTCAGGATACAAAGTGAAAGTATATGATTGCTGTTACTATCATAATGACCTTGTTCATGTGCAAGTGGGAAGAATGTGTACTGGGTATAAAAATAACACCGAGCAAACACAGAAGTAAGATGGAACCTGGTTAAATAGCTAAAGACGGAGGACTTCAGGTAACGAGACTTGGCTAATACTCATCCCTTCGCTTCATGCTGCAGGCAACACTGTCTAGAACCTATAGACATGACTCCCGGATGCTAGTAACTTCCTCAACAAGCTAGAGTAATTGCTATTATGGAGCCGGACTCCTGGCACAGGGAGGGGATGACCTGAGGATTTAAGGACTTTAGGAATAGAAAACCTTTTTTTTCCTTTTTCTTTCTTTTTTTTTAAACTTCACATGTTAACTCAGAGCATAGTTAGAGATGTCTGGCTTCAACAAAGAGAAGGAAAAGGGTATTGATTTCTGTGAACAGCTCCTCCAGTGTATTGTCCTGACTCGAAAGTGATAATTGGCTTTGAAGAATAGCTCTTGCATTGAATTTTTATTGAGTTCTCATAATGTTCTTGGTATGTGCTCTTCAAAGCCCACAATCGGCCTCTTCATCTTGTTTATATTTACTAGTCCTACTGATCTCTCATGTGCGAGACGAGCTGAATGAAGATTGCCTTCTGACCAGTTAACCCCTCCTTGCAGGTTTCGAGGTTAGCTTCTGTATTTTGCAAGCAAAATCACAGGCACCTCCCAGTCAGCGGAGCGGCACAGGCGGGCTTAGACAAATACCCACTCTAGCTAAGTATGGGCACCATTCAAGTCTCTCAGCTCTGAGTCACTTATACAATCAAGTCCCTGAACATGTTTCTGTCCCTAATATTTTGTTGCTCTAGGCAACCATCAAGTCCACACGAAGACTTCTGCCAACTGGAGAGGATGACTAGCCAGAGAAGCCAGAATTTTCTTTTAACCCTTTGTTGAAAATTCAAAATAGCAAATGGCGGGTACCATGGAGATTCTCTACAGGATCTATATTGGGAAAAGTGGAATTCAGACACTGACTCAGTGTATCTTTTATTCACTTCTTAGGGAAATATAATTATATAGGAAATATAATTATAGAAAGGCAATTCATCAGAAGCATGCATTTTAAAAAAATTAAAAAGAACACACGAAATAGCTGGTTGGATTTTTAGACATCATCTAATCCAATATCTTCATTTTATAGATGGAAAACCAGCTTACTGACCCAAGGTTAAACAGGGAGCTAGTGACAGGGGTGGGATTATAGATCTGGTCCCCACACCCCAGGGTTATTGCTCTTTCTACAAGTTTCGCAAGCTCAGGGTCACATGTGGGATGAAGGAAAGTTAATAAATCACAAGTGAGGAGCATCTGGGTGGCTCAGTTGGTTAGGTGTCCAACTCTTGATTTCAGCTCAGGTCATGATCTTGGGGTTGTGGGTCTGAGCCTTGCATTGGGCTCCGTCCTTAGTGGGGAGTCTGCTTGAGATTCTCTCCCCTTTTCCGTCTCCTCCTCCCTGCCACCCGGGTCTTTCTCTCTCAGATAAGTAAATCTTTAAAAAAATAAATAAATCACAAGCGGTCATCTCTCTTTTGTAATAGCAAATGTTCCTGTAAAGGGCTACTTTGCTGGGGTGCTGGAAGCAATTCTAAAACTCTGTGGCTAGGTAGTGATCATCCATTAACATGCCCGTTACCAAAGACGGGCCAGGAGGGACATTTAACTACTCTAAAGTATTTGAAAAGCATTCAAGGTATATCATTGCTTCTCTGAATGTGATCTTTGCTCTCTGAATTCTTAAGATACTTGTTGTCTGTGACACAATCCTGGAGGGTATCTAAGATACTTGGTATCTTTTTCATGTGAACAATTATATCTTGCTAATTTCTTGGGAGTAGGACTGCATCTTACTCATTCCCATTTCCCTAAAACCCAGAGTACAGAATTAAACACGGTTTTGTTGATTGCTTGATGGTAAGTCAATATTAATTAGCGCTAATAGTTTAGTAATAACCTATTTACCCAGAAATTAATTGTCCATGTACTGCTACAATTCAATACCAGTAAATAGGCGCAAAGAGCACAGAATAGTCAACAAATGCATTTAAAAGCTTATTTGTTAAAAAGCAGAATCAGGCTTATAAATACAGAGAACAAACTGATGGCTACCAGAGGGAACAGGGTTGGGGGGATGGGCAAAATGGGTGCAGAGGAGTGGGAGGCACAGGCTTCCAGTTAATGGAATGAACAAGTCACTGGGATGAAAGGCACAGCATAGGGAATATAGTGAATGGTATTGTAATAGCATTATATGGCAGCAGATGGGAGCTACACTTGGGGTGAGCATAGCAGAACATATGCGGAAGTTGAATCACTATGTTGTACACCTGAAACTAATGTAACATTGTGTTTAAACTATACTAACACTGAAAAAAATAAAAAACCTTATTTATTATATGCATTAAATATCCTAAAACTCTACCTCAGAGATGGATTGGTCCCATCCCCACTTTTATTTTGAGTTCATTTGTTCTCACTTCAGACTTAATGCAATGGCTAGGACTCTGGTTTTCCAAGGCGAAAGAAGCAGCAGATCAGAAGAGGCCACGAAGGTCACGTTCATTAACAATGTTAAGAGGTAATCATTGGGAGCAGCAAATGAGAAGTTAAAATGCAGCAACGTTTGGGGCTCTTAAATGTTGGGGGAAAAGTCCAGAGATCCTTAGCTCTAAAATGCATCTGTGAACGTGAGAGAAGTACAAAAGCAGATGTATATAGTCATGACCAGAGCCACTAAAAATAATTTTCTTACATTCAGTGCATCCCTTCAGGAGGTTAAGAACGAGCATAATACCTTTCAAAGATTCTCATTCCAAATGATTGAGATTATGAACTTTGGTTTCCTAGAATATTTGACATATGGATCACTCTCCTAAATGAAATGTAGGTCATCTATGCACTGAGATAAAGCAGCCTTAAATTACAAATTGGAATTCAAGTATCAAACTATATTGATCTGACATATAATCCTATATGCACTATATGTAATAGCAAGGATCATAAGGGTTCATATATTGTCAGAACCATTTTACATCCACTCAAAATCATATGATTACCAGTTACTGAATTCCACATACCTGTTCTTTTATCATTTACCACAATCTCCTGCTCCACATTTCTGCAATCTAGCTATTTTGCTAGGATAGGGCCTCTATTTGACCTTATTCTTGGACATAGCTATTGTGCTCTAACTGGTTTCTGAAACTTCTATAGCTTCTTTTTTCATTCTCTGGAATTTTAAAAATATTTCTAGGTGATTCTAATGAACTTACAAGTTTGTGAGCCACTACCCTAAATGCCTAGCGCAACAGTCATTTGATTCTTAATTACACCCTAAAATGGAACGGACTCCTTTAGCAGCAGACATGGTATGTCGGTGATTTCTGAGCTCAGCTGCTCTTCGAGTGTGTCTCCCTCCATTTCTATTTTTCCCTTCTGTTTACTTCATAACTATTTGATAATTCTTAGGTAACACTTCTTCCAGAAGACCTTCCATATTGTATCTTGCTTTAAATCTCCAGCAGAGAGGTACTAACGTTTTCTCTGCTTTTCTTTTTAGAGGTGCCATTTGATGCTCAGGCTCAAAGAAACAAAGATGGTGGGGTGGGAGTGGCTCTCTCCGTTTTACTTTTTCTTTGTAGGGAAACACCTAAGGGGATCTGTCACACTTAAGAATCTACCCTTCTTTGAAGGTCTGATGTGAAAGCAGATTGGGCTACACTTTGCACAAAGGCACTTTAAATGTGCAGGTGTGACTGCCCAAATTAACAACAATACTTTGAACTTTTACAGAACCTTTCATCAAATGATATCAAAACAACTCAGCTTATAAAGCCTTAGGAAGCTGGTGGACAAAATTTTCTATTGACATATAAATGGGGATTTACGGCATTAGTTATGTGGGTGATTTGTTTCAAGTCCCCAAGCAATGGGATGTTCCTTTAGGCAGAGGAAACGATTTTCTGTGGGCGACATCTCCAAATTGTGACATTTAATTTCAAAAACCTTTAAGAAAAAATCTTTTTCTTCTTAAATTTTTGTTGCATTTTAGTTGCCAGTTCACAGGGACTTATGTTGAGAACTTAATAATCCTTTTTTCTTTTAAAAAAATATGGATTGTTTCCCCAATTAGCATATCATTCTCGGAGAGGGGCCATGCTAATCTTCTCTGTACCATTCCAATTTTAGGATACGTGCTGCCGAAAGGAGTACAGAACCTAATAATTATTTTTTCCTCTTAATTTGACCAAACATTAGCTTCTTTTTGATAATCCAAAGAAGCTCGCTGAACATACTAACACGGACCTCACCTGTGGTGAGAGAGAACAATATTTACCAATGGTTTTTAAATGAACAAAAGTGTGGTACAAATCAGTTTAAGTCTTGTTATTATTATTTAGATGTGTAGCTGCAGTACCACGTCTCTCCAAAAACATTTACAAATCTAATCTTTTCTTGTTTTCATCCTTCTGGCTTCCTTCACTGTTTTTTCCTCACATACAATCCTGTTAGCTCCAGCCTGAGAAGAGCAGTACTTTCCCATTTTCCCATATTTTAAATCTGTTGTAAAATAAATATGAGCAAAATGTGTCTGAGGAATGTTTTATCAGACTATGGTTTTTATTTGGCTTTGTCCTAGCATATTAGCGTTTTTTTTTTTTAATTTTTTTGCCCCATTTCAATGGTTTCTTTGATGTCTTGTTTTGACCAGCTGCTGAGCTTTTTGTGGCTGTCCATTTACATCACGTTAAAAAATGGTACATAAACGAAATTTGAACAAAATGAACAGCACTTTCACATTGTTTCAAAATCAAACATGTTCTTAAGGAATCTGATTTATGGCAGATGGAGAACAAAACCTTCCAGAGGGAGGGCTGTTAAATGAGTCTTAATTGCTTGCACATGAAAATATAGTGACTAAGATTGTGAGCACAATTAGGAATTTAAACATGTAGAAAAGAACTGGCCATGGAAACATTTTTGCAGGCATAACTAGTTTGTATGAACACAGACAATGGAAGACAAGTTAGTAAAGGAAAATAATTTCAAGAGAAATTTAGTTGTTTACTTCCTTCTTCTTTATGTCAAGCTTCCAGTTGTAAAGATGATTCATTTACCTCTGAAACTCACTGTACACTCAAGAAAAAAAAAAAAAGCTTATTCAAGAATTAGAATTTCTTTTTTAGTCCCCACTATGTGCCAGATACTAGGCTTGGTGCTTATTCATTTCATTTGATCCTAACAATAACTGTCTGAGATGGGTTGGTTATTGATCTACATTGTATAGATGATAAGTAAGTTGCTTAAAGTGAAATGGCTAACAAGTGGCATAGCCAGGCTTCTCTGTATTGACTGAATAAATCCAGAGCCGCGTGCCCCACCCCCGACCCCCACCCGGGCCTCCACTGTGCCTAGCTCTTCTCCTGGAAAAAGATAAATACCCTTCAAAAAAAAGGTCTACTTTCAGTTTCCAGTCAAAAAGCCTTCCTTGTGTTGGGTACATGGCATGGTGAGGTTGGGTTTCCGGCCAGAGTTAGTCAGGTCTGGGGTCAGGGGTTAGGACAGAGGTGGTAGGTTTAGACACAGAGGTCAGAGCAGGTTGGCCTCAGAAGCCCTATCAGAGTGTGGGGGTCAAGTGGAAGCATCTAGCAAGACAGTCACGTGTCAGTGGCTGTGTATGCAGTAACTGTGAGGGCAGCGAGGTTCTATCCGACTGGTTCTGCCACAATGTGAGGCACTCAGTCTAGCTCCCTATGGCCTGGGGCTGCGCCCTCCTCCTCACCATAACACTGACGTTCCAAATGAGTAGTCTATGTGGTGTTCTACAGGGAGCTTCTATTTGTCCTCAGAGATTTAAGTCCATTTCATGCCTCTGATGAACCGAGACGCCTTTTCTAAGGGAATTCAAGTTCTCCTTCAGATTTTTTCCTCCTCAGAAACCTTCGCTTTCCTGGGATGGGGTATAGGCTGTTTCTAAGAGGGACTCTGATGAATGTCACTATATGATTATCCATAACTGAAGTTCAAACAACGAATCTTCAAACAACCAACTTATCTATATACTGGGACTCTACTTACACGTTTTTCTTAGAAAGTTGAGAGGCTTAATGGCAAATCCTCTCTATTATTCTGTATCCCTTAAAGTTAACCTAATTAGGTGGTGACTTATTAGACCACAGTCCATTTAGAATACGATTAAACAAAGATTATAAGAATACAAATTATTCCTCACTTTCTTTCTTTTTTTAAAGATTTTTATTTATTTATTTGACAGAGAGAGAGAGAGATCACAAGCAGGCAGAGAGGCAGGCAGAGAGAGAGGGGGAAGCAGGCTCCCTGCTGAGCAGAGAGCCCGATGCGGGGCTCGATCCCAGGACCCTGAGATCATGACCTGAGCCGAAGGCAGAGGCTTTAACCCACTGAGCCACCCAGGCGCCCCTATTCCTCACTTTCATTCCTGGTAAGCAAACCAGGAGCCACAGATCATGGGACCATATACAGACCTAAGCATAAAGGAGGTATCAATTAATGTGTATTGATCAAATGATCAGGCAGTCAAATTACTTTTGTGCCTTCAGTAGAACTAGATTCTCACTGATACGTTAATGAACAGGTGCCATCCACGTTTCTAGAACCTTAATATCATAAAGAGCAGCTTGCTGAGAAATATGTTTGCAAAGTAAAGTGTGTTGGGCCAACCTTCTTATCTCACTATAATCAATACTAACTTTTGATCCTTCAACACTTATTTCTCTTTTCTAATGGTACCTTACTTCACCGCAGGAAATTATCTGGTATCTCCACTGATGATTTTAATAGCAGCATAGCCCACGAGGATCAAGTTCCTCCTATGTGCCACGCATTGTGCTGGGTTTTCGTTATAAATATCATCTCAATTTTCATGAGCTCCTTATGAGATAATAATTACTGTTACTATGCCCACTTCAAAAATGAGGGGCTTGAGGCTCTGGAAGGTTGAATGAATTGTTTGAGGAGAAACATTTGTAAGCAGCACAGCTGAGATATGAATCCACATAATCTGGTCTCATACCCTAGACTCGTAGTCCTACATTATACTACATAGTCGGGCAGAACAGCCGGATGCCCTGTGCTCCCGTAGCCAAGACCCAAGACCCAAACTCGACCAATGAGACCCCCTCCTGGCATTTTACATGACACAGATGAACAAAGAAACTAAAACAGTTCAGGAGGCTCTATTTGTGTCTCTCTGGCACTCTGAAGATGAATTGTTTCCTTTAACCCTGATCCACCAGCCTCCCTACTAATACTCCAGGAATTGAATATTCCAATATTGTATTTTACTTAAGTAGATGAGATTTCATTTTACTAGCTTCTATTTTACATAAGTTAGCAGAGTTGGCTTTTACCTTACAACCAAAGAATCACTACTGATACACCATCATCTAAGGGGAGGGAGAAGCCAGCCTAGGAGAGAATTGTGTGAATCCTCCAGAGGATACTGAAGCATGGTTAAGTGCCCAGAGATAATGTAATAGACTCAGAAATACCCTGTGCCAAAATGCCAGGTTAATTTCCTCTGCTGTCCTTTCTATTGAAATGATGGCTCCCTCTCTAAGCCAGTGCGCCGGGACACGCTGGCCTTCTCCTTTGTACCCAGGACTTTGAGCAGTTTCCAGTGAATGGAGCAGACTTGGGAAGATCTCTAGAAACACAGACTGCAAGGTATGACTGAAGAGGCAAAGCGACTCCTAGAAATCATTGCTTTCCTGTCACAAATGGATAAGATCTTAGAGGAAGCGGACTCTTTCAAAGTGTCCCCTCGGAAAACCTATCTATACGCTTATTCCGTATGTTGCCATCACTCTACAATTCTAGGACATTGTCTTAGGAATGCGTCCCTTTGGCGTGCACGTTATATTTCTTTCAAATGTCTCAAAATTGTCTTATCCCTTGGAATGGATTCATTTCTAGAATTAGCCTGATCCAGGCTATTCTGGCATCCTGTTTATTAACTAGGGTTGGTAATCATATTAGAAATAATATTTCTGGTCAAAAGTGAAGCATGACAGTAAACCAATCAGGTGGCTTTTTCCTAATACAGCCTATGAAATGAAATATCTGTAAAACCATTCTTTTTTTTTTTTTTTTAAGATTTTATCCATTTATTTGAGAGAAAGAGAGAGAATACAAGTAGAGGGAGCAGCAGCCAAAAGGAGAGGAAGAAGCAGGATCTCCCCTGAGCAGGGAGCCTGAAACGTGACTCCTTCCCAGGACCCTGGGATCATGACCCGAGCTGAAGGCAGATGCTTAACCAACTGAGCCACTCAGGTGCCCTTCTAAAACCATTTCTGAAATGCTCTCAGCAGGGGCAGCTGGGCTAAAAAAAAGGTACAGCTTACAAACATAACCACTTTGAGGATCAATGTGAATAGCATAATAGTGTCTACAGATAGTCTTATAATGCTTTTCAACAAATAAGGTGTTTTCCGCCTACCTTTTCAGTAGGAGCTAACATTCATTATAACCAGACACTGTGCCAAATTTTCTATACACATTACCTTTTGTAATCCTCAAAATCAGGAGGGCATTATTATAGTTATTTGCCACATTTTAACAGAAAAGTAAGGGCATAGAGTAAGTTGTCTAAGGTCACAAAGTGGGTGAGCCGGAGAGGCAGCCGTGGAACACCACCCCCCTGCTCTTCCTCCTCTAGGTTCTGACTTGAACGTTAAATGAGCAAACAAAACTCACAAGAGTTCGTAATTTTTTTCAAAATAAAAACCTGCTGGAAGAGAAAACCTAGGTCTGTTTCTAGGTGAAAAATTCTAGTTAAAGAGCCCAGTCACACAGTCACCGACTTGAGGCATCTCAGAAGCCCTCGTCTGCTCCTCACCTTTGAGCTCTCAGTTCCAGGGCCTTTTTTCTGTTCCCCTCCCTAGTGATGTGGGCAACATTTCTTCTTTTACTACTCTGTCTTCTACTTTCTCGTGCTGCAAAGTTTTTCCAAAGTTCATGAACTGGGTTCCCAGTCCCTTTCTAGTCTGAGCTAAATGACAATGTAGACAGATTCCTGGTTCTCTAGGGAAAAGACCTCTCATCCTGGCTCATTTCTTCCTCCCTTATTTAGCTACTTATTCATCTATAAACCCTCTGTTTTCTTTTAACTGAATGCTCTTCGTCAATTAACAGGGCACGTTTTATCTTTTTCAGTTCTGAGAACCTCTCGGAGGATGATTCTAAAGATCAGTGGAAGTATTTTATGCCTCACTGGGTCCTCAGGGTCTACCCACAGTCTTTCACATCTCAGAAACAGAGGGAAAGAGCAAAGCCAGGAGGGCAGCACACAGAAATGAGGTTCTCCACGTGGACAATTCAGTGTGCAGTATGCAAATATCGGAAACACATCAGAAAGAAGAAGTCATAAGCACCCATTTGTGTTAACAGGCGTGTAAAATACAGTGAACTAGAAGTACTTCTGGAGTGCCCACTGTGCTGGGTAAGAACCACACAAAAAAAGAGAGAAGATAACACACTAAAAAGCAGTGGATATTTAAACATTAGAAATGTTTTAGATAAAGGAAGTGCATCTAGGGGAATAGGGAGCTAAGGAATTTCTTGGCTAGAAAAAGAACCCAAGGAAATGATAATGGGGGGCGTCTGGGTGGCTCAGTGGGTTAAAGCCTCTGCCTTCAGCTCAGGTCATGATCTCAGGGTCCTGGGATCGAGCCCCACATCAGGCTCTCTGCTCAGCGGGGAGCCTGCTTTCCCCCTCCCCACCCCCCCACCCCCGCCTGCCTCTCTGCCTACTTGTGATCTCTCCCTCTCTGTCAAATAAATAAATAAAATCTTTAAAAAAAAAAAAAAAGAAAATGATAATGGGTATGAAGAGCCTATAGAGAATCTAAAATAAAGAGATGTTGAATCTCATCCCTTCATTGAAACTGCTTTTTCAGGGGTGAATAGTGAGCGGTCCTAGAAGTAAGGGGAGTGCCAACTCCCAAGCACAGCCTTGTCCCGAACACTCTATTTAAATTTTTTAGAGACGTATTTATCTTAGAGAGACGGAGAGCGGGAGAGGGAGAGGGCAGGGGAGAGAGAACCCCAAGCAGACACCAAGCTGAGTGCATGGAGCCCGACGTGGGGTTTGACCCCAGGACCCTGAGATCATGACCCTAGCTGAAACCAACAGTTGCCAATTCACTGTGCCACCCAGACGCCCCTGCCCCCAAAGTTCTAGCATACTCCATCTGAGGCACTTCTTCCACAGTCCATGCAGCCTTTTCCTTTTGAAAGTTCCTGCCCTGGGCGCTCTCACTGAAATAGGTACTTCCGAGGAGTCAGGAAGAGGACTGCGGGAATTAAAGAATGTTCAAGGAATTCTATGTCCCAGGCAGGAATCCTTTCCTTAGCTTACGTCACTGAGTTCTTCCGGTTTCCCAAAGGTTTCTCTGTATCCATAGACCTTAGCCATCCTCTTGCCCTAATCTCCACTCATATCCACTCAGTAAAAGGACCATATAAATTCACTTTCTGCTCTCCTTTAAAAAATAAAAAAGAAGAAGAAAAGAAATTCCCGAGAAATAACCCTCTTAGGGGAGAGGCAGATGACAACAGATTGTGTGTTTTTTTGTGCACGTGTTAATAAATCTTAAGAAGAGAAACCTTAAGGATTGCCTTTGTGTCAGCTATAACTATACTTTGTCATTTGTAGTTGTATTTTGGATTCTTATAAGATTTAAAGGAGATTATGCACGTAGAATCTTTACCTTTTATTAATATTAGGAGTCACGATGTATCTAATGGATTTTTAAAAAACATTTTCTGTGATGGTGAAAGAAGACTGCTAGAAGTGAACTCCCCACTGATTCATGGAGTCAAGCAATTCAGTGTTTAACCAGTAAAATTTGGGAAATTAGACCCAAAGGGATTTTCACTACTTTGCCCCACCACAGCAATGTGTTTCTGAGTAGGCCTAGAATATTCTCTAAGGCATACACGGGTGGGAAGCACTTTGTGGGTAAAGGGAGCGACTTAAGAATGCAGCTTTTGTTCTTTCTTTCTTTTTTTTTTTAAAGGAAACTTGGTACTGTATCTAAGACAAAAAGGATACAGTTACTAAACATAACATTTCCCAAGCCCGCTCCCACCCCCATACACAAACATGGACTTGATCTTTCATTTTCTTCTAGGAGAAGAGCAAGCTGGGCTATTAAAATCTTGTATACATTTCGAGAGATAACAGCGATGACAGCCCAGTGATGACGACCGTGATGACGTGGTTTGCGCTGATAATAATATCACCTTGTCTTTCCTTCCTAATCACACAGCACTTCACACATAGTATCTTGTTTATCCTAGACTGCATTGTTTGTTACACGGGGGTGTGGGTGTCACTAATACACTTTCCAGAAAGACAGTGATTTTCCAGCAAATTATGAGCAACCCCATGACAACGCTGTATGTGGGCACTCTCACCCGCACCGGTCAGTATTATTCCCCTAAACTTGGCTGGCCAAACGGTCCACCTGGGAATGCTCATTAAGAATAGAGATCATGAAACTTATCCCAAAGACTCTGTTGTGGACTGTCTGGAAATCCGTGCTTTGGACGTTTGTTTTCCACCATCCCCTGGTGATTTGGGAGATACTGTCCTTTTCAAACTTGGGGCAGTGAGGAAGGGATACTGGCTGCAGGGGAACTTGGGTGACATTCAGATCCTATTTTTGGTGGTAGCTTTGCTGATTACTGGTAGGATAATGGAACAGTCCTGCCACAGATGTCACAAGCTTAGGATCAAGAGACACAGTACCGTCCTATCCACAGATATTATTATTTGAAAATACAGTTAATTCTTCACTGTGGCTCCCAAATACTGAAATATCATTAGGCTGCCTCTCATTAGTACTTTTTCCAGGTGGGGAGAGGCAAACAGACAACTGAGACCTGAGAAATACTTACATTTTTGTCACTAGATTCTACATAAAATGGTAAAGCTGTCTGCCTTTGCTTCTTACTAGTCAACAGCTAAGAAATGTCTTAAATTAATCCATTATACATAATTAAAATGTGTTAAATGTGTGCCTAATGCCCACTTAGCACTTTATCATGTGTTCTTTAAAATAGAAGTATTTTTACATGACTAAAATTTTCTCATAAATCATATAAAAACCTTTTTATTATAGGATTTTTATACTTAAATAGAATTCATATATTATTTAGTATCTAGGGTTGTTTTCCATCTTTGATGCATATATACATTTGCTGTTATGAACATCTGTATAGATGACTAAAGCTCTCAGGTCTTTTCTCATCACTCCTCAAGCTAATCAACTGCCAAGTCTTCTCAACTTGGTCTCTGGAAAGAGCTGTGACTCCACCTCCTCATCTTCACTGGCCACACCAACCACCTGAGTTCAGAGCTGCATTATCTTTAGCATGTACTTGATGGATAACAACCTCCTAATGAGTATGGGGCTACCTATGCTCTCTGTTTTTCAGTCTATTTCCCCATTTCATTTCATTTCATTCTTTTTTGCGGGGAGCGTGACGGGAAGGGCAGAGGAGAGGAAGAGAAAGAATCTTAAGCAGGCTCTGTGCTCAGCATGGAGCTGGACATGGGGCTCGATCTCACAACCCTGAGATCAAGACCTGAGCCCAGATCAAGAATTGGATGCTTAATGGACTGGGACACTCAGGTGCTCCTTTTCAGTCTGTTCTCTATACTCCTTCCAATGTTGTCATTCTAAAATACATACTATTTGCTTCTCTGCATAGACATGATTGATAATTTTCCCTTGTCCTATAAAATAAAGTCCACCATGAACACTGGCTTCTAATAATCTTCATACCACTGCCCTAATCTGCACCTGCAGCTTCCTATGTGATTGGTCCATACACTTTCAACTCTTTGTCCTTTACTGTCCCCAGTCCCCTGATCTGACAGGCCTTCCATGTTTCCACACTTTACTCCTGCTTCTGGTCCCTTGGGGTCAAGTGATCATCCCCTAACTACAGGCAGAACTCTATGTTCTTCAAAGCTCAGCAAGGAACTTTCTATAGGTAGTATCTGTATTTAAAGTTGCTTCAATCATGGCTCTTCACTTGCACATAATTATTCATGATCTATTCTCCCCTTGACTGTGAATTCCTTGATGCCAGTAGTCACATTTTATTCATCTCTTGATCTCCAACACCTACCTTATTGCAGGCCATATAGAAGGTGCACAGAAAATATTTGTTCATCAAATGGCTAATAGTAATAAGAATAAAACTGCATTTACAGTACCTACCACTTGTTGAATAGACTCTGGGTACCAATCACTGACTTAGGATTTACTGATGAGAAAATAAATACTTAGAAGATTTAAGTAAACTGACCACAATTACAAGGCTAATAAAAGTAAAGCTAAGGTTTTGACCTATATGATTTGACTTGTAACATTTTATTGCGCTGACTAAATGAATCTGCAATCTCATTTAATTATGCCATTTAAAGTTATAACAAAATACCCAGAAGATATTCGGGCAATAGAGATTCAATTAATTATTTTTCCCACGATTATGTTTAAAAAACCAAGTACAACGTCAATTAATTCCTGGTTGAAAAGTGACTGTGTCAGACCTGGTTTTTCTTACATATTAGTGTGTGTGTGTGTGTGTGTGTGTGTGTGTGTGTGTATTCTACTAATCTAAATAAAGCTAAAGAAAGGCAAAATAAGTTAGCCTATAAGAAAGAAAACAGACATTTACATCTAAAAGATTGTAAGTGTAACAGTCATACAGTATACGCCATGCATTTTAGCAAATCTTTTAGTTTGACGCTTTTTCCAGAAACGTCTTTTAATTTTTGTAAAAGTAAACTTTTTTGGCTTAAAATTTATTTATTTATTTATTTATTTATTTACTTACTTATTTATTGTTTAAAGACCTTATTTATTTGGGAGAGAGAGTACGAACAGGGGGAGGAGCAGAGGAAGAGGGACAAGCAGACTCTCCATGAGCAAGGAGCCCAATGTGGGGCTCGATCTCAAAACCCCAAGATCATGACCTGAGCTGAAATTAAGAGTCAAATGCTTAAATGACTGAGCCACCCAGGCACCCTGACTTAAAAAATTTTAAACACTCAGTAGGCATTAGATGTATTGAGTGTAAAAGCAAAATAAGCAAAAAACTTGCCAAAAAGTCAATATGACACTCACATACACAATCTTGATCGATTTTTCATTCAAGGTATTAAACCACATGTACTCAGCATTTTTCAATTACATTTCTAAAAAAGCTAACTAAGCTCTGATTTTCTGCAATTATTATAGTCTTGTTACAATCTACTCTTACTAAAAGAAAGGGTGGGGAGAAAGGAACCACATGATGCAACAGTGCCTGTTACTGGTTGATGGACAGTCTTGGTCTTCCTGCTCCTCTGAGCACAATGCCCTGTTACACATTTTAGCGCAATGTCTCCTTGGGCCTTGCTCCCCAAAACCCCTTTTGCTTTCTCTATGCAGGTCTTGCTTCCGATTATATTACATATATTTCTTTTTGTATTATATACACTACCTGTCTCTCTCTCTCTCTCTCTCTCTCTCTCTCTCTCTCACACACACACACACACACACACACACACAGAGACTTAAAAGGACCTAAGTACTTAGTATCATTATTGTCACCATAAAATAATTTCTGGGTTTCTTTTCTTTAATAAGCTCAGAATGTTAAGTGATTGGTCCAGATGATAACACAATAATTGTTTCAGTTAAATATCTTTGTTCCTTTTCCCCTGCTGATGGACTTTAGGAACAGCTGTGCTTTAGAAGAACAATAAATGTACAAGGTTAAGTTTCTTCCCATTGTGTTTTGACCGGTTAGTACTATTTGGATAATTTACTTTTTATTTATTTTTTTAAAGATTTTATTTATTTATTTGACACAGAAAGAGAAATCACAAGCAGGCAGAGAGAGCGAGGGAAGCAGGCTTCCTGCTGAGTAGAGAGCCCCATGCAGGGCTCGATCCCAGGACCCTGAGATCATGACCTGAGCCGAAGGCAGAGGCTTTAGCCCACTGAGCCACCCAGGCGCCCCGGATAATTTACTTTTTAAATCCTCTACTGACCAACTGCCCAAATCCTATTTAGAACACACTCATTTTTTTTCAGGAGTTGTGAATAGTCAAGATGAAAAAACATGAAGTAGAATGGAGACTTACACCAAAAAATTTTTGGACTAAAACCAATTTTGTTGGTTTTATGCTTGTCACTGCATCACCTCTACAGGTAAAATGAAGGCAGTTATACTTACTTTATTGCTTGGAAAGAAAAGGTTGTATTTTCTAAAATCTCAAGTCTTTTGCCTTAGACCACCAAGGTCTACTTATTTGAGGGCCTATAAGTTATAGTCAGTGAAAATAATCAACATAGCTGTAAATATAAAGACCTGTCTAGTGAGAAGGTGGAACATGATATTTTCTAATTTTCAAGTTTAAATACAAGATATGCAATGCTCTCTCTATTGCTCAGAATAATATCATCATCACAATAATATTCTTTAATTCTTCTTCTGCTTTCCCCAAATAGACACTTCTGTGGTGGGTCTGAAGGCAACCCTACAAAGACGGATGATTTTAAGGGGGAGTAAGAAGGCCCCTGGCCTCAGAAATATTCATTCCTGGATCTGTGTCTAAGTATCACTTGTTCTTACAAGGTATCAGTTTTCTCATCTTTATTTAAGAGAGAGAGAGAGAGAGCATGAGCAGGAGGGGCAGAGGGAGAGGGAGAGAGAACCTGAAGCAGACTCCCTGCTGAGCACGGAGCCTGATGCAGGGCTGGATCTCATGACCCTGAGGTCATGATCTGAGCCAAAATCAAGAGTCAGATGCATAACAGACTGAGCCACCCAGGTGCCCCTCAGTTTTCTCATCTTTACAACAGAGAAGCTCAAATACATTTTCCTTGAGTTACATTCTTGTGTGAAAATCCTTAATTTGAAAATCTCTCAACAGGGGCGCCTGGGTGGCTCAGTGGGTTAAGCCTCTGCCTTCGGCTCAGGTCATGATCTCAGGGTCCTGGGATCGAGCCCCACATCAGGCTCTCTGCTCAGCGGGGAGCCTGCTTCCCCCTCTCTCTCTGCCTGCCTCTCTGCCTACTTGTGATCTCTCTCCTCTGGGTCGAATAAATGAATAAAGTCTTTTTTCAAAAAAAAGAAAAGAAAATGATTAAATAAAACTATTGAAAATATGGAAATTAGAAACACAGTAAAAAGTGATATTGTGGAGACACAACAAGGTGTTACGAGATGAACTGAATAGGAAATGCTCAAAGGGACTAATTATGTCTAAAGAGACATGGCTGTCCTCCCAACCCAATACAGAACAGCACCATCCAGCAATGGCTTGGGCATCCCTGACGCTTTGCTGCCCCCTCATGTTTCAACACACTCTTGAGTTCTATTCTTTACCGCCCCTCAAGGACCTGTGCAGGTGAACCTTGCTCTAAGTAATAGAAGGATTCCTAAAAAATGTCCTGTTGTTACTACTCAAAAACAATCATAAATGAAATGTTCCACAGCAGCTGACACGGTATTACCATCTTTCTCCTCTACCCTCCGTTTTCAAATTAGCTTTAAGAACAACATCAAAAATGCCAAGCATGGATTAGGGTTGTAGAAAGAAGCACTTGGTGAGTTACTCATAGCCTGCTGACTTCTGGTATTTGTCTAACTTATCTCCCTGAATTTCTTCCACAGCACTGAGAGCTAGCTGCTCATGTCCCCATTCTTCAAATGAGGGAGACAGGCTTTGCACTCCAGCTCCAATGCTACACACCCTGTCTCTGTTACATCATAGTAAAGAACAAAACAGCTCTTTAGTATTAGGACTCTTCTATAAATGTACATTTGGAAACTTTCTTGAAAAAAAATGGTGAGATCATTTAGAACTATGTATTTACCTATTAGGTATGGAAACAAAAACTACCACGTGATCTACATGCGTTAACTCTAATGATACAAAATCAAACTCTCCTGGCTTTAAAACATATCAATTGGAATGACCTCAAAGGAGAAAAGGGTATTTTAAGTTCTATGGGAGAAAGCTTTAGAAAACATAGCGTGACATATGTAGACTGTCAAAGTTCTTAACTCTTCTTTAAAAAGAAAATCAGTTGATTTATGGAAAAGTTATAGAGAGTTCACTATTTTCCTCCAAAGAGCTATGACTCCAATGTAAGTCCTTCAATTTTGAAAATGATTCTGAACCACACTTTACTGCCCAGATCACAAAAGCACCAATATCAGCGGCAGTGAGGAGAGGAAAGGAGAGAGCCCTGGGCGCTCTAGGAGGGCCCGTTTTTGATGGGCACCAAGGAAGTATGTCCATTTTGACCATTTGGGGGGGCTCCATATTTGCAGCTACCCTACAAGCTTTCTCTCATTCTTTCCTTCTTTCATCTCTCTGCCCTATTCTTTCCATCATCCCTAGTTCTACATCCAGAGAATAAAAACAAGGGCAAAGTGAAGGAGAAAACGATGCACTGAGTGCCTACTCTGTGAAGCACTATGTTAAGAGCATCCACATGTGAACTCATTTAATTTGGCAATAACTATATGACATATGATAACCAATTTATAGATGGGGAAACCGAGGCAGAGAAAGGCATGTGGCCTGCCCAGGGCCAAGCAGCCATCATGGTAGAGCACAATTTGAATTCTAGACAGGTAGAGCACCCATGCTGCACAATTTCAGGGACTCCCATCAGTGATGTTCTATGGGGTTGCCCCCCAGGGACCCCTGGCGCTGTCATCACAGTGGCCTTTTGGACACCCTCACGGACTTTGCCATGGGCTACACTCTTCCTCTAGACCCTCAACAAAACATTGAAGAAGGTCGGGGCGCCTGGGTGGCTCAGTGGGTTAAAACCTCTGCCTTCGGCTCAGGTCATGATCCCAGGGTCCTGGGATTGAGCCCCATGTGGGGCTCTCTTGCTCAGCAGGGAGCCTGCTTCCCCCTCTCTCTCTCTGCCTGCCTCTCTGCCTGCTTGTGATGTCTCTCTGTCAAATAAATAAATAAAATCTGTAAAAAAAAATAAATAAATAAAAAAATAAAAACACTGAAGAAGATCAAGTTCATTGTACAGGACACCTCACTGACTCTTTTTAACCCTCTTCCCTGCCCTTGCGAGGATTGCCACAGCTATGTGGCTGGGTTCCAACAACAGGGGGAGTGAACTTGGCACGTAGATCTGGACAGCCAGCTATGGAGGGAGGGAATTCACTTTTCTGTGTGTCTCAACTCTTACTTCTGTTAAAGTTTATGTTTTTAAGGGCTTGTTTTCCCAGAATGGGCTCAGAGAAGGGACTCTTTCTCTGCTCTTGCCTTCATTGCTTTACCCTCCATTTCACTTTTCCACCTTGGTTCGCTGGCTGGGGCAAGGAAAAAGACTTCTATTTTCTAGCTAATTTCCCGGTGTGCTTTGTGATGAACACGGCTGCACAAAGCAGTAAATGACAGTTAATTAGTTTCCCTTCCTAGATAAGATATTTCTGTAGCCCCACTGTCCCTAGGCCCCAGGTCAGAAGCTTGTGGGTACAAATGAGGCCATTTTAACCTTAATTTCCAGATTTCAGTTCCCTCTGGTATTCCTCCTGGGCCTCAATACTATGTCAACATTTCTGGGAGCTTCTAGAGGGTCTCTCACATGTGTTTAAGACAAAGTTTGCGCCCTTTGAGTGCAATTACTCTCCATTTAATCACTTCCAGGCATCTGCCAGAGTGGCTGGACAGCTGCCTGGACCTCTGACCACCCACCACTTCTTGATGGACACAACCATCTCCACTGGGACCTACAGCTGCTCTTCAGGGAGGATGCTCCTGAGTGACTGGTTCCTATGTGACCTCCTCAAGCTACAAACGCTTTCAGGAACCAATAGCACCGCATTCTGCTCAAACCACAATGTCAGAGTCCTGCCTATGGCAAAAATAGCAGGGGTGGGAGGATGGCCCCTCCTCATTAGGGGTCAGATCTAGGGCCCAGAGCAGGGCTGGGGACAAGCTTCCATGTGGTCTCTCACACTAGAGCCCCCAGCTGCATGTCCACAAAGATTGGCCTGCTTGTTCCTCAACATGAAAGGCAAGTGCATGGAGACAAAGCCATTCACTTCCACACCCCTATCTCAGTGTAGGCTAGGCTCATTGACATTGAATTTGGCTTTCGGCAGAGAAATTTGTTAGTCAAAGAACTTATTCTGATACATAGGAATTTCAGTTATTGTCCACCTCTCGACCGACCAATGACAAAGAAGAAAACTGGTAGACCAGGCATACATTATGAAACGATGGTGGAAAATCACCACCAATAAGATCTTGAAAGATAAGCATGGGAAAGAGAATCAACAATTTAATATTCATTGAAGTACAAATCCCACTCAAGAGACATTCAAAAAAGAACTACATGACCAACTGTTCCAGAATCAGCTCTGAGGTAGTGACCACAAAGGACACCAGAGGAAAAGTGCTGACCTGAACACTTAAGTTAACTTTCAAACAAAGTGTTCTCACTAATAACTTAATGATGAGCTCTCAGAATATTCCAATTTGGAGTCCGAGGAAGGAATCTGAATGAAATGAAGTATTGGTCTAATTTGGAGACTGTTTATTTTCTTCCGGTAATAATTCTAGAAAACATAGGTTTACTTTTCCAGGCAATTATTTTAATGAATCAATTGGGATTTCAAGAAATGATTAAATGATTTCAATTTGGTTTCAGGTTAAGCAAAATGAGATCATTTGTTCTGTTTTTGGTTCTGTTGAGGTCAAGTTCTGTGTCCAAAATAGACTAATAGGAATCAGGATAAAAATTTGTTTTGGCTCTTTATGTCCCTCAGCCTTCCTTCCCCTCCTCTTCCCCAAACACCTGTTCTTTTGATCTCATTGAACTTTGCTGTGTTGTATAATTACTTCTTTAATTACCTCTCAAAGTAAATTTCTTCTTAATTCCAAGTCCGAATCAGAACTACTGGAATGGGGTTCCTTCCTACATGCCACTGGGATATCGGTTAACCAGGAAGGTCCCTTTTATTTATGCATTCACTTTCATTAAACCAAACTACCACACATTAATATCATGTTGGTAGCATAAGCCTGGAAACAACACAGTCAAGGAAGGTAACACTATCTCTTAAAATACAAATGCCCAGAGCAATGTTAAACAGCACAAGCACAGATTTAAATGGTTTTTAAAAATGGCACATCAGTAAAGACTACTTGAGTAATAGCTTAAATGGACAACTTGTGGGCTCAATGAGAGAAATGATAATAGAGAAAAAAAGGATCGATTTCTTTAAAATTATAGAATTGCAATATAAAATTGGTGCTAGTCTTCTGTTGAACCTTTCTAGACATAAGAAGAGTAAGCTACTAGATCTTCCTTACCTGTTATGGTGGCTTTGTTGATGGATGGTTGGTTACACATGGGTGATCTTCTGACAAAGAGAGAAAAGTATGAAGCAGTAAATACGCAGTACATGTTAATTTGAGGACTCTCTGAGTCATTTCAGATATGTCATTTTAATTTAAATAATTATTTTTAAGCTAGGACATGCAAACGAAGACTTCTTTCAGACTAGCCTCTTAAGTTCCCAGGCACCCTTTGCTCTATAGTTCAGATCATACATGTCAAAAAAGAAAACAGTTAAATCTCATGATAGATTTTGGGGCAAATGAAGCTGAAGTAAATGTCACAGGGACATGAAAGAGGAGGACGTTCCTACTGACTGACTGGATTCCCTTAAACCAGGGCAAACAGACTCAGTGAATCTGAAAAACAGTCGATCTACAAGTTGTTTCCCAAATACAGTGGTGAGAAACTTTCATTTTTGGCACAAATTCTCAGAAGTGAATGACTCCTTGCAAACTCTATTAAAATTAGAGAAGTTACTGAAACCCTTTCCTTTCTCTTTCCTCACACTGAGAAACATCTCCGATGCATTTGTTAGAGAGGTATAGTGATGCTTTGTCCAGATAGATGCTAATAGAGGCTTCTAATTAGAAATACTATAAACTAAAGGTACTTGAATAGATTCTATCTTGTGTTCTCTAAGTTTTCAGACGTTTCCCAAGTTTCACAAGATGATTACAAACCCCTTGACCTAAAAAGCCCTGCTGTAAAACTAACTTGCATTCTCTACCGAGCCCAGAGCAATGTGTCCTGTATTCAATCAATGCTTAATAAATTTTATTGAAAGGAATACAATTCATGAAACACAACTTTAGGAAGTTGTTCCTTACAATTGGAAGCTTTTAAAATATTGCACGGTGATCTTTAACACTTACCCGGCACTTACTGAACACTTACTGTGCGTCAGACACCGTGCTAAGTGAGCACTTTAGATGAATAATCTACTTTGATCCACAAAAGAAACCTTAAGGCAGGTCCCACCTAGCTGTTTCAATTTTACCAGTGAGGAAATAAAGCTTTGGGAAGTTGAACCACTTGTCCAGAGGAAGAGAGCTGAGATGCGAAGGAAAGCAGTGGGATTCTAGAGCCAGCGCTCTGCTATACTGCCTTACTTTTAAGATGCTTTTGGGGAAACTGGAGTAACAGCCGCGCATCTGGGCAAATGGCAGGGTCCTGCAAAGCCGTGTTCACATCTGCTCTTCGGGGAGATGACAAATCTCTTAACTGGGGAATGCAATCTAGTGCTTTGTAAATTCTCAGTGCCTTGGTTCCAGTCAGTATCCGCCTCTGTCTTACTGCTCTTAAGTTTACTGATGTCAGTTTGGGACCGAAGTTTTTGTGTCTGACTGAAAATGCATCAAAATTGACTATGAAATTATTTTAGTTTTTATTAGTAAATGAAATGAGGAAATTCGAAACTTGATTAATGCTTCATAAAACGGAAAGGTTAATGCTTTAAATTTAAATACTACTCTGAAATAGATCTGATCTCTATATAAATAGTTATCTTGCTGAGAGTGTATTATTTAAATAGTTTATAGCTTAATTTAGTTTTTGCTCCGTGAAAATTTAGAAAGCATTTTATCTGAAAACGGTATCAATGAATAGTCCTAAAATTTTCTACGATTTTGGAAAACCAAATTATTGACTTGTTGTTTGTTATCTTCTCTTAATATCAATCCTATTGATATTAATCCAATTGACAAGCAGAAGATATTAATCATGTGATCCATGGTTATAGTGATAAATGATTTAATGAGGAATGAGCCAGAACTCACTCTGGAACTGAAAATATCAAAGGCATGAAAGAGGATGGTGATGGGAACCAAGATTAGGCTAGTCAAGTCAGCAATGCACATTTGAGTACCCACAGGGGCTAGGCTTCATAGGCATTCTTCCTGGACCAACTCCTTTCCTGGAGCAAACAAAAGAGGGTGGATTGTGCAAGGTAGCACATGCCTTCCATAAAATCCACGGGTCAGCTTGGAAATGCTTTAGTGGCACTGTAAGTGTTCAGCAGGGAAAATTCTGATTCTCTTATGGTCATCATGTGATGGGCCAGAGTTATGACCATTTCACTGTCACGGAACAGCAGAGTTTGCTGTGTGTAGACTGAATCCTACTATTCTGATAGCTGAAGAGGCTGGTTTGATTTGGATCAGTAAAGGAGGTGTGAATCTGCATTAACCAAAGGAGAGACCTCAAAGGCCTTTACTTAGAGTCTATCAGCTGTTATGGTTTGGTTAGATGTCACTGGGCACACAGTAAGTCAAATTTAGGCATCAACTATGGGTTTATAATCTAAAATCTGTCTTGTCCTGGTAAATCAGTTGAAAACTTCTGTCTTGCAAGGAACGGGCTGTAGGTCATCTCTTTAGAGACAGAAGGCCAGTGTGATGCCTTCACACCTGCTCGTCAATTGCTTGTCTGCCACAGGTTTAGATGCTGACACCCACGTGACCATGTCTGAAGAAAGTATAAAGGCATTCTACAGTTTCTTGTTTGCCTTTTAGAGGTCTTGACTGAATTTCCTGGATATGGGACTAAGGAGTTTGGGAGTGACACCAGTAATCTCATGCCTCCTGGGAGGCTGAGACTTTGCAAAGAGGAGGTGACCTTACCTATGAGTTACCAAATGCCACGAGTTGTTGAGGTCAGGGTGGTATTTTATGGCCGTGGAGCCCAGAGACATGTTTGGTAATGAACAAATACCTCAAGCGCACCCTCCGATTCCACGTGCCACATTATCAGTTCCCTCCTCCAGCCAAGAAGCACATGCAGAGTGATTTCTCTGTGCTGGGTACCATGCTAGGCACCCGGGCTACACACGTGAGGTTCACTGCAGACAGACGTTCTTAAGGCGCACTCGGACAAGTAAGTAGGCATGCAGAGCACAAGGGGATCTATGCTAACATAGGAGTTAGGTGAAGGACGTTATCGGACAGAGATGGAAGGCGTGCTGTCAAGTTTGGGACCCGTGGACGTGTATGTTGGATGTTAGTCAGGGATGATGGTCCCAAATAAATTATATTTAATCTGCGACTTAAAGAATGAATTACAGTTAGTCCGATGTGTGGGGATGGGGTGGGGGAAGAAGGGGAGAAATGTGCAAACTGAGGACACAGAAGTGCAAAAATTCATTACCTGGAAAAAAACGACAAATGACTGAAGCTTCTGGGTTCCATTTGGATTATTTGCATTGTGGCTTTTATATCAATTTTTTAGAAACCTTTTCTATCACAGGAAATGCGTGCATAATGGTCCAAGCTTTTTTAATCACGGAAAATGTGAATTGGGGAGGTCAATTACATTATTATAGGATGGAAAGTTCAGATTTTTCCTATCTCTTATATACTTATATAAGTTAGAATTCCAAATAAATTTCTATTCACTGTCCTCTTGCTCTTGATTTTAAAACTGGTTTTTTTTTTTCTTTTGGAAAATTCTCTGGAGTTGATGTTTTAATAACTTGTTTATTATTAACAATAGATTGTCAAAATAAGGAGCATTTGAATAGTTTTCCGTTTCATCGTGGGAAATTATTTTCTCTTTTTAGATTTTTTGCTTTTATTAGCATTCCCAAATAATACTCAATTCACATCTTACCTTTCCTTCTTTCAACTGCTTCCTCTCTTATCACAAAAATCACAGTTTTATTAATTGCTCCACGACACTCTTGATCTGAGATTCAGTAATAGCAAGAGAATGAAAGATCTTTGGTATGATATGATGTTTCTCCAAGTAATTGTTGTCTTAGAATTAAGAGGATGACTTCGGATTGACTTTAAGTCTTGATGAGATTCTTTGTCCTTGGTTAATTTATGAAGTAAGCCAAACTATAAAGTTACCCTGAGTGTAAATAACTGGGCAGAGGACTGATTATGCCAGATGATTTCTGACAGATGCAATCACCATATTTATTTCTCATACTACTTCATTTCTGATATTAGAACCATCACTACAAAGTATTTATAGAAAATTAACAGGACATCTCATGACTTAGTGTAAATGGTTAGACAACATGGCAATGACTCAGAGAAATCTAATATATTGCCCTGAGTTCAATCAAACTGAGAAAACATCGTTTAAAAGTTCAGCAAGAAGGAGTGGGGAAAGGATAACTTACTTGCTAGGTGCTCGATCTTGCAAATTAGTTAATGCAGCAAAGTTGTTTCGTACAGTTCGCAGGCTGGCCAAGACCTACAACAAAAAGGGATTCTTTAAGCTACTTCGAGTACAGGCACCTTCAGTGCAATTTAAAATGGGTTGGTGATTTAAAAAACAGTCTGTTAAGTGAAAACCTGATATTGCTTTCAACCTGGTTTCATATACTACTGAAGAATCTTCTAGCCCTTAATGAAGTTTACATGTATCTATTTGAAATCTAGGAAGGCCAGACTGCAAAGATTTTCCAGACATTTCTCCTCATTGTTTATGAATATGGTGACAGTAACAACAGTTTTCACAATATTCCCAGGCAATATATATAGAGTGTTGATACATTTTGTGCAAATTTTAAATAATATAATATAAAATAATAATAAGTTCTCACTTTAAGGGTTAAAATAATAAATATTTATCCCCAAACTCTCCTCAAACATTCACCAAGAATGTCAGACTTCCAAAAACAGAAAGCTAGGTGAATTTTAAATTGTTGTTTTTTTAACCTTTGCTACATGGCTATCTATCTAGTAAAGAGAAATTATTTTCTTTGTTAAGGTTATCTGAATCATTAATTATAAGATTATTAGGGATGCGTTTTCACATCAAACAGGACCACCCTGATGTGCACAGAGGTGAGCCCAAAGAAGATACTAAAAAAAAAAAAATGTGTTTAATAAGTGAATACATAGACACAATACACCCATACACATAAGGCAGGACCAATATGTCCCCCTACTTCTGAAGGTCCTTTTTCTAATTCTAGTGCAAATAGAAGGTGGCAAAAGAACTGGAAGTAAGGCTAGAAGAGAAAATAGACAAAAGTTCTACTTGCCTCCCTTTCCACTAGAATGGGCAATTTTCCCCCTGGGTGGAGTCTATATTCGGTGAGACTATAATTAATCTGGGTGACAATGAGAATATTGAAGTTGCACTAAAACATAGATTTCAAATGTCCTATTAGGTACTACGTAACAACTCGGACTGCCTGACTCTGGTATGTATTCACTGTGTGAACTTAGACAAGTTACATAATTTCTGCATGCCTCAGTTTCTTTTTCTGTAACTCGGGATAAGGATAGCTATCTCTGAGGGTTGTTGTGAAGATGATATGAAATGATAAGTGTCAAGGGCAGTGCCCGGCATACAGAAAGCACTCAATGAATATTAGCCCATTATGGCAACATGCCATCCGATTAATGATTTGGAGCATGCATAGGGAGTTTACTTACTGCCTATGATTGGTAAAAAAAAGAAAAGGGGGGGGGTGAGGAATGCAAATTTATAATTGCTCCAAGTGTTTCAGAATTATACCCAGAATGTTTTCATCTGGCACTGACTTAGACTAAAGGCAGCCTAAATGTTTTCCTAAGACAAAAATATTTCAGATATTTCTGAAACTGGCCTTAATTCTTATACGTCACCGGGGTGCTGTTTATGCCCTGGGATGGTGACCTCCAGCATTATCCCCTGAAGGAGTTACCGGTGCTTCCTGAGGTGCCAACCATGATTAAATCAGTCACTGGAAAACCTGGCTCATTATCACATATAAACAACTCACAGCCCTGAAAGGTCACGCTGCCTATGACAGAGTATTCAAATAGCCAACTGTTGACATCAGAGCATGCGGTCTTTCATTAGGCATGAAATCTTGAATGATGCAGAAATAAATCTGATAAATGATCACTGTCATTAAATCATGCAAGCCTAACTTAAGCTTTCAGAATTGAATATCAAATACACTAATAAAACATTTTAAATAAGATTATTGCACTCCCTAGGTGCTCCTTTTTCTATGCAAATTTAACCTCAGAATTTTGAGAACTTGCTTCTAATAAATTATACAAAGTGCACTGCACTTGACACCTAAGTAAATAGAAATAGTGCTGCAGGTAATTCAAGTTCTATGCTCACTTGAAAGGAAACATCAGTTCATGAAAGTTACACTATAATTATTTTTTGACTCTGTTATAATAAAAATATTAAATCAGATGATTTTGTTTCAGTTTTTAATTTAAATTTAATGCATTTCTTTTGCATAATCTATATCTTCACATGGTACAGAATTTAAACAATAAAAAGGTAGAATATAGAACATATCCCCCTCGTTAAAAAAGACAAAAACCAAAATTATTGTTATTTGTGAGAAGAGGCAGGAAGATGAAATCGGGGAAGTATGCCCTGGGGTATTAAAAATGTGGTATTGTTCTATTTCCTTAACGGTCGATTTTAGCATTCTTTATATTTTAGATAGTCACTTGATATATTCTCCTACATGTATGAAGAATTTCCAAATAAAAAGTGAAAAAAGAAGTTTCCTCCCCAGCCACTCCCTCCAGGCATTCAACTGCCTGTCCCCTCTACCAACCGACTTTTAGGTTGTCACCTAAAGTTTGCTTTTACAAGCACTGCTGTGGTAAGTAATTTTGTAAATCCATCATCCCTTACGTGTGCAAGTATTAGACCGCTGTTTTTGTGATAGGACAAATAATACTCTGTAAGTTTTATATTAAGGATTATTAGATCCTGCACTACGGCACACATATGAAAAAGGCAGAAGTGTAAATAAAAGTTCCAGACAGGGGCGCCTGGGTGGCTCAGTTGGTTAGGCATTTGACTCTTGGTTACGGCTCAGGTCCTGATCTCGGGGTGGAGAGACCCAGCCCCTCCAGGCACCCTGAGCTCAGCACAGAGCCAGCTAGGGACCCTCTCCCTGCCTGCCACCACCACCGAGGCCCCCACCCTCTACCCCTGTTCGCGCATGCGCATTCTCTTTCTCTCAAATAAAAAGTAAAAAGATATATATTTTTTTAAAGTTCCAGACAAATGTTATGGAAAGCATTGCCCTAAATTTAGTTGACTGATTCTAGGTGCCTACATCACCAATACACTGGGTTCGTCTATCACTGGTCTTGCAGACCCCAGAGTGAGGCAGCTCCTTCTACAGGCTGTGGGGAACTGGAAAGAGTTTTACTCAAGTCCTTGAGTCAGGATTCAATTATAATTTGTTTTTGCTCTAGGGCAGTTCTCACTCTCCTTGAATTCAACCTTTTAAGAACTTTAGTCCGGGCTTTGCCGCTCCTACACTTTTCCCCACTCCTTAAATGCTTGTTAACCAAAAAGAACCTTGAGGCTTTCCCTTAACCAGCTCATTAGTTAGAAAATTAAGGCCATTTCTTTCTCCTTGGGCACTCTAAGCAAAAGGGTCAAGGTCAAAAATGGGTTTGAAATGATGAGAAATATACACACTTTAAGAAATCATGATGGTGCTTTGGAAAACTGTGGCACAGACGGGTCATGTACTGGCTCAGGAAAAGGATTAAATGTCATTTACACACATTAATCTCAGATTTTCTTAAATAATTTTAATATTTATTAATCAATAAGATTCACTGAAAATAGAATAATGTGGGCTTTATTGAAAAGTTAAACAACTGAACATAAAGCCTAAAAGCAATGTATACTTCTATAGTAACGATTAGTTGAAAAGATTTAAAGAGAAGGTTGCTGTCAACAAACACAAAAGATGTGGTGACAACATTCTCCTTAAAAACCCCTACTTAAAAAGTAAAGAATTTTGAGGATTGTTTTTCATTACAAATACACTTCGTGCCACTAGATGGTGCTAAAACACAGACCAAGAGTTGCCACTGGCGGGAGAAAGAATTA
The DNA here is from genome assembly GCA_028646535.1 of Procyon lotor. Classification (NCBI taxonomy): domain Eukaryota; kingdom Metazoa; phylum Chordata; class Mammalia; order Carnivora; family Procyonidae; genus Procyon; species Procyon lotor. The sequence continues at coordinate 94,506,177 of CM053607.1, read as the reverse complement.
CTTGTCTTGGTTTCATTCCGGGAAAAAAACAAAACAAAACAAGCAAACAACAGCAACAACAGCAAAAATGGGAGTCAAATTATGATTACTTATAAGATAGAAAGGTCATTTTGATAGAAACCTTTCCAAGTTATGTTTTGGTTAAACTGTATGAAATTGTTCTTCTTGAATGTAAGCAAATATTGATTAGTTCATATAGTTCAATCTAGAAAGTACTTTGGTTTATAGAAGATGCTAGCTGCGATTTATTTTAATGAAAGATCCAAGGAGAAACTAACAGAAGCAACTGAAATACGATGACCAGCTTCCAGCAGGGGGCGCCTGGTGGCTGCATCAACCTGGGGATTGAGATGAAGCCACAGGGCGGCTGCTGCTGGGTGAAACGGGGCAGGGACGCTCAGGGGCATTAAAAAATACTGGCAATGTTCTGTTACCAAATGGAATAGTAGTGTTCTATAGTGTTAAAGACTAGTACATTTTTTACAAAATTATCCCAGATGCTGTATTTTGATTAAAGTGTTCCCACCCTGTAGACTTCGATCACGCCTATCTCCTTAGTTTGAAGAACACGAGGCTTCTCCAGGGATCCCAGAAAATAGCTGGGTATTTTCTGTCTCTTCCTCAGTCAGATATTCCACTTCTTTTAACAGTCCATACTTCAATATGAGAATTGCAAATGACTTGCAGTTTCACAGGGTAGTCTTATCACAAATCTGGGTGGGTGTGGCCAGAGGCAACTGATTACGAAGTAGAGTCTCCTATATTTCAGCAGTGCTGTGACCTGTTGGTATTCCTGAAGCCCCCTAAAGAGCTCTGGCCAAACCGTTACTCTATTTTTGGGAAAAACTGTGGAGTGGCACGACCTGGCACCGCACTGGGATTCCTCTCCACACCTAGCCTTTGTGCCTAAGGAAATCCCCACACCAAATCAACAGAAACAGAGACTATTTCGATACGGAACTAATCTCATCTATAAAAATGTCACTTTCTTCAGGACCAAAAGGATTCTGAGCTTATAGGGGAAACCTAAGAAATTGGAAGCGGCAAATGGTGTGGGTTAAACGCCAGCAAGCATTTCTTACCCTGACAGTGTTGGAGACATGGGAACATGACCTGAAACAGGGTTGTAAGACCCTTTCTGAAGATGACGTCTGTCCCAGATGGGTTAGGGTTCTGCCCTGTCCATCAAGTCGGATGTCTTTCTAAATCCTCTTATAACAAGATTCTGTTCTCTTAGCTTCACAGGAAACCATGACTGGGAAAAAAAAAAACAGGGAAGGATTCTTTCATGTTTTGGCGAGGCACTCAGGCGTAAAGAAATGATTGGTCAAGCGGAGGCGGATGAGGGGGGTTTGGGAGACTCTTGACCACTTCAGACAGTCTGAGGCCAGTTACTAAGAATTATAGGAAAGAAAATACACACAAAAAAATACACCTAGGGGGATATAAAGTGTCAATACTAGTTATTTGGGGAGTTGCAATTATGAGAAATTTTCCTTTTCTTCCTTTTCCTTATATCTTTTTCTAAACTTTTTTTATGGAAAAAAAATTCTATTTTGAAAGAGGTGTGCCTTTTTAAAAAAATATTTTATTTATTTATTTATTTTAGAGAAAGAAAGAATGGAAGTAGAACCAGAGGCAGAGGGAAAGAGAGAGAGAATCCTCAAGAAGACTACCCGCTGAGCACAGAGCCCGAAGTGGGGCTCATTCTCACTACCCTGAGATCATGACCTGAGCCGCAATCCAGAGTCAGGCACTTAACTGACTGAGCCACTTAGGAACCCTCAAAAGCAGTGTGTCTTTTTAACCAGAATAATTTAGTATGAAATTCTAAACTCCAAAGCATGCTGGAGGAAGGGGGCAATCCTTTGACCTATTTGAACATTGCCCTGGGTGACTTGCCTAAAATCAAATCTTCTGTCCATTTGCAAAAGCAACCATGGTATATAAGCCAAATAATGTTGCTATCAATTCAGGTGTCATAAATATCTCTTATATTAAGCATTATATATAATATTTGGTATTCAGTGGTGAATATTATGTTCTGTATTAAAACTTTGAGATGTTGGGGCGCCCAGGTGGCTCAGTGGGTTAAAGCCTCTGCCTTCGGCTCTGGTCATGATCCCAGAGTCCTGGGATCGAGCCCTACGTTGGGCTTTCCACTCAGCGGGGAGCCTGCTCCCCCCTTTCTCTCTGCCTGCCTCTCTGCCTAATTGCAACCTCTCTCTCTCTCTGTCAAATAAATAAAAATTTTAAAAAATTTTTGAGATGTTATCAGTTAGGCGAACAAAATATGCTAGCAGTGTCCAGTGGGGCTTAAGAGATGGTCACAGACAAACTGCTGCTACCAGGCCTTCTTTCTTACCTATTTTCCCAAAGATACCCTATCAGCGGTGAAACTGTTCAGGATTTAACAGGCTTTTTATTTTTTTAATTTTTTTTATTTTTAATTTAGTTTTCTTTTATGGGGCGCCTGATGGCTCAGTCATTAAGCGTCTGCCTTCAGCTCAGGTCAAGATCCCAGGGTCCTATGATCAGGCTCCCTGCTCAGTGGGAATCCTGCTTCTCCCTCTCCCACATCCCTTGCTCATGTTCCCTCTCTTGTTGTGTGTCTCTCCCTGTCAAATAAATAAATAAAATCTTTGAAAAATAAAATAAAAAATAAAAGTTGTTTTATTCTAGTATAGCTTTCCAGATCATATACTCAATTAAAAGGCCATTTGTGCAAAATACGAAGCCCTTAAAAAAAATCTGCAGCCTCTGGGCCAATGACCACCTTCCACAAGTTATTACAAATCATTAAGCTAATCATAAGCAAACTCTTGTAAATACATTCCAGGATTACTTTTAGGCATCAGATATGCCTACATACTATACAGAGTTGGTTTATATTCAATGCCCTAATTTCAAATGTATTAAGTATACATATTTATTTTAACAGTTTATTAACACAGACTAAATTATTTTTTACATATGTATATATTTCTCAGTGTACTAAAATTCTGTTAGTTTTTTTTGTAGTTTACAGGTGTACTACAGAATATGTCAATATAAAAGACTAGATTTCCTAGGAGTTTAAGACCATTGATGGCAAGGACAAAATCAAATTTATTAATCTATTTATTAGAGAAAAAATCTATTTGTCAAATAAAAGTATTTATTATTTAAGAATTTTTAAAAAATTTTTTTAGAAGATTTTACTTACTTGACAGAGACAGAGAGAGAGAGAGAGAGATCACAAGCAGGCAGAGAGGCAGGCAGAAAAAAAGGGGGAAGCAGGCTCCCCGTCAAGGACAGAGCCTGATGCAGGGCTCAATGTGGGGCTGGATCCCAGCACCCTGAGATTATGACCTGAGCTGGAGGCAGAGGCTCAACACACTGAGCCACCCAGGTGCCCCTTATTTAAGAAATATTACCTGAAGTAAGAGGTAAGTATCATGCAGATTTTTTTCATTTTTACTATATATTTAGACATATGTACATATTTTTTTTCTTACAACAATATCTAGACATTTTACTTAGAAATAAGAATAAATACCTGAATAAACTGAAGTTGGAATGATTATTTCTATGTTTGGTAGTGGTTACTTATGTTATTTTTCCTGATTTTAACTGTTCACCCAGCTCTCAGCTCTTAGAAATCAAAGTATGGATACTCAATTAGTAGTCAATTAAAAAATCCCTAAATTTGTGTGACCCTGTTATCCTAAAATCCCTAGAACTTTGAAGAGTTGTAAAATGTTTCTGAACATAGAAATATAGGTACTAGAAAGAATTTATGATTTCCAGCAAAAACTTAAGCAAACAAAACATTAACTTCTAAAAGATATGGTGGTCATATTCTATTTCTAATTCCCTGCAGTCATGAAAAAAAATCACTGTATATGGTGTGTTACTCATGGATTCATTAAATTTTTGGTCTGAACTATAGCAATCACAAAATTTCAGGAAATTTGAAAAAGGGGAAGAATTACACACAATCCTACTATCCAAACACTGCCATTATGTATTTAAAGAACAACCTATTATAACATTTCTGAGATGAAACGGCTCTTACTCATTACGACACTTAAAATTTCATCTTGTTTTCTAGAAATTGTGCCGAGCATTTCACAAGCTTGGTATTATTTTAAGATCTTATAAACCTCATGAAGTAGGTTCTCTTGGGACTTTCATTTAGGAGAGGAGTAAACCAGGCTTGAAAAAGTTCAGTGACTTGCCCAAGGCCATTCACTGAGCAAGAGGAAGAGAAGGGGTCTGAACTGACACCTACCTTTATCCTGGCAAGTCTTCTAGTTTTACCAGATGAAAAAAGAAGTCGTAGAGAAGTTAAATGAGTTACCCGAAGCACCAGAACTAGTTTTGATTATGAATATGGTTAGCCTTGATTATCATTTGTATAATCTGTCTGGATCACTTGAATCCTAATATTCAACATTTCTTTTTAGAGTTAGTGTTGGCTTTAAGCCTCTGGTAAATCAGTAATATCCCATCCTCTTCCCACCTACCTATACCAGTGACTCTCAACTTCTCCTGGAAAAATACTGGTCCTTTAAAAAATACAGGGGCTTGGATCCAACCCCTAGATTTTTAAATTCCGTTGATCAGGGATATGGCCTGGGCTAACAGCCTTCCAGGCGATTCTAATGTGCACCTAGGGTGGCAAAGCACTGACCTATACAAAGAATATCTGCCCATCAACCATTTTACACATACTCTAAATGCTTTAGGTTGTTATATCACCTTCTAGAATTTATGTTATGTGGTTAAAGTATTTTCATGATTTGTATGCCTAAAAGGAACAAATTAAGATAAATTGAAATATGTACAAATGACACATAAAAAAGGAGTAAATAAAGCATCAAGTTGAACTGAAATATTAAGTTTCAAGCCCTGATGATGTATCTAATTATACCAAATGTAATTTAATCCATGATGTAGCCCTCTGCTTCTAGTGTTTACATCAGTTAAGGAAATATGGTTCCATTTAAATATGTCACTTAGGTAATTTGTAATCTGAAGCAAAGACATTCTTTGGGTCTATGGGTTTATAGGAAACAGTCCAATATGGTTAAGGTCACATTCTCTAGCATTGCTTGTGAATTACTAAAATGAACTACAGAATTTTTATTTGTATTTGCGTCTGACTTAAAATGAAATTATGAACCAGAACTAATCCCCCAAATTACGTTTTCGCATCTGTGAGAAACCTGCCCATTCCCCAAACTGCTTACCTGAGCAAATGGAGTCACAATCAAGTCATCTCCATGTCTGAAAAACAAACCAAATCTCATGTTAGAAATTATAACTCTATGACCACTTTTGATCAGTACTAAATAATAAGTTGAACTTTCATAAATTTCCATAGAGAATTACAGTAATTCCATCCTTACTCTTCAGCACATGTTCCTCCCAGCCAGTGGACTGAAAAACTGTCTCCTGGGATGTTAACCATTGTCCGGCTCCCTGGGCTAAAAGGGGCTTCTTGATCACCAAGCAAGGTCACTGTTGCTTATTACGTGCACAGGATATACAACAGGAGAAACAGATTCTGGCTGTGGGTCCCGAGTTTTACTCGTGACTTCTTATCGTAGGCATTAGTGAGAGGTGCTGCGGAAGGAGCTAGCAACCGCAGGGGCCTCAGTGAGAGGCCCCTGGACCATCTAACACTTGAAGGTGATGAGCATCGAGTGTTCTGCATCACGGTGTGTGAGTTTGGACAGGCTAGCAATTGTAGAGGACGCGGGACTGCATCATACACTAATAAAAACCCGGAGAGACTTTTCGACTGACTCACGTCCCGCCGCTGTAGCAAATGGGGCAATGTTACCTCGTGTGTGCTGTTGCTGCAGCAACGTCAGCCACACCGAGCCTGGATGCAGGAGCAAGGTGTCAGCGTGACGTGTCTCAGAGAAACCGGGAAAGGCAAGGAAGGTTGCACAACATTCTACTTGGAGGAAAGTGAGGAACTGGGGCCCAGAGTTCTTTCGGGGTATTTCTTAGCACGGGTGACTTGTGGGAAACATTTCCAAAATCTCCATGGGGTATTTCGCGATCTACCTAGCTGAAGCTCTTTCATGGAAAATAAATGTAATTACTCTACACAGAAAGCTTCCTGGACGTGACTTTGGCTGAGAACATTGCAACTGAACTACGCACTCAGTCCATGAACAATTCTGGAAAGGACTGAACGACCTCAAACACCACCCATGGAATGTTTCAGCACAAGCAGCATATGGGTGACGTCAGTACACGGATCGTTACCAACGATTAGACCATTTGTTACGGCCATGATCAAATTACACAGAGATCTTGAAATTCAAAGTATGGGAAAATAAAAAGCAGGAAAGGTTGGAACACACTCTAAGGGGAATAGGCTATTTTGCACTCCTTCGCTCCGGGATTACATTTGGGGGTGGGGAAGCACCTGATTTTTCTGTAGATTATTCAGATGCTCAAAATTAAAGTAATATGAAATCTACATGTTTTCCCAAGGGATAGTTTTTCCCTCCCATTTCATTCTTTATAATTACCTGCTTACAAAGTTTATTTTCTACGAATTAAGTTATGATGACCAAGGCACACCACTAATCTGAAACTGATCCCTGGAAATAAGTCTTCTCATTTTTTACATGAACTACATTGGATGACTCTAAAGCAAAAAGGGTGTGAATATTTATTAAAACATGAATTCTTTCTTCAGTTGTATTTTACTCCGAGGCTCTGTAAAAGATATATTTAGAATATAAAATATTTAGGATGATTTACCAGTCCTGTTTCCCTTCCCTGTCAAAGCAGAGAGAAAGACAGCTATAATTTTAATAATGGAGATACTTCATTCTATTGAATTGCTTAGAAATTGTTTTTGCCAAATATCTCAAGATCATCTCATTTCAGTAAAAGTAAAATTATTTCTACTCTTCCAATGGGCAAATGTCCTCAATCAAGGGCAGGCTATATCCTATCCTTTTCTTTTCAAAGTGATGTAATGCTTAAATAATCTTTGAATATACAGCAAATACAAAACTTTCAAGCCTTTGTCTAGTTCTCACCTCAATCCTGACGTGTCTTATCAGACCTACTGTCACAAGTACAATGGTGCAAGTAAAATACATGTCATTTTGTGTAGGGAAGAAAACAAAATATTATGTGAACATATATTTTAAATGTACCCTGTAATATGCTTATAATAATAAAGATTAAGTTCCAAGGAGATTCATTTTGTTATTATCTATACTTTGGCTTAAAGTATGTGTGAGTTTTAATCACCTGTAAATACACACACACACACACACACACACACACACACACACGCCTATGATAGAACATAATTCTGAAATGCTGCATTTGAATGACCTTCCCAACAAGGAACTTTTTAAACAAAGAAACTCAGCCAATAAAAGCACAGTTAGAAGGAGTTATAGTACCATACAATGAGATTACTGGGGCTCCCTAAAGTGGAAGAGACTACGAGGATCCCCTATAATCTGATGACAAGTTAGATTCAAATTCACACAGTGAGCATTGTCTGGAGACTTGAAATTGGACGTCCTGGTGATATGATTCTTCGGAAGAGGATTATGTAATATTGTCTCTCTTTTAAATAAAATCAAACAAACAGAGCAACAACAAACTTTAATAAAAAAGGAAGAGGAACTGCTTTAAGGAAAGAAAATAGCTTTTGCAGGGGGATTGGTATATTTATAGGGACAGGCGGGAAGGGAGTGATATGGGATGGAGGTGAGATCGGAAAAGAGGCTCCAGTTTGGACACTGTATGTACATATGCATGTGTGTATGTGTGCGCGTGCGCGCGTGTTTGCGTGTGTGTGTGTGTGTGTGTGTGGTATGTATGCGTGCATGCAGGTGGGCAATGAGGTCATTCGTACCCAGGTAACAGTCACAGCAGTAAGTGCCAGGCACCTCCAGTCTCATGCTGTGGAAGGAGGTCCTCAGGAGCTCACTCCGGCTACCACGCATCGAAACACAGTCACCCAGTCTAGGCAGGGAGGGCTGGCTGTCCCTTCTCTCAGGAAGAACTTGCTAACGTGCACTGCTGAATTTTCTCCCTCAAGGAGGAATGACAATGAAAGTCAAGAACTACTTTCTGGACCTTTGGCCATCCTTTCCCTACTTCTGTATCACTTACTACTTTATTTTCTGCCCTCATTCTTCCCACAATAAGAAGCCAGAAACATCAGCCAAAAGCTGAAGGAGAAAAACCCAAAAGCAAACCCCCACGGGAGGCTTCATCGGGATCTGGAAACTATTCAAATCCTTAAATGTGGCAAAGCCTCTGGTTATCTACCAAAATGAATCCAACCAACAGCAGCATCTGTAAACTAGCTCATTTCAAAATTGTGTTGAAGCATACGAGTCCGATACTTCTCCACGCTTCATGATGGCCAAAGCAGAAGGAAAAGCAGATGATGTTAATCAGAAGAAAGTTTTACTTTATTAATCAAAGACCCTAATCCTCTGATACCAAAAGCACTAAGGGCCACAAAGTCCCAACTGCCACCAAAGAACGTGCCCAGCAGTGACAGCATGTCAAGCAGTTGTATGAATGAGCACCTCTGACGTGAAACTGAAGGCTTACTTTCTGAATTGAATCTCAGGCAGACTTCTAGGTCTTCTGTGCTTCACTCGGTCTGGCTCTAAAACTAGAAAGAAATTCTCCCCTGGAGTTTGTCAGAGAGGATTAGGGAACGGATAAACTTACAGATGACTGCTCTTTTGAAATCCTGGTGTTTTTCTTCCCTTTGACTCAAAACTATTACCCGTTCCCCAACTCACCCTTGATCCAGCTCTTCTGGAATGGTAGAGAAACAAGTATGTTTTCATTTCTAGAATGTACATAAAAATGTTTCTGGACACGCAGGCTATCTGACAACCCCCAAGAAGTAGCCACAGGAGGAACACATCTACTCACCACTATACTCCCATGTTCACAGAAGTATGGACATATAAAATACACAAACAGACATGGAAACAGATTTCTATGCTTGACCTTATAAAAAGATGATATATACATTTTGAATGTAAATCACATATTAACTGTAGAAACTTTGGAAACACACACAAAAAAACAACCTTGCAGAACTACTCAAAAATAACTGTCAATAACATTTTACTTCCAGATGCATGTAAGCACATGTGTGTTATATATGAATTTTGTGGAATGCACGATTTCTTACACAATTAGAATCATACTGTGTATTTCATTTTATATCTTGCTTTTAACATTAAACATAGTGGGTCATGAAAAACTGTACATGCCTTCATACTTTTAAAACATTTTTAATAATTTCAGTCTATTTTTAGTAATCTCTAAATTTTTCAAGTAGATATCAATCCAAATGTATTAAAATCTAAGAGCTGATTCTATTTTAAAATTAAAACAATTTTAAATAATGTGTGAATACTCAAATTCATTTCAATTCTTCATTCCTTTAAAAATAACCCACTAAAAATGTGTTTATTTCGATAAAATATTCATAAGACAAAACTAAATACTAAAATAGTACATGAAGAATTGGATTTGCTGAGTACAAATTCGTAAAGATGTCAAATATTTTATGTTGTTACCCTTTTAAATTAAAATCACAAAACTATGGTTTCAGACAATAAAGGTATTATAGAAAATATGGCTCCCAAGTACATTTTGTGAAACTAAATTATATTTTTTCAAAGATATCATTTTAAAAAGGTCATCTGTTTTTTTCAAAAAAAGTAATGTTAGCTTTGAGAAACTACAAATGTCACATTTAAGAATATAGGGGCGCCTGGGTGGCTCAGTGGGTTAAAGCCTCTGCCTTCGGCTCAGGTCATGATCTCAGGGTGCAGGGATCGAGCCCCGCATTGGGCTCTCTGCTCGGCAGGGAGCCTGCTTCCCCCTTTCTCTCTGCCTGCCTCTCTGCCTACTTGTGATCTCTCTGTCAAATAAATAAACTCTTTAAAAAAAAAAATATAATGACTCCTTGAGACACTTGGGTGGCTCAGTCGGTTAAGTGTCTGCCTTTGGCTCAGGTCATGATCACAGAATCCTGGGATCGAGTCCCACATCGGTCTCCCTGCTTGAGGGAAAAGCAGGGAAGCCTGCTTCTCCCTCTCCCTCTGCTCTCCATCTGCTCGTGCTCTCTCTCTCTTAAATAAATAAAATCTTTAAAACAAAGAATATAATGAACCTTTTAAAATTACTTATGAAGAAGATGTCATGATTTTGGTAAACTCCTACTAGGCATTATACTGCTAAAACAAACAAAAAACAAATGAAAAAATGTGCTTCATTTGTATCAGATTCATCTGATGACATTGCTCCTCTGGATCACTTGGCCTTTTAATTTAGAACTGGCTCCACTCTAAGTTAAAAAAAAAAAAATAGTACCCAAGTTATGGAACCCCAAGGAATGAAGTTCCTTTGTAACAAAACCAACCTCTCCCAGATCTGAATCTGATTTTCCTCTTTGAAGCTACTGCCATGTACAATTCAAGAAGTCCATTACCACAAAATTTGGTCCTGTAGTCGAAAGTCACAACTACCAAAACTTGCATTTTGGCAGGAATGTTCAACATTTTATTGAGAACCCAAAATAATATAAATTAGTATAAGGGCAAAATTAAAGCTCTTCAGTATTTTATAAGGTAGTATCCTCCAATTTGAATTTTTTCAGTGTCAAACTCCTAGCCACATTTATGTGTATTTGTATATATGATTTATGGTATTTTGATAATGCTAACTATAACTATCAGTCATCAAGTTGGAATATTTATACTAACTGAAGAGTACCTTTGTATTTATATTCCATACCAGCACAAAAAAGAAAAAAAAAAAAACACAAAAGCTTATAGCTCTTTCCTCAATTTTAACAGATAAATAAGCTAATATAAATACAGGTAAGGGGCACCTGGGTGACCTAGTCAGTTGATCATTGGACTCTTGGTTTTGGCTCAGGTTATGGTCACACAGTCTTGGGATCAAGCCCAGAGTTGGGCTCTGAGATCACTGGTGAGTCTGTTTGGGATTCTCTCTCTCTCCCTCTGTTCCATCCTGACCCCTCTTCTCTATAATAAACAAACAAATCTTTTTTTTTTAAATAAATAAACAAATCTTAAAAAAATAAACAGGTAAATGAGGACATCTAAGTTCTTATGTCTATGGAGAAAAAAGTCTATCTTATTACTTTTAACCCCTTCTTTACCCTTGAATTGTAATTTCCTAATATACTTGAGTGATAACTTGTTCTGAAGTCTTTTTCACCGATGCCCTGTGGAATAACTCAACGTCTTATTGGTTTTAGCACCGGAGGCCTTGTAATATGTTACCATTATTTTTTTTTTAATTTCTTAAACTGGGCCTTCAATATGATTATTTAAAAAAAACAGTATAAATATCAAACAAAATTGTAAATAGTAATGGCAATAATCACAAAGAATGATAATGATTATAAAACAATAATGATAACATTTATTGAGTGATTACTGTGTGCCAGGCACTGTGCAAAGCACTTTACATTGAGTATTTCTTTTTTTTTAAGATTTTATTTATTTGACAGAGAGAAACACAGCGAGAGAGGGAACACAAGCAGAGGGAATGGTAGCGGGAGAAGCAGGCTTCCTGTTGAGCAAGGAGCCCGATGCGGGGCTCGATCCCAGGACCCTGGGATCATGACCTGAGCCGAAGGCAGACGCTTAACGACTGAGCCACCCAGGCACCCCTACATTGAGTATTTCTTATTAAAGTCTTTTTGTAGGTGAGGAAAGGAAAACTCAAGGACAAAAAGTCGCATGCCTGTGGAGTGATGAGGCCAGGATTCAAATTTGAGCAGCATGACTTTGGTGGGTCTGCACTTAAATACTGCAAATCTGTAACTGTTATATACAGATACAGAATATATATATATGATTTTATTTATTTGACAGAGAGAGAGAGAGATCACAAGTAGGCAGAGAGGCAGGCAGAGAGAGGAGGAAGCAGGCTCCCTATTGAGCAGAGAGCTCGATGCAGGGCTCGATCCCGGGACCCTGAGATCATGACCTGAGCCGAAAGCAGAGGCTTTAGCCCACTGAGCCACCCGGGTGCCCCATATCTGTAATATGTTTATCATTGCCAAAAGCACATTTGAAACAATGCCCAACCTCTAGTACATTTTCCATTTCATGAAGGTGATATGTATGATAAAGACAACAAACAGAAATTACAGAAAAGTACCAAAAATAAAAAATAAAAAACCAAACTAAACACAAAAAACCCCTATAATTACCAATGACTTACAAAACATAACAAACTTTGCCTACCTACTGATTTGCATGTCCTTCCACCCTAAAATAAAATAATAAATGCAATGAAATGAAATAATTTTTGGTTTCTAACCAGGTGATAGTTCTGGTTGATATTTGAATATCATATGTCCATATTCAGAGTGTAGCAAGACTGTATGCATGCTGTATGTAACAAAGTCCTCTGAAGGAGGCATTTATGTGCCTATACATTTATATATAAGTATATGTAAATATGTGTGTGCATGCGTGCGCGTAATCCTTAGGGAAATTTTCTGGGCTCTCTTTCTCTTGACATAAGTATGTTGGTTTTCTACTTCTGTACCTCAAATAAGAGGGAAAAAAGTTACTGTGGGAGAGAAAAACCACTACCATTCTCATTAGCATAAAGAGAATTTACTTTATTATTTTCCCTGTGTGACTCAATGGAAAAAACTCTTTAAAGAACATTGTTCTGCAAACATTACATTTTAAGGACTATTTCATATGATTAAAACATCATCTAATGTGTCCATGCAGACCCTGCATTCTGGAGTGGGGTAGGACTTATATAGGAAATTCTGTGCCTTCCTCTTAATTTTGCTGTAAAATTGAAACTGCTCTAAAAAATAAATTCCTACAGCTAATATTTATATATATATAGAAATGGATGTGACCTTTAGAAATGGATGTGACCTTAGAAGTTATTTAGTTTTCTGAAATTTAAACCATTTGCTCACTTCTTACTCACATTTTAAGAATTAGAGCCAAGACTAGTACTTAACCCCCCAAATTCTTAAAACTCCTCACTGTTTTGCCCACGTGTGCTCTTCTCACATGCACTGATAAAGCAAACAGAAGTGGAGTTAATGCAGCCTGAGTAAAAAATTCTCTAGTCTGAAGTGTTATCTCTTCTTTATTTGTCATAAAACAAAAATTTAGGCATCATTAGAGAAGGTACGGGGTTACCAGTCAATCCCCTCAAATTTGTTAGTTATATGATGGTACAAAAGACAATCTCTTTTTAAAACTATGTATCAAAACCTTTTCCAATTTTAGTAAGTTAAAAATGTGTATAGACAGTCACTAAGCATATTGGTTATTTTGTTTAAGAAAAACCACTACAATGGAGGGATTCTCCCAGGGGTGTGGTTATCACAAATTACTTTCACCACTTTGAGTAAGGACTTCCGTGGAGGGGGAGGACTGAAGGGACAGCTGAGGACTCAGCAAGCTTTCACAAGTACCCTCACTTTGTGTTCTAGGAACAGGTTCTTCTTTCACAGAAATGTATCTCATTCAACTGTCCCATTCTTAAGGTCAGTGACCCTGCCCTCTGGGTTTTTCTCCAGCATGAGTTTTAGGAAGAAAGATTTATGGGGAGCTAATGCAACAACTGAAAGATCTTCATGTGGTAACAGGATAGAGGAGATTAAAAAGAAGGGCATGATAAAATAGAGAAGATTAAGAGCAGTACGGTTTTATGCATGCCTACTATGTGCCAGACGCTGTGTTCTACTGGCACAAAGTATTTAATTCTGATGACTGAATTAAAAGGATGCTCATATTCCCATTCTAAGATAAGGAACTAGGCTCAGGGAACCTAAGTAACTTGGTGTTGGTCATGCCCTTGGCCAGTGGTAGAGTTCAATGGTTTCCAAATGCCAAGCTGAGAGCTGGTGCTTGCCCAATAGAATTGGTCCTTGTCAAAACAAAAACAAACACGGACCATGGGCTGAGGTTTCAGACAAGGTAAACACAAGTTTTCCCTTTTGAAAACTCTCCTTCATTCTGAGATTATGCCCTCTCTTTTTTATTGAAATGAAAATGCCCTTTAAAAATAAACTGATTGTGTATATTGAAGAGGATTTTCTTGCTAATGTCCTTTATGTGGCAGAGTATGTGCTCTACAATCCTTGGTCAGTCTCTCAGGCAGTTTTTGAAATCTTACTGGGTTATGAAATCCCAAGGCACAGAAATGTATAGTGTAGCTGGATTTAAACATAGGCTTTTAAAATAAGTATTTTGTTTCTACCACACCATGTTGCTTTCTGCATGCTTAATGGATTCAGACTATTCTGCAGCCTCATAGTAGCACATATCCCAGACTTGGAAACAGCAACTGTCCAAGAGAAATTTCGGCAAAGATGGAAATATTAAATATTCTCTATCCATGTTGTCCCAAACAGTATCCATTAGCCACATGTGGTTGAAATGTGGACTTGAAACAGTACCCATTAGCCACATGTGGTTGAAAAAATAGGACTTGAAATGTGCCTAGTGTGACTGGGAAACTGAATTTTGCTTTTATTTAATTTTTTAATTTAAATTATGAGAAGGTCATATGTGGCTAATGGCTATCACCTTAACCACTGCAACTCTTAAGCAACCCTTAGAGAACTTCAGTTGCAACTCTTCTGAGGGAAGACAATCTTTAACATAACTGAAAAAAAAAAGAGTATCTACGCTAAGCCTGGAGGCAAAAGAATGTTGGTATATTAATATGACAAAAATTCCTGATTGTTTGGCAAAGGCCCTAAGATTAAAAGATTTGCCCAGAATCCCATCAAGATTCTTCATTCCTCAAGGAGAAAAAGAGATTTCAGTTTAATTGTTTTACTTATTTATTACATTCTCATCTAAAGGCTGTTGGACCTGCCAGCAAATGCCATAGGGTTGATCAAAACATTATGTTCAGGGTCAAGATACCTGAATTCTAATTGGAGTGTGTGTGTGCATGCATGTCCTCAATCACATGCAAGACACAACATTATTGAGCAGAATTTTGTGATTTCTAAAATTGAGCTTATGATAGTTTCCTTAGTTTTCCTAATATGATCGTTCTGAGGATCAAGCATTATACTTCCTGGGAGAATTCTCCATCACTATAAAGACACTACGGATGCCAGACAATTTGAAGAACATATTCCTCCTCTGTATCCTTCTAAGCATGTATGAATTACTTGTCAAGAACTAACGGTATATACTGCACTCCACAAAGAGTCTACCGAAATTTAGCCACAAAGGAGGGAACGTGGTAGATCTTGTGAACATCCCAAACTTGACCTGATGAATGTAAGGTTTGCTCAGGAATCTTTGAAACAGTTTTTTGTCACTTTTCTCCTGTGTTTGAAGAGCTGGATTTCAGACAAGCTGTCTGCCTGGTAAACAACTAGTCCCCTTCCTTGATAAACAGTACAAGACAGGCTACCTGTCAACAATGTGAAAGAAACAAATGAGACCCCAAGCAATAGTGAAACGTGTTAGAAATTTTACCTCATCTCTATAGTAGGTCTAATAAATGAATAGAAACTCAAGTGTATCAAACATAAAGATTACATATAAAAGACAATATGTGCATGTCAACACACGCAATTAACTCTATGATTTAATGTAAAATATTTCTTTTAGTCAACTGCCTTCTGTTTAGTTTCTGTAGAAATGTATTCATAATTGAAAATAATGATTGGATGACAGTTTTGTTCTACTGCACTTAAAAGAGTTGCCATAGGACCTATAGATAACCCAGAAATCGTAATGCATGTTTTCTGACTTTTCTGGCAAAACAAAACAAAAAACCAAAAATCAAACAGAGACAAAAAAAAAAAAAAAAAACCAGCCCAACAAACACAACTGGCCTTGCTGCAGAGAACAAACTCAGCTTGAAGTTCTCTAAGTTGCAAAGAAGGATTAGAGGTTTTGAGACAGGGAAACACGAGATCTGCACATAGCCTTGTTCTCCCTGGGAGTGAAACAAGGAGCTGAAAGGTCTTGGTTAGGGACCATTCACAGCCATTTACAAGGAGACAACGTCATCGACTGAATTGCTTCAGTGATTCTCTGTCGCAGGGCATTTGCAGGGGTGCACGAAGCCTCTCCCTCTCCTGCTTTTCACTTGTCCATCTCCAGTGAGAAGTGTAGAAACCGACGTCTTACAGATGTCTAGACAGAACTGTCCACTAAGCAATGACAACACGTTTTGCTGCACCAAGGTCAGGAAAACCCCTGAAATCCCAAGACAATGGAAAGCTGACACAAAACCAAAGAGAAATTCCAATAGGCAGGTGGAATAATTGCACTATTTCTGTAGCAAATCTCACCTGAGCTACACAATGAAGTGCCAGGAATCTGATAGAAAAGCCCAGTGTTTGATATTCTTTATTTGATTTTTCTGAAGAAAAAACATGGATCTGGTTGAAGGCATTCTTTGTCTGTTTTTGTAATAGTATATCTTTAAATGTTTCATATTACATGGGTTTAGCGAGAACGAATTACTCATACCCCTTAATACATCTTATCTCAGGAAACACATCCCATAAACATTCCAGCACTGTGATTATTTTTTCTTATAAGGCTCAGACAACAGTACAGAAGACATTGAGAATAATTCGCTAGGGGTCTAAGGGTGACAAGCAAAATAAATACTTAAAGTCACTGATATGGTAGTGAAAACAGGGATATATATACACAGGAATCTTAATATTGTCTGGTTAAGTCTCCTTTTCTATTTAGAATTTACAAAAAAGAAAGAAAGAAAGAAAGAAAGAAAGAAGAAAGAAAGAAAGAAAGAAAGAAAGAAAGAAAGAAAGAAAGAAAGAAAGAAAGACAAGAATGCATGATACCAACAAAGTTTTCTCTTCTTTTCATGGGCCCATAATTTCTTCAGAAAGTACCCTGGCATGGAGTGGGCACTGTCAATATTTGCTGAATGAGGAAAAGCATCACACTCTCATTTAAAAATGCACTGAGTAATACACCCATTTTTTGGAATGTGGTCGAAGACCCAGATTGGGCACCTCTCTCAGGAATGGACAGCCTTATTTCTCCAAGCCTGTCACCAACTGCCCATTCCTACCATCCACCATCGAAATTTAAAATTTAGATTATTTTCATTTTCTAACACACTGCTGCATGATTTTCATTTTAGTCCTCCTGAATGCACAGGGGAAAGGGCATGGGGGAAAGGAAACAAATGAGAGCCACCAGGTCTGGTGTCCACAACCGAAAGAACTAGAACCTCTTTCGTAAGGGCCATGTGCCCCTTACGAGTCAAGAGACAGGAAGAGCCAATAATTTCAACCCGTGTAACTCACCGAGGGCCACTCTGCACTGACAACACTGGACAGGCTACTGTGCTAGTTTTTCTTACGGAAGATGGCTTTCAGAATTTCCTGATTTTAGTTAGTTTATTTGACTCACAAATTGCTCTGAGGCATTGTGTTCTTGATATGCCCTGAAAAACAAGGCAGTTCCTCCTCGGCCGGGGTTGATCTAAGTTTGTTCAAGCTACCCTTTCTTCTCATTTTTTAAAAAGTAGATGTTACCCTTTGTTAAGTATTAGGTCTAAGGTAAAAGTAAAGCTGCATAATTAAATATCTAGAAGTTTAAATAGTTCATCTTCACAGTGCCTTTCTCTCTTTGGTATGGGAGTTGAGGAACACTCAGGTGACTACTTTTCTGTTTCTTTTTTTTTTTCTCCACAAATACAACTAGAGTCCAAACACCAAGGAACATGCAGGACATGAAGGAAATTCAGAAAGGAAAATGGCATGCTAAACATTAGGGCAAACTCCCCTGAAGGTGTAAAAGATTATAGTAATCTTATCACAGAAATAATTAATTTTTTTCGAGACAGATTGTGTGATGGAGGGGGAGGGGCAGAGGAAGAGAAAGAGAAGCTTAAAAGCAGGCTCCACGCCCAGTGCAGAGCCCAGTCTGGGGCTCGATCCCACAACCCTGAGATCGTGACCTGAGCCGAAATCAGGAGTCGGATACTTACCCGACTCAGCCACCCAGTCACCCCAGAAATAATGAATTTTTAATGTTTGGTTTTTCCCCTTTTCTTTTTTCCACCTGCTTTAAGAACTTTTCAAGACTAATATTTACCTCTCCATCTCCCCTAAAACCTCAAGATATATCTATTACTTTGACAGCAACAATCAAGGGGTATTAGAAAACATAACTTAATCAGTTATTTAAAAGACTGGAACAGGGGCTCCTGGGTGGCTCAGCCAGTTTAGTGGCTGCTTTCAGCTCGGCTCATGATCCCAGGGTCCTGGGCTCCCTGCTCAGGGGGCAGTCTGTTTCTTCCTCTTCCTCTGACCCTCGTCCCCCCTTGTGCTATATCTCTCTCTCTCAAATAAATAAATAAAATATTTTAAAAAATAAATAAAAGACTGGAGCACAGTACAATGAGACCCAAACACACTGACACTATCTTGCCAGAAAAATATATTAAATTCAACTCTTTAGTTTTACCCTATTTCATTAACAAATACGATCATTCAAAATGTCAGAACATTAACACTTTCTTTTTATGATTCTTTTAAAGGCTTGAGATTAAAAACATATGATATGTGTACTTGGCTGGTATTTTTAATTCCTTAATTCAAAGACTGAAGAAGTATGTTTAAATACTTTATAAGTATTATTTTTTTAGCATTCATGGGAGTCCTGTTTTTTATGTATTTTTGTTATTGTTGTTGTTGTTGTTCTTATTTTGGTTTCTTGAGATAGAAATAAAATGACCTCACTGGACAAAGAAGTGGAACTTTTTAAAAAGAGAATAAAAAAAAGCAGCAAAGAAGGTATCATAGTAGCTGATGACCCAAGAAAACTTTGCCAGTAGAGCTCTTGGTATTTAACGGTTAGTATTAAGTATCTGCCTCAATTCGCTACAGTAATAATAGTAATAGTGATCAACCCATTGGGAGTGGAAAAAAAAAAAGCCTGGTTTCTCTGGCTCATTTTCAAAATTATACCGACTTTGGACAGTAATAAAAGATTTTGTTTTATCTTTTACTTGGGGTCCTCGCAGAATTAGAAATGAAACAAATTCTCTATTCTAGAGCTCAACAAGAAGTTCATGGCTTTCAATCTGTCGAGTCGTTTTTTTCTTTCTCTTAACACAGTCTCTCTTCACACACACATTCGATTTAGCTCCAGTCCTAAGGACATGTATAAACACCCTAACACAGAGGTTCTCAGACTTTCTCAGTTCACAACACTCCTAGCTTCTTAGCAATTGTTTACAGCATATCATTGGCCAAAAGAAATACTGAATAGTTCCAAATATTAAGTAGTTAGGTCCAAACTGCTGAGGACTACACAACTTCTCACTTTGGAACAAGATCGGATACTTCCTCCCCCTTATCCTGTTCCACGATGATTTTTGTTCAGCACCTGCTTTTGATCACAGCAATCGCCAAAAACTTGGTTTGGCAAAGCGCTGGTATCAGAGAAAGAAAAGTAATGGCCTAAAGTTGAAACTGGGAACTACGTCTAGCTCTCGGTTCCCCAGGTGACTGATAGATGTTTTGACGTCTCCCTTAATACATCCCAGGCAGCCATGTGAGTTCCCGCGGTGCCCCAGGGACCGCGGCACTTATTTTGAGAACCTTGGCCCTGGTCTCCTTACTCTCACCCCACAGATGATGGGATGAGAACTCCTTAGTTGAGAAAATTCAGGAATAATGGCAGAGATTATGTGGCCACGATACCTTTCCATGTTGAGATCACGTTAGAGGATTCTCAAATGGTAGATTAAGGTTAAGAAAGGAGATGGACTCACTAGTGTAGTAAGATCTAAGATCTAGCTAGGTGGGAGTATAACATTTTCATGCGGATCCTGGGAGGACTAGAACTTTTGCAATGCAACGTGTCTTTTTCTTTTCTTTTTAATGATTTTGTTTATTTATTTGAGAGAGAGAGGGAGAGCGAGCACAGTCAGTGAAGAGGGGCAGAGGGAGAAGCAGACTCCCGGCTGAGCAGGGAGCCTCACGTGGGGTTTGATCCCAAGACCCTGAGTTCACGACCTGAGCCAAAGGCAGAAGCTTAACCTACTGAGCCACTCAGGCGCCCCTTATTTTTCTTTTTAGAGATCTAGTAATGCCATGCAAGAATAATGTAACCTGTAACCGAAGAGATGGATAGACATATAAACAATCATCCTTCCTTTTTCAAACCCAGGACTGGAGGCGGCACGGCGTCCTTCCACTCAAGTGGGGAAGAATGGCTAGGACTGAAAACTCACATGAGGGGCTCGAGAGGTGGTGAGGGAGTTGTTAACTGCTAAAGAAAGGGTAGCAATTTGAGAAATGGATGAAGGATAACTTCCATTACCTGACAGAATGTCCACATGGGGCTGATCAATGGACTGATCAATGCAGTCTTGTACTTCTATAGGATGAAGGGGACTAATGAGCTAGACTGCCAGGTGGGCCCCCATTTTCTATGATAGGTCGAGTCCACTCACCTCATTCTTGTTGCCCCTTCTGCACCTTTCCTCCTGTTTTATATATACATATATAAATATTTGTTAATGTTTATTCAGCAGAAGCTAGGGACTAGAGGGCCTGTTATCCTGGTGAACTGAAAACTTTTTAATTGAAGTGGTTTGCCAGGCACCTTGTCTTCAATAAACTCAGTTTTATGACTAAATTCTATTTGTCTTGTCTCTCTGATAATTCTCCTGTTAAATTTCCCAGGATATCCATGTATTTGCAAAAATAAACAACATTACGTTACAGGAGGGAACAAGAGAAATGACTGTTATTCAGAAGTTAAAACAATTTTAAGTGCATTTTAAGGAACGTTAAGAGGGAAACAGCTGCATACATTTTATGTAATTATTCATTTATTCTGTAATTTTCCTTGTGTTTCTTCATGACAGGATTTGAGCAACCTTCTGCTATGTAGTTATTTCTATTGTTATAAAATACCTCTTACTATTAGTAGTCGTTTAAATTCACTTTTCATATATTTATATCTCTACTGTACTTATGCTAATACTTAAAATTTTCCTCTTTCTTATTATTCTTGCCCATTTTGCCATGGGAGACACACTGAACAAACTATGTGGCAGTCTTCTGAGCAGAAGCTGCCAGAAATCTCTCTTTTGCCTTATATAAGCTAAGTTTTTAGATGCTAAGTTTAGCCTCATCCTATAGGCTTGTATATATTTTTCAAGAGTCAGTCACAATTTTTTTATTGCTTCTTGACACATCTGAGCTTTTATTTAATTTTATTCTTAAAATATAATTAAAAAACAAATTTTCAAAATGCTGAGTAATCTTTGGTCTACAAGTAAAGTTTGACCAAGTAAAACTTTGGTCAACAAAGTTCCCAGCACTTTGTTTATAATGGCATTAGCAAGATAATATTCTAGAAATGATCAAAATGTTTGCCGTGCTTTTAAAAAAGTTTAAGCTCTGAGGACCTTGGATCTTTTAATTATAAAATGGTAGAATGAAGTTCCTATCCATAGGTCTATGCAAAGTATCAAAGTAATCAAAGTATCAGATTGCAGATGTGGAAATACTTGCCAAAGTAGGGTGACATACACATTCAAAGACTATTATTATGCCCATTATTAGTCTTATTTTCTCCTGACGTCTCCACTATTTAACTAGTATCTATTTATAGAAGGATGACATCCTATTAGGAAGCGATGATTTTCCATCTCACTTTCTCAATAAATTAAACAATTATATTTCAACTTAAAGAGCTTTTAAAAGTTCTCCAAAACATTTTATTCACATAGATAATCACAGACCTTCACTGCTACTGTTTGTATTTGAAGTTTCTAAGGGGTTTTCTAAATGGAAATGTTAACTGGATCAATAAATATAAAATCATCGAAAGTAATTAAGATACACAATGATGTCATTCTCTGTACAGTTGAATTACAGACACTGAATAATCTTCCCAGCATTATCAGGAACTAGGTGAGATATGAAAAGAGAGGTTTACATGTGACCATGTGTGGAGTCAAATGAAGAGAAGACATAATTTTTTGTGTATAGAAGATATGTGGATTATCAGATTATAGACTAAAATGCTAATTATTTATTCTATGCACCTTGCTTCTCAGAGAAACTTCTCCCTGGTAGAAAGTATGGTTTCCAGGAGCCTATAATCTTATGGATCCAATGTAAATATCCAGGGGGAATGAGAAAGCTGAACATGTCAAGACACTATTTTTCAAAAATGTATAAAGTTGCATCAAGGCCTGATTAAATTTTTCACTCTTATAGGAATCCAGTCAGATGAAGAAACTTTTGAATAGGTATAGGGAAAAATGAGGTCACCCTTGTAAGTTTGCTTTGGAAAGAAAATCCACTTAAATATGAAATATAGACTTTTCATAAAATGCATAGAATATTTAATCTTTAGTAGAGTAGAGGGTCTAAGAGAAATAATCTATACACTGGTATCCAAAAATCAATTTGCTAAAATTTTAGAAAATAGATGACATTGCTTGTCTATGACTTTCCCAAAATTAATCCCTTTATTTGAGCAGATGATGGTTGTTTTTGCCAGCAGCTACAGCTCCTTATTTAATGTCCCCTCCTTGACTCAGTTCAAGTGTCCTGAATTCAAGGAAATTTTTCCTTGAACCTAATTCTCCTTGAAGCAGCTTTAGTCCTCTCTCCCCCTTTAACTTGTCAACTTTGAAAGAGATGCTTGCATCTACTGATATCTCTGCTTTGAAGTGACCCTTCAACCCAGTGGGCTTCTAGTTCTATTATCTTCAAACAGCTGTCAACCCAAATCTAGCAATTACAGAAGGTAACTGGTTCTTCTAATTTCTCCTCACCCTCTGGACAGTTGTTTCCACTCTCTGTCTTATCCTTTAACTGTAGTCTCATTTCCCATAGAGTTCTATCCTCATCATGTAAAACCCAAACTCATTATCCATTATCTGCCATCATTTTGTCCACTCTCTATCCTGTGTTCCTCATGTCAATGTCACCACTCATTTACATGTTCAGGGTGAAAACCTGAGCATTCTTTTTGATTCTCCTACCCACTGGCTGGCTGTCCCCCAACACACACACACACACACACACACACACACACACACACACACACCATTTTTGTAAGCCTCCTGCCACTAGACCAACTTCATCCCCCCTCTACTTCCTTCACCTGGGCCTGTATTATGTTTAGCCAAATTTATTTCTACAAATTTCAACACGATCTACTTGGCTATAGTCACTTCATTCTCTATAATCATTTAATAATAGAGTAATCAGAAGCAATAAAAATAAGAATATGAGCATGTCAGATCCCAGCTAAAAACCTCTGTGACTCTCAGGTCCCATGGACTGCATTCAACTCTTCTTTCCCTCCTGCCACATTTCACTATTGACATCAAACAGACTGTCACTGTTTAAGTGAGCCATGATTTTCTAGGCCTCACATTATGCAGATGTTGCTCCCCTTAGCTGCCTTTCCCTGACTGTCAAACTGTCCTTCTCCTCTCTCTGCTCCCATAATTTTGTAAATGCTTCAAGGATGGTGCTCACCACTTTTTTTTTTATAATGGTCTAAAATGTCAGCCCTCCCACTACTACAGATTGGAGCTTTGAATATAGCATATTTGCTCATTACGTTTAAATTATGTGTGAATGAGTAAATGAAATGAGTATCTCGAATTTCAAACATGAGAATATGTGACAAAAATAACACAGAGACAGGGCCATTGGGAAAAGGAAGTTGTTTTGGGGTGAAGAAGAATGGACACCATTGTCCACATTGTGCACTGAATTAATGATGGATATATACTAATAATGAGCATAATAGTTGAGTAGAAAGTATAAATTCCCAGAAAGCACTTAAGTGCTACAGATCTGGAGCTCAACTGAGGTTGCAGGATCAGAGATACTGAACAGTATGTCATCTGGTGAAAGCACAGACCAGAGGTCAGTGGCTATACTTTGGGGAAATATGTTGCAAAAGATGCCTGTGAGGAGGTTTGTGAGCAGGAAGGGAGGCCATGCGGCATGAGGGCTAGGAAATGAGATGCACCTTGTTTTTCCTCTAATGACTCGCACCATTCCTTCCACCCAATGGGCAACTGAGAAATATTACTTAAATTAATTGATTTTCTGAGGTCATTGGGAATAGGAGATAGATTTCAGAATATCAAGGCAATAAAACACGATAAGAAACCAGAGAGAACAGAAGTAGATCTGTGGGATAGAGGCAGGAGAATGGGGAGACCTAGTGCTGACTGAAGAAGTCTCATTGCCAAAAAAGCAGAGAAAAGCAAAAGTAGATTAAATATTTTTGGAAAGATGGTCTAGATCTGTGTATCATGAAAGGCAGGTGGAGAGATACTTTTACCTGTAGCTCAGAGGGACACACCTTAGGGCTTACAAGTCATCTTTCCCGGTAATGACTAGATCTGAAACCTGTCATTCCATGAGATGACAAGTTAACTGAGATCAAGAACCCTTTCTTATAGTTTTCTTATATCTCCTGCAGGTCCTCAAACAAGAACAGCTACAAAATAGGAGTTTAGTAATTCGGTATTTGACTCAAAATGACTGCAGTTTAGTTGTTCATTCCCCGAAAGAATATAGTATCATCATCTTAGAGCTATTAATAAAATGGCAACCAGAACCATAGCTTGTGAGAAACGGATAAAACACGATTTCATTTCTAGAGCCTCATTTGGACCTATTGGGCATATGTTGATCATCTATTGGCAAACCAAGAATAACAATGGACCCTCAGGGACCCCAAACCATCTAATTCCTCCATGATGAATTGCAACCTGAGTTTCTGAGATGGTGTCATGAAGGGTGGTGTTATTGGACAAATGTCCAGATGCTAGAGGAGGAAGGTGGAGACCAACTCTATACCGGGGCAGAGTTGACAAATGATAGCACAGCTATTGAGTGAGAATAAGGACCTATTTAGGAGCCTCCAGAAATCAAAAAACTAGTGAACACTACAGTTAACACCAAAATGGAGTGTTCTGAGAAAATGAGTTAATGATGGTAAAGGATCTGCAAACCTGCTTATCAGTTTTAATTATTTTCCAAGATGTGCCATGTCTTAAATGATATTCAAATCTGCCTAATGTTTCCATGCTTGCCTCTAGTGATTAATATTCCAAAAATGGCTTAATTTTAGCAAAACCCTCCCAAGATCTCTCAAATGATAGGGCGAACCAGTACAAACATCTGTACTGTACATCAACTGAGATATATTCAAACTGCTATTCAGTCTATTATCACAAGGTTTTCAAACTGAGTCTAAAGCATTTTGAAATATTAGAAAATGTTCATGTGGCTGGGTAGCTAAAATTCAGGTCCTGAATATAAGTATATTAATATTTTAAGTATAAATGTTGCCATTAAAAATTTTAATTCTCACTTTTCTCAGATAATGTATCCCCTGGGAAAATAAATGTTTCTTTTCAAGAGTGACAGGGTACTCAAGTTAAATCTAACATTTATCTCCAGCTTGTTTAATTTTACCCACTGTTCTTTTTTTTTTCTCTGTTCTTTTAAACGTAAAGAATGATGTAGTTGAACAAATGCCATTGGTTTTATTACGTCACAAACCGACCAGATAAATGTACCCGATTTTCTATAGAAGTTCCCTCTTCCCTTTGCTCAACTTTATACTTACATATCACTAGCAATGGAGGAGTTTCGGGACATAGACTTTGGAGACAGGTCATAATCGCTGTCGGATCGATACAGAAAGGACTCGCGACGTTGACTGTGGACAAAGTTTGCTTGGAGAATTAGCCCGGATCCCGGGCTGGTCATGGGATCCAAGGGACTCCGTCCCGCAGATGTGCCATTGTCCACATCAAAACTGTAAAAGGAGGAGAAGGAATAACATTACTATGAACCCCTGCATGTAGATATCTTAGTAAAGGGAGATTTCAGTTTAGGAAGTCAGAGTGGGTAAATTTACAGCTGATTTCCACTCTTAAAAAATGATAATATTAAAACACACAAAAGTAAAAAAAGACACATGACTTCATATCCTTGTCTTCCTTAAGTTTAGGGTACTTTTGTTTATCAACTAGACACTAGACATGGGTCTCTCTAAACTCGAGATAAAAAGGAACCACTCTGCAAAGAATCGTTCTACTAAGTACATTGTACTAAGGATGTAGAACAAATACACAGTAATCCTGTAATGATTTGGGTTCAGTTCACCAAGTTCCCATTATACCCCTAACATCATCGCTTCTCCAAACCTGGGCTCTCTCGCCCTCCCACCTACACCCATCCAAACACGAATTTCTGCTGTATCCATTTCCCTCCATTCCCAAATCCGATATGTTAAGTTCAGGATTTCATCGACTGTCACCTACATTATTATAAGAGCCTTTAAGTTAGTCTCTTGAATCCATTTTCCAGTCTGTACCCTGTGGAGAGTGTTCTTAAAGTATAAATCTGACCATGATCTTGTCAGCTTGAAACCCTTCAGTAGTTCACTATTGTGAACTACTTTATCCTCAGGATAAAGTCCAAATTTCTTGGCTAGACTGACAGTGTCTGAACTACTACAGTAGTACTTACTTATTATTATTATAATAATATATTATTATTATTATATTATATATTATTATATATTATATATCTATTATATAATATATATTAATATTATATTATATATTATTATTATTATATATTACTTATTATTATTATTTACTTGTAATTAACCATATTCCCAACCTCAATTCGCAACCTTCTTCCATCGGTCACTTTATGATCCACTCACTGAACCACCACCTCCTCGTCTCACTCAGGCCATCACTACCTAATCTCCTGCTCCCCTGACCTAACAATGCCCTCATTGTTGCTCATCCTTGAGGACTTAACCTTCACCTGAAAGGCTGCCCTGACGCCCCACACCTTTATGAGATGCCTTTCTCTGTGCTCCCAAGACAACATCCCACTCCCTATCGGTAGCATTCAAGGAATTGAAAATGCTTCCCACTTGGTCTCCATTCCTAGACTGTGAGTTCTCTGAGAATGGAGACTCTTGAGTGTTCCTAGCACTTCACATAGCAACTCAGAAATCTTTACTAAGCAGTTTGAATAGATGACTGAATAAACAGAAGACACTGTATTTGGCAATACAGATTTTAGAGGGGAAAAGAGAGAATCACAAACGCACAGTCCTTAATGTCACAGTTCTTATAATTGAGATAAACTTTCTACAAAGAGCTTTTCTAGTCAGATATCAACCAGTATTAATGTCTCATGTGTTCTTATTAGAGGACTGTAGTAGCTCAGATAGCCTAGTAAGTACATGGTTTAAAAAACTGTTGAACAAATAAATAAATAAGTGAATTCAAGTTTAGTTATCAATGTTTTTCCCATTACAGACTTTACCTAAACTATTAACTAATTTAAAAACATTCTTATAATTTTCTCCATCAGAATTATTAATAAATAGTATTATGACCCCAAGATCGAAGGCCAACGTGGAAGATAAGCGGAGGGTTTGATGTTTCATGAATCACCTAGGAGTCTGTAACTAAATAAGAAACACTGGCTCCAAATTAATCCATCTAGGAAAAAAAAAGGAAAAACTCATAATCTACCTTGGCCATTCATAAACAAATTTTCCAATTTAAATGTTTAAGAACTACATCACTTTATAGATGTACTTATTTGGTCACCAAAGACAATGAGAAGTTCTCGAGTTGAACAGACTCGTTTTATAGACAGAATACCAGCTCCTAGAAAAGTTAACCAGGGAACCTTGGGTGGCTCAGTCAATGAAGGGTCTGCCTTAGGCTCACATCATGATCCCGGGGTCCTGGGATTGAGCGCCGCACTCAGCGGGGAGCCTTGCTTCTCCCTCTCACCACTGCTTGTACGCTCTCTCACAATCTCTGTTTCTCTCTCAAACAAATAAATAAAATCTTAAAAAAAAAAAAAAAGGAAAAGTTAATTGACCAAAGTTACTGAGCTAATGAGATTTAATCATCTACTGTTCCTGAAGCTCTTCCAGCTCTAATGAATAATTAGTAAACCATAAATGTAGGTTAGCAACTGGGGCATGCAAGCAGAGGACATCTGTTTCCCCTGGACAAGGCACTGCATGCATGTGGGACTCTGGGCATTCCTGAGGAAGACCAGAGGGGTAAGGATCTCCAAACATGAGAGACTTATTCAGGACCTCAGGCAAGCTCTTCTTGGATATGCCTAACTAAACAAGTACTTATTAAGCACCTCTAATGAGCACACTGAGATACAAAAATAAAGGTGATAAGATTAATCCAAGCTGGGTTTAATCCAGACTTCTGAGAGGTTTTCATTTAACAGCAATATTTTAAGAGGGCTTTTGAAGGCTTTTAGTATTCAATTGAAAGACACTAAAGTCCTTTGACTAGGAAGAGAAAAAGGGGAGATATCTTCTCTGGGGACACAGTCATTGCAGCTTTTCAGTATGAAGAGGACCCAATGTGAACACATAAGAAAATGTTTATGTCTATTTCCCTTCAATATCGAGATGCTCTTACTATTTTAAAGGTAAAATATATTTCACTGCTATGTAAAAGCAGAGATATAGGAGACACAGGAGTGTGATTCTTGGTTTAGTTTTTCTCAGTTCAACTGAGTAATATCAATACCATCCCCCCAATCAGTAAATTCTTTATTATTACAATCTCCAATTAAGATAAATATTTTTTTTTTAAGATAAGCAATTTCTTAAAGAAACTTTTTACTGTAAGTTTTGGGAAAAAATAGTGCTAAGTATCTTAAAATATTTAATAGTTTTTACAATAATGATATCCATTAAGACCAAAAATTTATTAATAGGTCAATAAAATGCTTGATAATGGGATATTGTAGGGGCTTTGTTATTTTTCTATGTAGGGTGTAATATAACATTCTGTCCACTAGATGGAGACCACCACCTTAAGGAACATCTACTGTAAATAAAGGCCAAAACCATTTTTTAAACTCATGAAAACAACCCCCTAAAGATTATACCCAAAATAAACCCTTACAATCTGTAGGAAGTGATTACCAAAGGTTGGTAAAATTATATTAACTAGTAAATATTAGTATGCTTTACAGATTGAGAGTGATCAAAAAATGCTGTTTTATTATTTATTCTTATTTAAAACCAAACCAAACCAAAACAAAACAAAAAAACTTGAGATGTTCTTTTGTTCAAAAATTAGAACTAAGGAGGGGCGCCTGGGTGGCTCAGTGGGTTAAAGCCTCTGCCTTCGGCTCAGGTCATGATCTCGGGGATAGAGCCCTGCATCGGGCTCTCTGCTCAGCAGGGAGCCTGCTTCTCCTTCTCTCTCTGCCTGCCTCTCTGCCTACTTGTGATCTCTCTCTCTCCCTCTGTCAAATAAATAAATAAAATATTTTAAAAAAAAAATTAGAACTAAGGAGTTTCCTTGAGGAAGTCAGGTTTGGGGCAAATTAAGGCAGTACCGCTTCTCTCAGTCAACAGTAAATTAACTGAGAGTTAATTTAGGCTGAAAATAAAGGTGGTTCACATAAGATACTTATTTTTGAAACGTAACTTTATAAACAGTCCACGTCAAGGCATTATTAATAAAACAAGAAGGCAGTGAGGGTTAACCCTAACCTTAGATACTGGAACCAAAGAGACCACTTCTGAACTTCCTAAGTTCCTAAGTCCTTTGGCAAACACTTTCATGTAACGAATCTTCTCGTGACTCACGGCTGAAGAGATAGAGTCCAAGTAAAAGATTAGCAGAAGCTTGGGAAAGTAATTGAAGAATTGGGGAAGGTAATAATGATGATGGTGGTACTAGTAATCATAATGATAATAATGACAGTAAAACTTCTGGAACACTTTCCGTGAGCCAGACCTTGCCCTCTGTGCCTTATATACATTATCTCATTGAATCCCCACAATAACCCTTTGAAGTAAGCGTTATATTTTCCACTTGACAAGTAAGTAATCTGAGTCATGCAGTAGTGGCTCTATGTTAAGTAATGTGTTCGAGGCTATGCAGTTTATAGGTGGGTTTTATTTATTTATTTATTTATTTATTTATTTATTTTATTTATTTATTTATTTATTTATTTATTTGTTAAATCTTATTTATTTGACAGAGGGAGAGATCACAAGTAGGCAGAGAGGCAGGCAGAGGGAGGAGGGGAAGCAGACTTCCTGCTGAGCAGAAAGCCCGATGCAAGGCTCGATCCCAGGACCCTAAGATCATGACTTGGGCCAAAGGCAGAGGCTTTAACCCACTGAGCCACCCAGGCGCCCCTATAGGTGGGTTTTAAACTCAAGCTGTCTTGATTCCAGAGTCCAGGAGAATGATCCCTGTATGTCTGTCTCTATTGCAAAGCCAACTACTAACCACTAGAAAAGTGTAAGAACAGCTCTTAGCTTCCTCCCCTGGATGGAACTTCAAATGTTACCTCTTTGAAAGGATTATTCATACATAAGTATCATTAACTTATAGATCTGGCATGCCAAGCCTAATTCCGAGACTCTGCATTTATGGGTCCCCAAATTTTGGAATTTGTCGCATTTCTTATTTTTCCAGTTTTGAATACAACAACAGTAAGGTGCAAAAGGGTGTCTGCTGTAATCTGTCTGATGGACTTCTTTATAGAGTTCAAGAGTTCATTTGGAATAAGGATAGTCAGTGGGTCTGCAGAAAGTCTTAGCAAATGAAACTAAGTGAGATGCTCTGCTACTCTACATGTTTGTTGTCCTTCCTGCAGTTCAAGGATGCATACATTCCCTACGGGAGCTGGCTTTCACCCAGAAGGTATCTGTGGAGAAACACTGACGCAGCTGCCGATGGCGCCCCGTGATGGGGCAGGAAGAGTGATGATCAGGTGGCCTGTTTCGGTCGAACTGTTAGGGGCCGTGTGCACCAGCACTACTCAGACCACTCCCTCCACAGGCCTGTCCCTTTCTGTGGACCCCATTCCACACAGAAACCAAACAGGTAACACACAAACTGACCAATCAACCCAACTGCTCCCTATCTCTCCACGCTGTGCCCTGTGGGCGGACTGACCCACCTTCCCTTCAGCTTCCTCCACTGCTCCCACCGTTTGGATCTCCTGATCTTGCAATTATTTGCTTGGAGTCATTTCCCATTCTTTAGCCTGATGCTCAGCCCTGCTTCCGGTTGAAACATTTTGTGCCTCTCTTCTTGGCCATGATTTGGGCTCTCCCCTGAGCCACGGTCTTGCTGTTGTGCTGGGAAAGCAGCTCACCTCAAGTAGCCTGACCCTCAGGACCTTGCATCTCCAGGGTGAAGCCCAAAGGAGGTTGAGACACATGAAGACTCCAGGGGAGAAGCTGCCGGAAGCCCCTATCAACAGATGTCCCATTATCAAAGCATCTGTGAAGAGTTCCCAAGGGAAGACCCCAGAGAGAACTAGCAGCTGCTGAAAGCTGTACGCTGATGGGAACCCTGGAAGTCCCCACTAAGGCCGGGAGCATCTAAGAGCCGCCTCTGTCACCGTCTATTAAGAACACTGGCGTGTTGACAATAAAGATCTTCCTGCTCCCTGTTGGGGGTAGGGAGAGACCCAAAATGCTCCTGTTAAAACATTCACTTGGGAGACTGAACAAGTGGGTTAAATTTCAAATCTTGGTTCTGTCACTTTCTCGTTGCATGCTCTTGGGTAAGTTACTGTACTTCTCTAAGCCCCCACTTCTGATAAGGATAATTCCAGTGCCAGCTCCAGGGCCTTGAAAGGGAAAACCTCTGGAAAGCATTTAGCACACTGCATGGAGGCTAGTACCTTCCCAGTATTTAGCAGCTATTGTCATTTTTATTGTTATTGCCCTTTATCATTGAGGGGGACTTTCCTTCTAGGTCATTCTCTGTGCCTGAATACGTTGCTTTGGGAAGAACCTAAAGGGAGAGACAGAGAGGAAAGGAACATGGCGGGGACGGGGGTGAGGGGGGTGCAAACTACCTGAGTCAAACACAGGGAAGCAGTGAGTGAGAGACATAGCAGCTAGATCGCTCTTCCAGCTTTAGCTGCTGTTGTCTCCGCCCAACTCCATGATTCCAGTGTGATAGCATCTGGGGAGAGGGTGGAGACGGCTGATTTTTCTCAAGATATTCCTCCCTGAGGAGAAAGCACCATTTCCTGCTAGGAACTGTGGAGGGCATGGAGGTCCCAACAACCTGGGTGGGGTTCCAGCAGAATATAGTAAGAATATAATGAGCAGAAACAGTCCTTCAGACCTTAGGTCTCCAGCCACTGGGTGTACTTGGGGGACCTCGAACCACAAAGACGTTGCTGTTTTCTTCCTATGATCAACTCTCCCACGTATATGGCAGCCCTGGCTGTTGGCTCGACTCTAGAATCCAATCCACTTGCGGAGATGGTGGGGGGCGGTGGGGGTTGATTCATCCTCAAATTTAACGTCAGTGTAACTAGAGCTGGATAATCAATTTAAAATATTTTTAAATTTTTATTTAAAAATTAAAATATTTTTTCTTTTTATAATAAATATTTTATCCATTATTGTCGATACTACAAGGCTATGAAACCTGTTTCTAATTACCGCCAGAGATCTCCCATTCAAGATCTCCCTACAGGTCAAACAGCTTCTCTGGAATAAAGAAATCCCACTTCTGAAAATTCCCCATTTTAATATTTACTTAGCTCACATTATCTATGGAAATGAGACTGTAGCAAAAAGCTTTTTTCCCCAATCAGTCAAACACTGCATTTCAAATTTAAATAGGACACCCCGGCAGGACACAATATTTGGCCCCGCTGGTGGATTATACAGTTAAAGGATGGCATGCAGTGCTAGTTTGCCTCACACTTACATTTGCACCGAGGATTAGCATTTAAGGACAGGAACATTTCACCCTTTGTTTTCACAGATGATTTTTTATAAACAAAAGCTTGGCACAAAGGTGAAAGCTGTATGCTTATTTACGTGTAAAAATATCAAGTGATCTCTGGAAACACACATCATTTGTCTGTGACTTGTCAATGACACTCCCAAGTGACACAGGACAATAAAAAAGATTCCAGACGAAAATGACAGCATACGTTTAATGTTTGGACTGGAAGCCAGAAAGGACAAGCTGGATTTGGGCAGTAGATTTTTGCCGAATGAGATGGCAAAAGGCCGAGTTTTCTGAAAAATGTTTGTCAGTTCTAATATTTTAGAAGTCCAAGCCAAGAATTGCTTTACCTGAGGCTTCTAGGAGATTTTTCAATGATCATTTTAAAGGAATCTCTTCTTAAGTGAGATTCTGCTTAGCCAAGGATCTCGAACGCGATCTCACAGGGAAGCAGGGGGCTGTGAGTCAGCGGCAAAACCTGCAGGCGTGGGCTGAGGCCCCTGTTGGCAGCAATTCTCTACAAACAGTCCAAGTCATAAATACAGATTTAACCTGATACACAGCTGATAAAGGGATGCGTCTGTTTTCATTGTTGTTAGTGGCCCTGAATTTATATCTAAAAAGTCATTCAAGCCTCTCTGTGATGGAGAATGAAACAAGCAAGTGTGCAGGCGTTTCCCCTGCCACCCGTTTTCATTTGCTGATCTCATATGCAGAGTGTGGAGGGGGCGGGGAGAGCAGCGAAGACCCGAGCATCAGAGGCAGTACCACCAAGTTTGGCTCAACCTTCCTTGCGTTGCCTGTAACAGGTCACTGCCAACCCGTAGTTCTCTGAGACCACTTCTAAGCTGTGATATTTCCAAAATGCAGTCTTCCTCAAACTTGGCTTTGGCAAGCGCAAGCCCAAAGATGAACAGTGTCAGGTTAACCAGGTGAAGGTGAGGGGGTTTCTGTGTTTATTTATTTTTTTGTGATTTAGAGCAATCAAGACCGCTTTGATAAGCCCGAGGGCAACACTATTTTTTAATGGTTTGCCCCTGACTTCTGCCACACACACGCTTATTCTTGGTGCTGCAGACAGGGATACTGCTAACATATCATCGGGTCCCTGCAACCCCAGCTCGCCATCCTCCAGCAGCTTCCTATTTTATTAATAGGAACTACTATGTCCTCATGGTGGCTTACGGCCATCTAGGAGAGATCTGGGTCCCTGAGGCCTCTCTAATCTTATCCTTTATCTCTTTCCCCTTGCTCCTTCTGCCTTAATCTCTTGGCCGCCTGGCAGTTCTTTGAACACATTCAAGCAGCCCATCCTCGGGGCCTTTACACGTGGAGTTCCCTCTGCCTCCAATATTCCCTACCCAGATATCTGCTCAATGTCACCTTTTGTCACCCTAATCTCCTAGCCTTTACTAGCCTCCCAGTGAGAGGAACCATGGTTGCACTGTTGGTGCGAATGTCAATTGGTGTAGCCATGATGGAAAAGAGCTTGGAGGTTCCTAAAGAAATTAAAAATGGAACTGTCACATGTGATCCAGCATTCCCACTTCTGGGTATAGATCCAAAGGAGATGAAATCACTATTTTGAAGAAATCCCTGCATTCCCACGTTCACTGAGGTATATTTATAATAGTCAAGTCATGTAAACAACGAAAGTGTCTATCAACCATGAATGGATAAAAACAATGGAATATTATTCAGCTATAAAAAAGGAGGAAATCCTGCTCTTTACAACAATATAGATGAAATCTGAGGGTACTACATTAAGTGAAATAAATCAGAAACAAAGAGTCAAGTACTATATGATCACATATGTGGACTCTTAGAAAAACAAAACAAAACAAAGCAAAAAAATAAAAAAAAAAAAACCCACATCACAGATATAGAAAACACATAGGTAGTTGCCAAGGGCAGAGAGAAGGTAGGGGAAATAGTGAAGGTGGTCAAAGGCTACAAACTTCCAATTATGAGAAAGTGCAGGAATGTAATATACAACAAAGTGACTATAAATGATAATACTGTATTAAATATTCAAAGATTACTAAGAGTAAATTTTAGAAGCTGTCACCACACACACACACACACACACATACACAAATAGGTTGTCACTGTGAAGTAATTAATGTGCTAACTAACCTTATGTTGGTAATCATTTTAGATATAAAAAAGTGATAAATATATATAAAATCATTGTACTATACACTTTAAACTTACACAATGTTTTATGTGAATTCTATCTCAGTAACACTGGAAAAAAAATTAAGTTGCCAGAAAAAAATAAATTCCTACTCTAATCTCCTAGCCTTTTCTAACTTCCTTCTCTTATTGTTTTTTCCTCCACAGCATTTATCAAGCTCTGATAAGCTTTATTTACTTATTTTGTTTATCTTATTCTCCCCATTAGAATGTAACCTCTATAAAAGCAAAGATTTTTATCTACTTTGGTCATTAATGTGTCTCCAGTACCTAAAATAATGTCTAGCATATAGTAGTTTCTTAAGAAATATCTGTATTATGAATGTGTTAATATCTTTAGATCCAACACTATTCATTATATCCTCATTATTTACCATGGTTACCTGTGTGGCTCTCTTCAACTGGACTTTATTATTATTTTTATCTTTGGCCAGGAATGAGTTACTTTTTAAAAAAAAGAATCCTACCAATCAATGAGATTGATTAGTTCTCTTGAAGAAATTATCTGTAGAGGCATTTACAAGGCTAGGGTGTTAAAAGCATTTTATTTATTTGTTTGTTTGTTTATTTAAAAGATTTTCTTTATTTGAGAGAGTGCATGAGAGAGAGAGAGAGAGCAGGAGCGGGGGGGAGGGGCAGAGGGAGAGGGAGAAGTAGATTCACTGCTTAGCAGGAAGCCTGACGTGGAGCTTGACGGCAGGATCATGACCTGAGCAGAAGGCAGACGCTTAACCAACTGAGCCACCCAGGCACCCCAAAAAAGGCATTTTAATATGAGTTATTTCGAATATCTTTCTGTCTGACCACCAATCAGCCATAGAATCAGGGAGGGGATCCAGGTTTTGTGGTATGTGAGGTTATAAAGTTTTGAGAGTCTGCTTTGAGGAAAAATAATACCCCCCAAAAATCTTACTTTTGCACATTTTACAGAACCTGTTACTATGTGAAGTTCCAATACCCCTCCCTCCCAGAACCCAGAAAGGGCCCAGCCAGTGAGGGGCTCTGAGCTTGATGTTCATTAATTTCCCAGTTGATCTGCAATCAAGGCATTGATAGAGCAGGAGAGGACAGGAAAAACAACAGAATGACTGAAATGGGAAATGTAGTACCGTATTTTTTCATAAAAGGTGTGTTATTCTGGAGGTTATTTTTTCCTCATCCTTTTTTCCTATTTATTTATTGATGTATTTATTGCTCAAATTTTCAAGGCTTACTCCCAGTTTTCAGAATTTTTCTTGCTACTTGCACATGTGTATGCTTCCAGATCAGTGACTACCCGCTGTCCTAGGGGAGTTGGGTGTGATTCCACCAGGTAAGATATTAGAATCACTCTGAAGGTTTGAAGAGGGATGTTCTTTAAACCATATCTGTCTCACAGAGATTATGATTATCTTTTTGAGGGGTGGGCTTTCAAAATGGGGTTCTTAGTCTCATTCCTGGCTATTCATGTATTTAGACTTATCAAAAATTAATTTCCAAATATGAAGCCTTTGTGTAAATACTTACCACTTAAAATATTATAAGTCAAGTAGATTAAGTCTAGGCAAGATTATAACTGAAAACAAAAACTGTAATAGTTCTACTAGAATTGCCTTTAAAAATATAACCTAAATCTGATTTTTTTTTCCACTAATGGATATGAAAACTCAGACACCATGTTTTTCTCTGAGTCTGGACTCTCCCTAAAACAGGTCAGGACACAATTTACCAGCCATACTATTAAATCTATTTTGGAAAAGTGATATTACCCCGTTTTCAACCTCAGTGATCCAAACAGATGGGTTTTTCCACTTTGGTGGGGGTAGAAGAGAACAGAGAAGGGCTTAAGAGAGCTGTGGGGCCTGAATCTGATCTCATTTTTTCTATTCTACCAGTGTAAAGCAATTATGAGAATACTATTCTATGATGGTCATAAACAAGCTCTCTCTTCTGCAAATCTTTAAAAATGTATTACGGAGCATAAAATGTTTACACCAAACAGCACACATGTCATTGTTTTACGTGCACACTAAATTAGCTTTCCTTTGTGAGTTCTTACACTGGGTGAATTGTACATGCTTACAAATTATCCTTCAAAGATTTAAAGACATTGGGGTACACAACCAAAAAGCTCTGGGATCTGCTTGGACAATGATTTTAAAAAATAAATATATTTTTTATATTTCCTTGAAATGGTTTTGTATATAATCCTGACTAAAGACAAAACAATCTTGGAAAAGCATAGAATTCAATCATCAGGACTGCGAATGTGGCAAATTCTGCTTGCTGTCTGCCAAATTCCATTCTCTGCTTATTCCTGGGCACACAAGAAGTCCTCCTTTCCATGCTTCTTTTGCAATTAGATTTGGCCACATGAACGTGAGCAGAAATACCGTAGGCCACTTTCAGCACTGGCTCACTACTCCTCCCACACGCTCCTCTATGGGATCTTTCTCCAGCCAGCTGCATGCTGGGAGTGTTGAAGTCATGAAGAACAAAAAGAAACACAGGATGGGAGGATCCTGGCACCTGAATGAGAGCAAGAGCTGCCCTGCCCCCGAAACCCCATCCTAGATGGTGACTTGATGAAACCCGGACTTACTTTTTTAAGACACTTGATTTGGGGGGGGGGAGTTCATGAGTTAGCACAGTAACATCTAAGACTCTACATCACACCAAACTAAATTAGTAGTCCTGGAAGTAAAACTGTCCAACGTTTCGCATTCGATCTACCTCTGGACTAAAAAAGGTTCCCCACAGAGGCCCAAGTGAAACCCACTAGCTCTCTATTTCTACCATTTTTCATACTTCATTTGGTTCCACACTCTCCTTGATCTCCTTTGATCACACATATTTGCATGATTTCACAAAGACATTTCTTATCATCCTTGTGCTTCAGTGTTAGAGAGTAAGTTTATAATCATTACACACAGTTGTAATTGTTCTGCAAAGAGCAAAAGCCAATCCATTTCTGTTCTGTCTTGATGCCAATTAAAAAAACCTGGAGAGAATCCGTTCAAGCATGAAGTTGACACATGAATGTGTCTCTGAATCAGAAGAGATACCAGAAGAAAGGAATCTGCTTCCCTCAGGATTTGGAGTCATGCTCCACTTGAGTCAGTGAGGTCTCTCAAGTACCAGATCCAGCTAGACTTGCGTTATTTAGAATGGGCCTCTGGACCAAAATGCCATTCTCAATGTGTACATTTCTAGGAGTATGAGCCTGAGTCTGTGGGAAAAAAATTCTAGGAATATTTCATAGCTTACCCAAATCTAGAATACAGCTATACTCTTTACTGTTGTCTAGCTCCTTTGCAAGGAATAAGGGCTGAGTGGGTTCTTCAGGCTGGGAACGTTGTGGGTTGAATCGGATGCCTAAGGCTCTTCCTGTTCTGAACTCTTAGACTAAATACAGAGTCAGATGTACTTCTCCAGAGGAAGGAAGGGAAATTACCTGAGGCATTCTCTTGGCTACAGAGCTGAAATAATGGAGTGGAGTTCAGTTTTTGGTTTCCTTCACTAAGCTTCAATGTATTTCTGGTATGAGAAAGCATTTTGTTGTTCTCTCAGAGGTCAAACTCAAACAACCAATACATCCGGAAGGTGATAGAATACGTCACAGAAATGAGTCTCTCCATTCTGCAAATATTCATCAACCATCTACTAGTGCCAAACACTGTTGGGGAAGAATGAAGTTGACTGAGAAGACATAGGACTAGTAGTTGCAGTGAGTTTCTGCTTCTAAATTAAAATGGGACTTTCTTCCCTCGGGACAACCAAATTCATGGTGAGACTTAATAAATCCCATTGATTTGCCAAGTCCACAGCTAAGAGAAATGCATGGCTATTTTCTAAACACATTTGACCTCTTATGAACTCATTTCAAGTTGCAAACCAATGTTATTGTGGACCTTGCTGCTTTGACATTAACTATGTTTTTGAAAAAAGTTAAAATTTTCCTTTTTTAGCCATTAAAATTCCTCTCATTTTCATGCAATTATATATTCCACACATTTGTCATATAGTCATCCATTTCTGCCAACTTGCCCATTTTCTGGATGGACTCTGATATTCAACTGTGTATATTTTGTCTCTCTTTTTTCTCCTTTACAGAATATTTTCAGTGTAATTCTGGCTCCCAGCTTTGGATTATTTCCCATTTATACCCATTTTTAAAAAATGACTTTTTAAAGGCATGCTTCTCTGCTGGAATTAAAATTTACAAAAACTTTTAAAAATGACAACTTTTGGGATTGGTGAAATGAGTGAAAGGAGTCAACTGAAAGAAGTCAAGAGTTATAAAATAAATAAGTCATGGGAATGCAATGTATAGCATGGTGACTATAATCAATAACATTATAGCTCATACTTGAAAGTTACCAAAAGAATAAATCTTAACATTTCTCATCACAAGAAAAAGAGTTTTTTTGGTAATTTTGTGTGGTGACAGGTGGTAACGAGACATATTACGGGATCACTGTGCAATATATGTAAATATTGAATTATTATGTTGTACACCTGAAACTAACTTAATATCACACATCAATTATACCTCTATTAAGAAGGAAAAAAAGGGGGGTGCCTGGGTGGCTCAGTCGTTAAGCATCTGCCTTCGGCCCAGGTCAGATCCCAGGGGCCTGGGATCGAGCCCCGCATCCGGCTCTCTGCTCTGCAGGAAGCCTGCTTCTCCCGCTACCATTCCCTCTGCTTGTGTTCCCTCTGCTTGTGTTCCCTCTCTCGCTGTGTTTCTCTCTGTCAAATAAATAAAATCTTTAAAAGGAAAAAAAGGTATACTTTTTTTAGAGAGAGAGAGTGAGCACAGCGAGTGCTCACTCGCTGTGAGTGGGGGGTGGAGGAGTGGCAGAGGGAGAGGAAGAGACAATCTTAAGTACTCCATGCTGAGTGCTGTGCCTAGAGCCCCACATGGGGCTCCTTCTCACAACCCAAGATCATGACCTATGTGGAAACCAAGAGTCAGATGCTTAACAGACTGGACCACCCAGGCACCCCAAGACTTACACTTTTTTTTTTTTAAATGAGAAGTCCAAAATGGTACATAGAGCTCTAAGGACAGTATAAACAGGGACATCTGTAATAATGGGGCAGCCTTTCAACCCAGCAAAGATTTCTCTAACTGGCTATAAATGGTCATGCCAGAATTTTAAATATAGTATTTCCTAATAGGAACTGTAAATGTTTTGATTCGGTCTGTAAAATATTTAGTACTACATTGTACCACCAGAGTGAAATATGTGAATAGAACCTCTATCTCTTGCCTGCCTATATAAATAAGTACCACTTTTAGATAATTTAAAATTTACATTTATAGAAAAAAAATTTTATAAAATAAATTTTATTCTTTTTCACATACTAACCTACTAAGAGGTCTAAAGAAGAATAGATATCAGTTTTTTAAACTTAGTTTGGAAGAAAAAACCTCAAATGTGAATATAACTCTGAAAATTTAATTTTCACCGCATGTTGAAAATAGGTCTAGAGATGCTTGTACTCCATGAAATCCAAATCAGACTAGAAGGATTTATCAGTGTGGGTATCTTTCTTGTTTTTTTTTTTTTTCTACCTTTAGAACTTTAAAATGTGATTTTTTTTTTACCCTTTTTTATCTTTTCCTATAAAATTTAGAACTAGGAATTAAATTTGATAAGAGGGGGAAAAAATCCAAACCATGTCTATGCTTTTTTTTTTTAAGATTTTATTTATTTATTTGACAGAGAGAAAGAGATCACAAGTAGGCAGAGAGGCAAGCAGAGGGAGAGGGGGAAGCAGGCTCCCTGCTGAGCAGAGAGCCCAATGCGGGGCTCAATCCTAGGACCCTGAGATCATGACCTGAGCCGAAGGCAGAGGCTTAACCCACTGGGCTGCCCAGGCGTCCCTTAAGTTTAGGGTGTGGAGGGAAAGAAAAGCCGGGGCTCATCTGGGATTTGAACCCAGGACCTCTGGCACCTGAAGAGAGAATCATACCCCTAGACCCATAAGCCACTCCCTATGCTTTTTTTGCTCTTAGGCTTCTTCGTATACAGTTGTCCTTTGGTGGGGTTCCTAGCAGGTTGCCCCAGAAGGTTCCACTTTGGTGTGTGGATTATTTTTGCAATGAAGACCTAAGAGACTCAAGAGGAGCTTTTAATCTCCGCCTTAAATGCCTAAAATAAATGTAGATTGGGAGTCTGTACCAAGAAGAGAGCTATTCTCAAAGACATCTTTCTACATCACAACAATACCTGCACCGCAGGGCCAACATCTATTCTTCTCGTCTCCCTGTGGATGTCTTCGTTCCGTTTGAAGCCCCAAACTCCTACAGCCTTCTTCTGAGGTCAGGATGGCACATAAGCCTCAATTGCCTGCCTGTCTTTGACCCTCTCGTGACAATGGGAGGCTCCTTTATGGACGAAATTAAATTTGTTTTTCTCCTGTTCATCTGTCTTATGTCAATTTGTTATTCTGTTTTAAGATTAATCTGTCTGAAGTCAATTTATTATTCTTCGGTCAGCCAAAAAACCTAGAAGGGAAGACGGGAAAAGTTTTCCTCCCTCACGCCTTTAAACTTGGAGTGTAATTAGTTTTAATATCACGTTTGCCGCTAATGTAGTTGGTCCTTCAGGCAGCAGGGAAATCATCTCTCAGGGCACTGTGGGGGCTTAGCTATTTGCCTCGTCCATGAGCTCCAGCTGTGCC
This sequence comes from Procyon lotor, assembly GCA_028646535.1. Classification (NCBI taxonomy): domain Eukaryota; kingdom Metazoa; phylum Chordata; class Mammalia; order Carnivora; family Procyonidae; genus Procyon; species Procyon lotor. Next base: position 94,464,450 of record CM053607.1, on the reverse strand, counting down.
TCTAATTACGAGCTGGACTATGATGTCCTGTCCTGGAGGAAACAAAGGAATTCCTCCTGAAGGCCTTTCCCTCTTGTGCTTCTGGCATAGTCCCACAGTGTTTCTAAAGCCCTTTCATAGCCATTGTTCAGTGGTGTTCTCACAGTGACCCTGGGCACTCGGTGGTGGGGCTGGGGGAGGGAGCATGTGGATTCTTACCCTCCTTTGCAAAGAGGAAATTGAGACTCAGGAAGGAGAGCAATGGTTTACCCAGAGTCTCACTGATTTAAGTGGCTGTATTATGATTCAAACCAAAATCTTCTGATCTTTGCATTAAAGATTTCAATGGAAGATTGAACAATTGGATTAGTTTTAATTTCATAAAGCTTGAAACAAAACAAATTCTTACTCTAATGTCCCCTATTATAACTCACTGTGAGATATTATCTAGCTGCCTTGAGCACAATGTTCAAAACCTTTGCGTAGAATGTGACATTTTGCTGAAATGAATGGATGTGTTTATAGGTCTCTAAATAATAGTATGACAAAATCTTAAGAGGGTTTATAGTAAGGGTCCTCCACTTTGGTTACCTTGTTAATCATCTTAACATTGTGATGCCTTACCCATTTGGTAAATGTTTAATAATACTTAGGGAAGGATGTATAAACAAGAATGTGGTCAAACTTATTTGCAAAACAAAGCTTTGCAAAACAAAGATGTTCCTATTTCTTACTCTAAGGAATTTTTGAGGGAAAAAAAAGGAATGTATTTATTTATAACAGAAAGATAAGAACTGACTCTGGACCATAACACTAAGCCACGAATGGAGAGCCCTGAGTTGGACTTCTAACTCCTCTATCAACTAGTTGCGACTTTGGTGCAACTTGACTTCTGCCAACTCTTGAATTTTGTGGGATTCAATAATTTCAAATAACATAAAGAGAACAATTACCAGTCATTCTCGATTACTGATCTGCACACTACTCAAAAAAGACTTAAAAATATAGATTCTGGGGCACCTGGGAGGCTCAGTTGGTTAATAACGCATCTCACTCTTGATTGTGGCTCAGGTCCTGAGCTCAGGCTCCTGAGATTGAGCCCCGCAGCAAGTCTGTGCTAGGAGCCTGCTTGAGGTCCTCTCTCTTCCTCTCCCTCTTGTGTGCACCTGCGAGCACACACGCTGAATAAATTAATTTACTAATAATAAATTTTTTTAAAAAAATATAGATTCTTGGGCCTCCTCTTGAATATTCTTGAGTCAGTATATCTGGGCTTGGGCCCAGGTCTCTGTATTTTTAGAAAGCTGTCCAGGTGATTCGATGTGTTGTCAAATTAGAGATACCAGATTTGTCCACAAGCATTGTTAGCATTCCTGTTTTCAACTGCATAGCGCTGAACTCCTATTCCTGTACCCTGCGCTCACTTGGGACACAAAGAATTCAGACCCAAAGCTGTTCTCAACCAAAATATCATGCTGACTTCCTGGGCGGGGTCCCTGGTCACATGTCCTATTTCTCTGCACACTTCTCTACACTGCTCCTAGGATTTTATATGTCCATTGATGCTACTTATCTATGGTTTCTCTATCTGTAGTTTCAGTTACCCAGGGTCGACCACAGTCTGGAAGCAGATAATTCCCCTTCTGAATATCATCAGAAGGTTAACAGTAGCCTAATGCTATGTCACAATGTCATTCACCCTACTTCAGCCTGTCATATATGCAATTTATCATCCCACACCATCACAGAAGAGTAAGGATGAGTAGAGTGCAATAAGATATTTTGAGAGAGAGAGACAGAGATACCATATTCACATAACTTACTACAGTATCTTGTTATAATTGTTCTATCTTATTAATTACTGTTGTTAGTCTCTTACTGTGCCTAATTTATAAATTAAACTTTGTCATAGGTCTGTATGTATACGGGAAAAAATAGTATATGTAGGGTTTGGAGGGAATCCACTGGGAGGCTTGGAATGTTTCCCTCATGGAAAGGGGGGGGCTACTATAGTTGAATGGAAGAAAGAAAGAGAAGAAGAAGGAAAAAGAGGAAGGGAAGGGTGGAGGGAGAGAATGAAGGAGAAGAAAGATAAGTTGAAGTGGTGAGAAAATGTGTATATTGCTTCCTTGAATAACTACTCTTGTTAAACTACAAAATAAGATGAAAATTCTTTTTTTAAGATAAAAATTCCTTATCACGATATTTAAATTACTTTAAAATCTGGACCCAACCTCCTTTAAATCTCAGCCCCAGTTTCTCCAAAAATACTTTTGCTCATGCTATTCTCAGATCTGGAGTACATTTTACACATGCTGAAGTTTCATCTGACTCCCACCATTTCTACCCATGAAATCTTGCCTATTCTTCAAAGCTCCAGCCGTACTAAAATGATATCTAACATGTGTCCAGTTCCTGCTCCTGCAATTCTAAACATCTTTTTTTTAGGTTCTCAATAGAGCCTTATCTTGGGATATTACAACTAGCTTCAGAAAACTTTCTCCCCTTATCAAGTGCCCCAGGCCAGCTATTTGAGGTTGGGAGGCTACATACCATTTGCTCTAATCATCATAACAGAAATAACATTTACATAATGCTTTACTATTTACCAAATGCTTTTGCATCCATTATTTTATTTGCTCACAATAAGATATCTATGAAAGACATTTTATTGTCACCCCTTATTTTATGGACGATGAAATTGCAACTCAGAGAAATCGAATGACTTGTGAGTTAATAATGGAGCTGGGATTTGAACCTTGATGCTATGAATTTAAATCTTGTGCTTTCCCTATACCACCTAACAAGACATTACCAGACAGTGGATGCTCCAAAAATGCATATTAAAAGATTAAGTTGAATGAAAGAGGAGAGGAGACATAATGGTGCAGTGGGAAAATAACAGACTTTGGCAACAGAGAAATTCTTTGCATCTTGAACCTGCCACTTGTTTATTGGAAAATGTTGGACAACTTAAGTTAACTGCCTGAGCTTCTGTTTCTCATCTATGGCATGTGGAAATAGAACTGCCCTCATAAAGTTGAGCGTGTGTGCGTGCGCGCACATACAACACGTGTGGGTGTGTGCTCAGTAATATAAAATCTGAAATGCATTTTCTCCAGGGCGTGCACAGAGTAATTACTCATTGTGTGCCAGATTGTTTACTTTGTACGAGAGGCAGTCACTTGAATATCAATTGTGTTTGAGACGTATGCATATGCCTACCTGTGGAGGGTAACCAGCTTCTGAGAATTTAACATCTCCTCTTCAGAGAACATTACAAGGCACTATATCTTGAGGGTTAAGGACAGATGGGCTGGGCCGTCTGGGTTCCAGACCTGACTCTTTTCCCTTATTAGCTCTGTGAGCTTGGCCAAGTTATTCCACCTCTCCATGCCTCAGTTTCCTCTTCCACATGATAGGGAAAACAGTATTTAGAAAACAGATTTACAGTCCTGGCATGTGACCAGGATTCTGTAAACACTGACCATTTCCTGTGTCACAGAAAGTCACTTAGCTAATAAAAGGCTTGTTTAGCATAAGGAGAGAAGATTTGTCCTTTGTGTTTCTCAGCCAAATAGACGGTAGACGGATAATTTCTGTGAACTGGGAACAGAAGTAACACTAAAACCTTGTCGTGTCCAGTTGGATGACTAAATAATGTAATTACATGGGTATTCAGGCAATAGGTTTGAGCTCACAAATCTATAGAAAAAAGAAAAGGGAGTGTGTGTTTTGTACTTAAACACAATGGAATATCAGTTCTCATGGATTTATGAATGAAGCAGGAAAAACAAGTCTTTGAGGCTGTCATCTGAAATAATAACAAAATCTGCCTCTTCCGGGCTCCAGCTCCACTACCCTAGAGAAAAAACTAGGAGAAAGGGGTGCTGTACTTTAGAGACGGCTCCTCTGAATCAGAGTTATCCCTTTTGAATACTCTAGCAAAAGCTCGACTTCACCTGAGAAATCTCATGCATGTTTCAACATAGTTAAAAACTGTAATCAAATATGTGCTCCCTGTACTGCCAAAATAATAGCAAGGAAAATGCCAGGATCTCTCTTATTTTCCAGTCTTGCATATAGTGTGAGGTAAAAGCAAAGGTATTTTTGACCGTAAGACGATCAGTAATGTGAGATGGGTGTCCTTGAGAGTAACTAGAAGCCTGAGCTATTTATTACATAGAGATAATATTTTGCGTCCTCTACTGATGTTGAGATTACTTCGGAAAAGTTATCTTTGGAATGGTGGAGATTAAGTTGCTTCTGGAAAGCCAGGTATTCCTGTTACCAAAATAAATACTGTTTAGGTAATGGCAAACAGGGAAAAGGAACCACAGGAGAAGGGTTTTTGCCACCTCCTTGCTGGAGTTCTCTTTGGTAAAAGACGCCAACAACTCTGGGAGCCCAGCATGTGGTGTAAGTAGCAAAGCTATGACTCCTGCGTGTGGATATACCCACGCTTTCTTCTGAAGGCTTCAAACTTCAGCTGGGGTCCCTGAGAGAAACTGGGGTCTTTAACATCTTTCTTAGTTTTGGTAACAGTGTTTACTTTGCTGGAAGGTCTCCTCACCGGAGACCCATCTGTCAAAATCTCCTTGACCCAGCTCTCGGCTGCTGCCTTCCCTGGTGGATTTAGAGGGGATAGCCTAGCAGCTCGAGCTCCCAGACAGCCCTCCTGTGGGCGATTCACTGCCCACGTGAACCCTTACTGCTCCTATTCTCTGGGACTTTGTTTAAGGATAACACAGTAATAACAGTAAATAATCACGAGAACATACTATTCTTGGCATTTCATAGCCATCGTCTCATTTGATTCTTATTACTACGTTGGATAAAGAAACCTTGCTCAGAGAAGGTAAGTAACCGGCCTGAAGTTCCTGTTTCTTTCCATTACACTTTGGTGCTTCCCGAGGGCCCTTTCTCTAGATCCCTTACTCAAAGGACTGATACAGCTAATTGAAACTAGGTCCCCAGATGCTGTTTAGCTCCCCTAAAGTATCCTAACTTAAACAGAAACCACATGGGTTTTGGAATCAGATCTGGATTTGAACGAGCTCAGTTCCTTGCCAGGCCTGGGACCTTAAGCAAAGGTACTTAAGCTCTCTGAGCCAGAGATTCCACACTTGTCGAAATGGAAGTATAAAACACTCTCCTTTAGAAAACAAAAAGGGGCTAATGAATATCAAAGCACCAAGATAGTGTTTTCAAAGTGGTACATCAGTCAAGTTAATTCTCTTTTCATTCTTTCTCCTTTAACTATACCAGAATGTCCCCTCTATTTCTCTGATAGTTCAAAAAAAATGGTCTTTTTTTTTTTTTTTTAAGATTTTTAAAAATTTATTTGTCAGAAAGAGAGAGTGACCATAAGCAGCAGGGGCAGCAGCCAGAGGGAGAAGCAGGCTCCCCAATGAGCAGGGAGGCTGATGTGGGGCTCCATCCCAGGACCCGGGGATCATGACCTGTGCCAAAGGCAGATGCTCAACCAATTGAGCCACCCAGGCATTCCAAGATGGTCTTAATTTGGCTCACTTCATGCACCGGGAGGCCAGAGAAACACTAAAGAAATGGTCATTTGCAAGCCTTCCAGCCGCTGAAACAAATGTCTAACACACATCCGCCTCAGTTCAGACACCCTCCCCATTATATTTAATGGAGGTGCTAGTATATTTATAGTTTCCTTCATAAAAAAATTCTGTGATTACTTTGACTCTAAGACTTTTCTTTTACAGTGGCCATGCCTTTGTTAGAGCAGAGAGAAGATGTGACTTTGATCCTGCTTTTGGTTTTTGTTTTGTTTTCTTTTTTTTTTTTTAAAAGATTTTATTTATTTATTTGACAGAGAGAGAGAGAGATCACAAGTAGGCAGAAGGCAGGCAGAGAGAGGGGGAAGCAGGCTCCCCGCTGAGCAGAGAGCCCGACATGGGGCTCGATCCCAGGACCCCGAGACCATGACCTGAGCCGAAGGCAGAGGCTTTAACCCACTGAGCCACCCAGGTGCCCCTGTTTTGTTTTCTTAAGAGAAGAATCTCACTACTATCAACCCATTGAAAACTCTTTATTACTGACGAGCATATTCCAATCAATGCATTGGGTAACAGGCCAGTTTTAGCAAGATAAGATCAAGCTAAATGGCATGCTCCAAATTTATGATTTCTTTGTCCCTGAGCTCACCTCTTATTTTCCTGCATCTCTTCTAGTTCTCTGGATATTGGATGTGTGCTCTAAGTTGCCTTTTGAAAGCTAGTATCATCCTGGTGTTGTGGCCCAAGGACAGGTGTGGTCAAACGGTAGTGGTGGTGAGCTGCACATGTCTATGAAGCGCGGAGCTCTCCGTTTCAGACCTGCAGATCTTCCACTGCGCAAGTGGTTACACAGACAAGCCCAAGTGGAGACTACAGAACAGACTGTTTCTGCTCGGGATGCTCTAATAAAAGTCCATACATATAGCCACCCTGCGCAGGCAGTTTCAAATTTTGGAGATCAGAGATCCCTTTAAGAATCAAATAACTTGAAAATCTTCATAAATAGAGGTTTTAGAAAAAATCATAAACACACACACACACACACACCCCGCCCCTTTGGACATAATTCCAGAAAGTTCAGTATGGCCTAGTGATTAAGCCTAAGGATCGTAGAGTCAGACAGCCTTGGTAAACACCCTCACTCTGATGCTATGTCGGTATCGAGCTTTGCAAGTTATTTAACCTCCTTAAATGTCATTTTCCTCATCTTCAAAATGGAAATAAACACAGGACCTATCTGACAGGGCCATTATGAGGCTTAAATGAGGTAAAGCATGCAAACTGCTTAGCACGATGTGGGACACTAAATGCTTTGTAAATTTTTATTGTTATTCTTTTAAGGGAGTTACAGATCCTTAATGCCCATTTGTGAACTTAACTCCATGGTAAGAATTTCTGCTATGAAACAGGGACGAAGTTCAAACCAATTAAGGACAATCTAGCTACCATAAAAGCAACTAGATCCTACTGAAGTAAAACAACTGTCAATAAACGGGCATGAAACAAGGGCTACCCTGCCAGGCCCTGAGCAAGCAGGACAATGGGTCCGGCCCTGTACCCTGTTCTTCCTGAAGAGCACCAGCCTGTACCAACCACAAACATTTGGCAGCAATGGTTTCATTCTGCACTTGAGCAAAACAGCCTTTTGGCTGCCTGAACCCCACAAGGCTATTGTTCTGTTCCTAACGTATTATTTACAAGGTCCTTGGTGTAAGAAAGGCCTTCAGAAGGGTTTAATGAGAGAATATTTAAGTCATCAGTTTAATGACTGACATACCACAATCTCTCAAGAAAGCCTGTCTCTTTCCATGGTTCAGGAGGGAGTGTAACTTGGCTTGACAAAGTCACAGCTCTGGGAGAAATTCCACTGACACTCAGGGGAATGTCTAAGTTATGCAGTTAAACTAAATATGACTTGAAGTAAGTAGGCCTTTGAGAGGACTTTTCCTTGGGGATTATATAAAGATCTGCTGCTATATTGATATTTTCTCTTAAGACATTTGACTTTTGCTCTAAGGTATCCTATTTTAGTCAAAGTAGAGTCTTTAGCCAAGTTAGTACAACTTAAACTGTTTGGCATATCTAGCAGCCAGCAATTTCAGATACATTAATCTTCACTAGGAAGTAGCCACAAATTGAATAGTGCCTGAAGGTTCTGTATCAGATTTTTTTGTTCAGAAAACTTATCACAGAAAACAGATGAATTAAATTACTCTAGTATATTCATTCCCAGGACCTAATACAGTTCTGACACCAGGCATAAGAATGTAATAACTATTTCTGGTGTGAATTCTCTATGTAGGGTCTTCACTATTGACTTAAAGAAAAAATAGCATTTACTGAATATCCCAGGCAGAAAAAAACAAAGATTCCCGACTCTTTGTAGATAAGGAAATTGAAGCAGGGAATAGTTCAATAAATTACAGATAGATGGAGAGCTGCTGTCAAAGCACCAAGGTCAGATTCTTCATCATCATACCCAGTATTTCTGAGAAGGTGGCCTTGGACCATCAGCCTCAGAATTAACTTGGGTGCTCATTAAAATGAATAGTTCTCAGTCTTACACAGAGCTACTGAATTGATCTTAAGGATGAAGCCCACGACTCTACATTTAAAATATGAACACATAGCATTTTTTCTGTATACCATTGTTTGAGAACCACCGTCTGGGCAGCATGAATTTCACTGCATGCTTTTGATACCTGAGCCAGATAGAATACAATGACTCTTATTTTTACTGTAGAGGCACTACTTGTAAGAGTCAAAAAATATTACCACATCTAAAATAAAATATTGAGGGGCACCTGGGTGGCTCAGTGGGTTAAAGTCTCTGCCTTCAGCTCGGGTCGTGATCTCAGGGTCCTGGGATCGAGCCCTGCATCAGGCTCTCTGCTTAGCATAAAGCCTGCTTCCCCCTCTTTCTCTGCCTGCCTCTCTGCCTACTTGTGATTTCTCTCTATCAAATAAATGAAATGAAATGAAATAAAATAAAAACATTCTCCACCAAAAAAATGTCCCAAACTGTTTCTCTACTGAATTGATAAATTCCATAAATGTAAATGCTTTTGTCCAGGTTTCAAAGATAGATTTTTGTGCCACTCTGTCTTTTTTATGGGCTTTTATGGACTTTTATGGCCTTAATTTCCCAACTACAAAACAAGAGAGTCTGACTGGATGGCATGTTAAAAAAAACAATTCTATTAAATACCAATGACAAATTTTTTGCTTAAAAAAAAAAACCCAGAGAATTTGCTATAATATTTCCTTAAAGAGTAATTATCTTTAAGTAAGATTCAAATCTGTTTCAATAAATATCTGGCAATATAGTATGTATCAAGAGATTTAGAAACATTTAAACTCCTTGATCCAATAATGGCATTTCCAATAATTTTGCCCTAGTAGCCATAGGTACAGATTAAGATTAAGATTTCTATTACAAATATGTTTAATGAACCATATTCATAATAGAGAAAAAAAGGGGAAAAACATCAATGTACAACAATTAAAAGAAAAGTTAAATTGGGGCGCCTGGGTGGCTCAGTGGGTTAAAGTCTCTGCCTTTGGCTCAGGTCGTGACCTCAGGGTCCTGGGATCTAGCCCAGCATCAGGCTCTCTGCTCAGCAGGGAGCCTGCTTCCCCCTCTCTCTCTGCCTGCCTCTCTGCCTGCTTGTGATCTCTCTCTCTCTGTGTCAAATAAATAAATAAAATCTTAAAAAAAAAAAAGAAAAGCTAAATTAATCATTTTATTATATGTAAAAATAAATCTATACTGCCATTAGAGTATCAGGTTTTCCAAGAATACTGAATGATATGGGAAAATGCTTATTAAAAAGGTTAAATAAAAAATGCCAAGTAAAATATATGTTAAAAAAATAAAAAATACAGAGTCACCTGATATACAACAAGATATATGTGGCAATAATCATGTTCCAAATGTTTAACCTCCAGGACCCAATTTTGTTCATTTTTCATTTATATTTATATATTTATATTATATATTACATTTATAAATATATATTTATATATTATATATATGTGTGTGTGTCGTTTGTTTTGTTTTTTTTTAAGATTTTATTTATTTATTTGACAGAGAGAGATCACAAGTAGGCAGAGAGGCAGGCGAGCGGGTTCCCCGCTGAGCAGAGAGCCCGATGCGGGGCTCGATCCCAGGACCCTGAGATCATGACCTGAGCCGAAGGCAGAGGCTTTAACCCACTGAGCCACCCAGGCGCCCCATGTGTGTGTGTTTTAATATGGTTGTGTAAGACTTTGTGCTTTAAGAACTGATGCAGGAAATAAACCAACATGTTTTAATAATGGTCATCCCTGATGCTGCATTTACAGATTATCCATATTTTATAACATGCATATTCTGTAGCTCTCAGTTTTTCCACAACGAACATACGTTTATTTTGTACTTATAAAAATAAGTGTTATTTCGACACAACTCAGTGAGAAACTACTTTCGGAAATACATTTGTGATTCCAAATGAAGCATGTCTGCCTTGAGCTCCTTGCTAACAAAGAGGTCACTGAAGCAGGCCTCCCCCAGGTGCCCACCAACGGTAAACTTGGTGCTAATTGTGCTGTCAGGGGAGCTCCAAATTCACACGCTGCAATTATGAGCTTGGGCACACAAAGACATATTGGAAGTGGCAGGCAAAATCAGATTCCGCCAAAATAATGGTCCAGTGACTGTGTGCTTTTGCCCAAAAAGGAAAGTAATGGGGCTGTAACTGGATATTGTAAATAAGTGGTCAAAGGATCCCTAAATAAGCACCATCACATAAGCCTCCTTGCAGCATATTTTTCCTTCTGGGATCCGTGTCAGGCTCACAGACATGAAGGCAGCCAGGAAACTGTTATCTGTTTACTTCTAATTTATTTTTATAACCGTTCATGCCAGCAATGGGAGAATATGTTTCTTTAAGAGAAAAATAAAATGGACAATAAACTCTCTGAGTTTTTGAAAGATTTTAACAAACCCAAACTTCTACTTATCGCGTAGTTATCAAACTTAGCCTCATCAAAACTTTATTTTCAATTGAGTTTGAGCATGTATGTATGTGTGCTTGCGTGGGAGTCTGCATGCGTGCTTGCGTGAGTGGATGGATGCATATACGTGTGTATGTATGGGTGTGTGAGACTGCAGTCTTGAGACTTGGCCTCAGATCCTGGCTCTGCCAGGAGCTTCGTGCCTTTGGGGAAGATTTTGTAGCCTCTCTACATCTTGGTTTTGTCATCTGTAAATGCAGAGAGTCTTATGCCACACAGAGTGCTGGGAGGTTGGGTGAGCAAATGAGAATAAAGTACAGAGCACAAAGCCAGGAACACTGTTAAGTACTGAATAAAAGTCAACTTCATCCCATTCCCCTCCGAGCATCTGCTTAAACAACAACTAAACCTTTGAAAATCCTTTATTGTCCCTAGTGAGTTCTATTCAGGTGACAACGCTCACTGGTCAAAGAAAAAAAAACCAAACCATTTCTCTTCTACAGAGTCAGCTTTGTTTAAATGACACAATGGCATCTATTCAGAAAGGTATCCATCTTATTTCTTTTTAAGTATTTCTTTTTAAACCTCTCTGAGGTTTCTTTAAAGCCAATGGCAATAAACATGTTTCAACCTCTGTTTGGCTTCACCATGGGCTCTGTGTGTGGTTAAGTTATGAAATAAAAATGAGTTTGACATTACAGATGTTATTTTAAAATGAAAAAAATATATACACAGAATGATGTTGATAACTCTGCACTCATTATCATAATAAAAACACAGAAATGTCCAAAAAGAGATACACAATTACCCATTAAGCCTTCCATCCGTTATTAAATAATAGTGATTAACGTTGCAGTTCCGGACAAAATCAACCCTGATCTTAATAAATCTGATATAAGGATATATCACCAGATGAGGACTATGTTAACTTTATGTATTATTTCCTACATGATGACTAGTTCTGAAATTTGTATATGGACGCTCTTACTGAGAGAAGAGAAACCATTTATGGAGGTATACTACCTCCTTGAAAGGAAGGTCACATTGACATACATGTCAACATACTAGTAAAAAGTAAACACACAATGAAATTAGTTAACAATCTGGAATCAAGGTCATTTTTATAGTTGCAGATGCTGATCTTTAGATAAAGTGAAACTATTTTATTTCTTTTTCAAAACTCTAAAAATTAAGTATTTATATCACTCAAATACATAGAGAATATTTTATCACAGTGTGTGTGTATACGTGCACGTACATATGCTTACATTATGAGAATCCAATTTGATTTTGTAAAAATTATTTCAGTTATAAGTCATAATGCCTGTATGACACATTTTGTTGGTAAAAACCACCCACACCCACGCATTATTATAATATGGCTTTTTAAGCTATTTCATGTACTTGACTTCATTTGATCATAACAGGAACCACAATCTGATTGAAATAAATGCCTCTACCATGAAACGAAGTCAGTTAATTAGTGACTGTAAAAGCAGTTGATTTATAGGGCTGTCCATTCTACTGCCATGCTAACCAAGCAAATTAATGACATGCGTCATGTGATGCTCATTAAATTAGTGAATGCTCTTCCATTAAAAGGCACACAGTATATAAACAACCCCTTTAAAGCACAGTTTAAACACTTCACTCAGATAAAAAGTACAAATAAACAGACCATCTCTCTTACTTTTATACAGAAAACATATCGTATGAGTTTGTTCTTTGTTTTTTACATACATTTTGAGGGTTCTAGTGTATTAGCACACAGCACTTTTTCAATAGTTTTAATGACTAGAAAAATGAAAGTATAAATACCTTACCTTCTTATAGCAAAATATTTATTTAGTTAAAATCTAAAATAAAGAGGGCAGGCAGTTACCCAGCAACATCCAAAAAGGAAATAATGTTGTTCATTTATTGACAATTTTAATTAAAAGATTTAATTAAAATCTTTGAGGTTATGCAAAGCAAAGGAAAATCCGAAATTGTGAAAATTATGGGTTTCATACTTTGTCACAGAATCATCTTAAAGAGCTGTTCTTGCGATCTATTGAATACGCATGTAAATACTACACATGTACATTGTAGTGACTCTAGTTGGGATCATTGGCTATTTCAACTGAGAAATTAGAAGCCTTTAGAATGAAGGATGAAGTTTTAATCAACTTCTGACTAACAATCCGTAATAAAGATAAAATACTTCAGAAGTGAAACTTGGAACTAGAACATGTGACTCAGTATGTTAAAGATGAATTCACACTTGATTTTTCCTACAACATCTTATTGTATAACTCAAAGTGTACACTTAATTGATACAAGGTCAAAATGAGAAAAACAATGAAGTCCCTTTGGGGTGCCTGGTTGGCTCAGTTGGTTAAGCGGCCAACTGGTTTCTTGGTTCACCTGAGGTCATGATCTCAGGGTCCTGGGACAGAGCCACACATTGAGTCCCTTGTCTCTGCTTGTGAATTTTCTCTCTCCCACTGCTCCGTCCCTGATCATGGTCGCTCGCTCTCTTTCTCTCTAAAATAAATATATATTTTTTTTAAATTGAAGTTTCTCAACCAATGTCTAAATAAGCACTCTAGAGTGTATACTCTTTGTGATGATTATCTTAAACTCAGACAAATATTGGGCATGATTTTTGTGAAAATGGAGTAAAGCAGGAGGTGAGCTAGTATTGTCAAAAAATGTTTGTGGGCACCATTTAATGCAGAAGAAGACTACGTTCACTGAGTAAAACAGAAAAATAAGAGGCACTGCTCACATTCTTTCAAGGCTGAAGGCAATTTCAGTTTCCCAGAGCTTCAACAATGGGCTCTTCAGGAAGGGTATGGTCAAGTTGGTTAGACTGGATCGAATACAATGGCCTTTTACATTGATAAAATTTGCTGTACAATTTTTATTGAAGGACTTCTTTTTTATAGAAATGGAATGTAGCCATAGCCATCATTGATCAACGATTCCCTCTACTATATATTAGAAACGAGCTTGAAAAAAGCAAAATAAGTCAATCAGAGAAGACAATTATCATATGATTTTACTCATTTGTGGAATTTAAGAAACAAAACAAAGTATCATCGAGGAAGGGAGACAAATAAAACAAGATGAAACCAGAGAGGGAGACAAACCAAAAGACACTCTTTACCAGAGGAAATGGAGGGTTGCTGGAGGGAGGGGGCAGAAAGGGATAACTGGGTGACGGGCATTAGGAAGGCAAGTGATGTAATGAGCACTGGGTGTTATATGCAACTGATGAATCACTGAACTCTACCTCTGAAACTAATAATACACTATATGTTAATTAATTGAATTTAAATAAAAGTCTAAAAACACATTCAAAAATGTTTATAAATAAAAATTATTGATAAAAAAAGAAAAATGGAAATTTGATAAATAGGTGGACTGGTCCACAGTTTCTGCAATAGCTTCTTCTCTCTGTTGTTGACACTTGACCCTTAACCTGATGCTCTCCCTCCTCCTTGGTCTTGAGAAATAATTTGGATTTTAAGCAGGAGCAAATTTAAGTACCTTCCTGCAGCACTTCGGGAGATGGCATCACACCACCCTTGCCACAGTCACTTTGAATACACGTCCCATCTGTGATAACTGGCTTCTGCCTTGCTTCCTTGTGCCTATCTGTGTTTTCTAAGAATCCAATTCACAAGACCTTCAAATGTGGGCTTGTGTTCCTGTTCCATCTCTGAATCACAAGCTGACATGTCATGTGATGCTCATTAAATTAGTGAACGCTCTTCCATTAAAAGGCACATAGTATGTATAGACCTTCCTGAGGTCACATGACCTAGACCCATGATCTCAAATCTGAGAGATTATATTCCTAAATGCAAGCACCTCTATCATGTATTTATTTTTAATGAATAGGTTATATTCTTGTATTAATATACCAAAATATTCTACTTTAAGAGATAAATTTTGATAGGCTGAGAAAAAAAAAATCTTTTCTTTCCACATTCCAATAAATTGTCTTGCTACACCCTGGGCATAGATTTCTAGGAATCCCTTGCTCTGAGTCACTTGTTAGAACACTGTCATGTTTTCTCCCTAAATAACAGTGAGTAGATTATATTATCATCATGTCCGGCCAGATGGAACTTCCTCTCATGCCCATTAGGGAAATGGCTTCCATCTACCACCCCCACTCACCTGCCATCAGGTCCCATCGATCTCTGCTTTATCTTAGCAACAGGGCTCATCCAGGTTCCAACCTCTCTCATTTAACCTCCCCTAATGTAATTAACTAATCAAATCTCTCAGACAAGAAAAGATAAAGTTTACTACAGGGGTTAACAAATGGAGACAAGTAATAAAAAGTTTTCAAGGGCAAATACAATAATAAACAATTGTAATAGTTTTAATAAAGTATGTTTCAATCAATGGGCTGCACAGGGGTTTTTTGTTTGTTTGCTTGTTTGTTTGTTTGTTTTTACTGGTTTCTATTATGACACTAACTGAAAAAAAGTAATTTTACACCTAACAAGTGTCTGTATGGTAGATGATATATGAAATTTTAAAAGTAATACAAAGTAATAAATAAAGTAGAGTGTATTTATTTTAATTATTTTTAAAGATTTACTTATTTAAGGAATCTCTATAGCCAACATGAGGCTCAAACTCATAGCTCTGAGATTAAGAGTCACAAGCTCCACTGAGTCAGCCAAATGCCCTAAAGCAGGGGGTGTTTAACAAATGGTCCTGGAATATACGGTTAACTATTTGGGAATAGAATAAAATTAGATCCTTATGTTAAAATAAATTCCAAACAGATTTAAGAATTCGGTAAAAAATTAATCTGCAAATAGGGAAAATGCAGCTAGATATTTATCCACTCTCAGTATAGGAAAAAAAAAAAGAAAACCCTCATATTGTTAAAGCAAAGAAAGAAATTACAAAGAAAAACTCAGGGAGTCTGGGTGGCTCAGTCTTTAAGCATCCGCTCTCAGCTCAGGTCAGGCTCAGGTCATGATCTCAGGGTCCTGGGATGGAGCCCCACATCAGGCTCCCTGCTCAGCAGGAAGCCTGCTTCTCTCTCTCCCACTTCCCCTGCTTGTATTCCCCTCTCTCTCTGTCTCTCTCTCTCTCTCTCTGTCAAATAAACAAATAAAATCTTTTTAAAAATCAATAGATTTGTCTATAAAAAGCACATAAATTGCTTTTTAGAATAAAAACCATTTTAATAAAAGGAAACACATAGGAGTTTGGATGGCTCAATTGTAAATATTTTGCAGATTATGTGGCAACAAGGTTAAAATTAGTACTGTTTTCCCATCTGAATAAAATACAAAGGAGTCCTCAACAACTGAATGAAGTTAGAACCAGTGAAATACTATATTTTATACTTGACTTGTGGGCAAGCCATTACTGTGCTATAGTGGGTTTAAAACATTGTATTAAGGTAGTTTCCCAAGGCAAGTTGTCCGAGACGCAGGACAGCAGAGCGTGAAGGGCACAGGCTCTGGTGTCCAGCAGTCTGGGTTGAGTTCACATTCCACACAGAGCCATGACAGCGCGCAGGTGCCTTCACCTTTGCCAGCTTCAGCCCAACTGACCGGACGTCACTGTTCTCCCTGTAGAGATGCCTTATCAACCCCATTTTCTTATAACTAAATAATGAGCTAATAGGGTAATTCCTGTCATCCAGATTGTAAACGGAGAAGTGATAGTATGGAATGGACAGGATGAGAGCCAGAAATAAACAAATGCCCTAGTGATAGTCTTGCCATTGTTTTCTTCCCTGGACACCATGCTCTGAGCATAACAATAATACCGTAACACAGCCAGGGTCCCTAGTGCTTGCATCTAGATCTGGATTAAGAGTCACATTCTCTAGTCACATTATATACAAAAATGTCAAGGAATTTTTTTTTTTTTTTTTTTTTTTGGGCTGAAGGAGAAGAGCAGTCTATTGAAAGGTTTTTACAACACAAAATTCTTTGTTAACTCTGTTGACGTTTGGGAAATAAATTACTGGTTGCCTCATGGTGGCAAAATTGCTAAATCTAAAAAAATGCTGTGATTACTCACTGTCATTTCTAAAAGCAAACAACGGTCCTGCCAAAGGGAAAAGCATTATGAAATAAAAGGAATAAATTTTATGATGTAAAATATCTCCATATTTAAATACAATGAAATGTAATAAGAACTTCTCTTTAGTCATAATCCTCTTCATAAATGAATTCTTCAGGAACAAGATGTTAATAGGCAGGATAACTGGATGTAGCACTTGTTCTGGTAGCATCTTTCTTAATTCCCTCCCTCACTCCCTCTCCATCCCCAAAGTTACCACACACAGCATATTCCTCATTCTACAGCAGGATGTAAACAATTATTGCAAAAAATAAATTCATGCTTTTATTCTTTTGAAAAGGACTTTTTAGCTTGAAGGAATGTCTGTTTTATAAATTTCTGACAAAACTAAATTATTATACATCCTTCTTTATGATTTAATTCTTACAGAATCTTTTCTCTATATCTTGATGTATTTTTAAGCTAATTCATATTGATTAGCTGACATTACCTTTTTCATTTTATACAAGAATTAAGTGAGACAAAGTCATGTAATTTTCAAAATCAGGTTTGACTTATGTACCTTAAAAAAAGCCCTTTAAGGATTTTGACCAGTAAGGGATGTTAAATTATTCCTCGACCAGCTGGAAATCATGCCCTCCAAGGTACCACTGAGGAGTGGTGTCATAGCGGTGTTGAAAGAATACATGCTTTAAAAAAAAAAAAAAATAATAATACATGCTCAATGAATAAATGAGTGACTGTGAAGATGGATAAATCAACAAGCAAATTAATGTGAGCACTTTTCTCTCACATAATAAAGCCAGCTAGTTTAACCAAAGGCAGAAGGCAGACTCTACTTGTGTTTAAGTTATAATCTATAACTTAGTATATATATATATTAATATAATCTATAACTATATTAAGTTATATACACAAGTAATCTCTACTTGCGTATAAGTTTTTGTCTTAAAAAAGAGAAAAGCTCATACTACAACAGCTGATTTTCAAGCACAGATGAAAGCAACATAAGGCCATTTCAGAGCTACGTGACGGATGAGGTGCAGGAGATAAGAGGTGTTCCCCCTTGCAGTCATACAAGACTAGAGGGAACTGTGGGACTCCAGACCGACCAGTCTCGCTCTTGAACATAGCATCTTTCATGTTCCATTCACCCATCCTTCTCTTGTTTCTCAAACCCAGGTTCACCCAGATGTTCACCTTTATCTTTTTTTTTTTTTTTCCTTTTCTTTTTTTACCTTTTATGTGGCTAGATTTGTATAAGACAGTCAGGAAACACTATATTAGAGTAAAAACTCACTATGTCTTTCCTTGAAATGATATCATGACTCTTAAAGATAGAAAAGCAGACATTAAAGTTTTTGCCCTAAAAATGACATCAAACTAGGCAGCTAACAAGAACACAGGTTGTGTAGCACTGACTGCCTCACAGTGCAGAATGGCCGATACAAAGCACAGGTCAAGGAGCTCCTGCTCTATCCACCATTTGTTACAAGAGTACCAAAAAAAAACCAAACAAACAAACTGCTTTTTTACATTAAGGATTCATATTTTCAATTGAAAAATTAATCATTGCACTAGCAAGAATTTTCTAAATTCAAAATAGTGAGTATCCAACGCTTTTCCACCGCAGATTCCCAAGCCTGCGGCCACCTTCTTTCCAAAACTAGCAACTATTACACACTTGTCTTGAGAGCACATGCAGAAAAAACTTGCAGGTAAAAACATTTTCTTGTATGCTGGCAGCCTTTGCATACTTACATAAATGGAAATGTGGAGCCATAACTTTTTCATTTAAAAATATACCTAAAGTAAATTAATAATGATGTAGTTATTCAATGGAATAATCTTCTGCAGTAAAAAAGAGTGTGGATACAGCCATTTAAAACAGAAAGTTAAACACAGAGGTACCATTTAATCTAGCAGTTCCACTACTGGGTAAATACCCAAGAGAAATAAAAGCACATGGTCACACAAAAACTTTTACACAAATATTCACAGCAGGACAGTTCATCATAGTCAAAAGCTGATCACAACCCAAATGGCTATCAACTAATTAATGAATGAACAAAATGTCACATAGTGATACAATTGAATGCTATTTGTTCATAAAAAGGAGTGAAATACTGTTACATGCTAAAACACAGATGAACCCTGAAAACATTAGACTGAGGGAAAGAAGCCAGTGATGAAAGATTACATATTATTTGATTCTATTTATATAAAACATTCTGAGCAGACACAACTAAAGAAATAAAAAACAGATTAGTAGTTGTATAGGGCTGAGAGTGGGGCCAGTGAAGAGGGAAATGGAGGGCGATAACTAGATTATACTGGCTTTCTTTGAGGATGACACAATGTTCTAAAACTGTGATGACGGTTGCACAAATGTGTAAATATACTAAAAATCAATGAATTGTACAATTTCAATAGATGAATAGGGTGGTATGTGAATTACATTCTCAATAAAGCTCCTTCAGAGAAGAGCGGAAAGGCTCTTCATGTATCAGCATATTGTCAACTGAAAAACACGAGCTGCAGAACAAGTGTAAAATGTTCTTTTTGTGTAAAAAGGCAGGAATGAATAGAATCCATATACTCATTGTCTGCATTTACATGAACTTTGAGAGATACACAAAACTAATGAAAGTGGATATCTGTGAGTACAACTATAATCTTTTCAATTATGACAATAATAGTAAACATCACTTGGAGAGAGCTCTGTACCAGAACATAAGACATCGTCCTCAGAGTTACACAATATTCCATTATCACGTCCCATAAACTGTTCAACAGCCCCATTCTGACTGATATTTAGGCTGTTTCTAGATTTCTATTACAAAAACCACTGTAGCAAATCTTTGTGCAGATATTTTTTTCAACTATACACAAGCATACAGGTAAATATTAAAAAGTAGAATTGCTAGATTAAAGATAGACCATCTAAGAAATCCTTAAAGTAATGCAACCAAAAAATACCCCTTAAATGTGTTACAGCTGTAGCAGCTGCTAAATGCCAACAGAGATTAATTATAATTACTGAGCAAAATACATTGTACTGAAAAATATTAAATGAAAATTTAGGATGTTCTCAATTTCTGTTTTAAGTGCATTAAAGAAATAACACAATAAGCTCCTTATAAAAAAATTCAGTCTAAACCAAATGGTTTCTTCAACATAAGCTCTAGAACTTGAGAAAGAGAAGCCTCCTTTTAATAGGCATAAATTTATTTAAATTCATTATGTGGTTTCCCAAATAATGTGCACATTTAAAGTGACCTTTCAGCCTCAAAATAGGAGGCTTAAAGCAAAAGGATGAAGAAAATCTGTTTCAATAAAGATAAACATCAACTGAGAGTCCCAATTAGACTACAAAGAGTCCAAGAAGTCAAAACTGTCATCAAAAGAAATGGAAAGCATCAAGGCAACAGTAAACTGGATAAAATTTAAATGTGTGAAGTTTTGATGGTACAAAGTGATACTGATGAGTGTTCATGGAACACAGGGCTATGTCTGGATGCATTCATCTCTTATTTTCCTTCCATTGTCTCTGGCTCATTTTGAAGGTGTTTCTGAATTTTTCTTTTCTTTCTTCTTTTTTTTTTTTTTTTTATTATTTATTTGACAGAGAGAAACACAGCAAGAGAGGGAACACAAGCAGAGGGAATGGTAGCAGGAGAAGCAGGCTTCCTGCCGAGCAGGGAACCCGATGCGGGGCTCGATCCCAGGACTCTGGGATCATGACCTGAGCCGAAAGCAGACGCCCAACGACTGAGCCACCCAGGCGCCCCTGTTTCTGAATTTTTCTATTTAGCTGCTTAATCATCTCTGCTTAAACAGACATATATGGGCAGAGTAAGCTCTGGTATTCATTATGGTCAATGAATGTTAGGCATTGACTAACAAAATGGTAAGGTTGACAGAATATATATACATATATGTATATACATATACATATAGAATATATGTAAATGTGCATATATATCTCTCTGTATATAACTTTTATCTACCTATAGTGAATATTAGGATACCAGAAGAATTAGAATGCAATCTACTTCACACTAAAACCTTACTTTACTTATTTTTGGTCGTTATTGTTCCTTTTACCATTATTATGCTGTTTTGTGATGCAGAAAGTACTTGAGATCTTGGAGGATGAGCAGAGAATGATGGCTGTGTTGATAATTAGTGATGGGTTTTGGTTAGTACAGGCCAATAGCATATTTGCTGTTTGAAGCTAATAGAACTAACTCATGAACTACTTAAGGGTGGGTAGGGAAAAGAACACTACATACACTGAGAGCAGTCTTGACTATTAGAACTTTTGTCTTTTGCACCATTCATCTTTTCTCAGTGGGACACTCTATTAACAGCTGAGGGCCAACATTATATGCTTTGGGAAGATTATTCAGCCAGTTTGGACAACCATTTCTTTTTTACACACGTGCATCTACTAACCACTTACATATTGAAAACTCAAATCTTAACTAAATTTAGCCTATAGTGGCATTAGGACATTGAACCCTATGTACTCATAGCAAGAGACAATTCAATACTGGTTGCCTCATGGGCAATTTGCTACCTAAAGTTAAAGAAAATTTACCATGAAAAAACACAGATGTTACTGTTGCTTTTTAAGAGCAATCACAGGACTAAGTAGTTCTTATCGATTTCGGGAAGTTCTTTCTTTTCCTTGGCTGGGAGAGGCACTGGAAAGCAGCAGTCTTAAACCTAATGAAAAATGTGCTTCAAATCTAGCAAGTCAAATTCCCAGGAGGCTTTTAAACTTTGCATAAGAGGAGAGATTTGCAATAGCAAAGCAGCCTGAGCACACTTTTACTCTAGGAGGCTTTCTTTCTATCCCTAAATCAAGTTCACTTTCTCTGACTTTGGCCCATTGGGGCTTGTAGGAATACATTCTAGCACCAGAGGTCAGGGTCAGATACAGACAGAAACCTAGACAAAGATGGACACTGGGGATTGACAGTGGGGAACCCATCACTTTGGGATTTCCAACTTTTCCCTGCAAATGTGAATGTGAGGACCATATAAATGCAAAGTCTTTAGAGAGTATTCTCTCATTTCTTTTCTTTTTTAAATGATTGCAAAAGATGGCTTTCTTTCTGTTTCTTATACCTACTAAATGTATATTCAAGGGTTTTGTGCTGTAATTCTCTTCTACCCAATTTTTGCTCAACTGGTTACTTTAGTTCTTAGCTTCCTTGATTATCTTAACAAAAGTACATCTCCAACACATGCACCAGCACACGTGTACACACACACACACACACACACACACACACACACACATACCTCATTAACTCAATCCTTTGTGTATTATCTTCACTGCATTTAACAATATTGGAAATAATTTTATTTAATTATTTTTGGTCAGTAAGCCCCTCAAAGGAGGGAGGCACTATCATAACTCCAGTGCCTAGCACATAAAAGGGACTAAATATATATGTTTTCTTTATAGAAATATACAGAAGCTACCCAATACAAAACTGTAGAAAATTATCTTAAATAAAAAGTCTTATTGAATTTTTAAAAGAAAACTATTAATATCGCTAACTTCTTATGGCATTGTTGTAGGCTACTATTGAAGTAGATAGGAATCATTCATGTATATTAAAGAATGAAACATAAAGTGACATATTCCTAAATAATACAGTACTTAGAAAATAATATATATTTTTAAGAAGGCCATGTAAAAGAAGTTTCCAGTCTAGATTTAGCTAGAAGTGAAGTGAATTCCTTCCATATTTATGTAAATTTATTTAATAGAATAAGCTTAAAATTAAGTCAAGATTTACACATATTAATTTTCAAATTAAATGATAACTAG
This sequence comes from Procyon lotor, assembly GCA_028646535.1. NCBI lineage: Eukaryota > Metazoa > Chordata > Mammalia > Carnivora > Procyonidae > Procyon > Procyon lotor. The sequence goes on along the minus strand of CM053607.1, from coordinate 94,442,052 downwards.
GTTTTACCTACAGCTGTCATGACATTTTCTCAGTAAAATTTCCATTATCATTTCACTTGAAAAAGATCTTATGTGAAAATCATACATATGTCATATCACATATCATTTTGGAAAGGGCTAAAATTCTTATATCCTTGAATAGTAACTTGTATCAAAGTGTAACTTCTTTTTTTTTTTTTTTTAAAGATTTTATTTATTTTTTTGACAGAGAGAGATCACAAGCAGGCAGAGGCAGGCAGAGAGAGAGGGGGAAACAGGCTCCCCGCTGAGCAGAGAGCCCGATGCGGGACTCGATCCCAGGACCCTGAGATCATGACCTGAGCTGAAAGCAGCGGCTTTAACCCACTGAGCCACCCAGGCGCCCCCAAAGTGTAACTTCTGTCAAAACTAACAACTTTATGTTATGAGAGCATAAACAAGAAAACATTAATGGGAATTTTTTTCCCCTTCTGATAATAATAAACTGGCGAATATTTATGTGGTTTGCTCTCCATGTATTTTTCTATTGAACCTTCATAGGAACCCCATGGGTAGTTTTTTCTCTCGTCCAAAATCACCCAGTTTATAAGTGGAGGACCCTAGTTTTGAACTCCACTGGCTTCAGGAGCTGCCCCATCTCTTCAGTACATATGTCAGCAATTTCAAACTGCCCTTGAATTTCATTAGCTCAGCTCGAGAAGCTCATACACTGTGTTCCCAGGGCCTAAAGAGATACAGATATTTTGAATGCAGTCAAGCAGATAAAGTCTGGTATCAAAATGATATCGAAGATTAAAACTACCCCTTAACTTCTACAGGGGACAAAAGGAATATCTACACAGCCAAAAGAACATGGCCTTCTGGCTTAGTCCTGGGGCAGGAAGCTTAAACACGGGACACCAAACTTTCTAAGAACTTTTTATTTCTGCCTGCTAAAGGGTTAGAGGGTTTCTCAGATAACTGAGAAAAAAAAGATCTCACTTTTTCTTAAAGATTCCTGATTAAATATCTTTACATGCAGCAGAATTGCCCCCTTCACCTGACAGTAAAATCAACTCAGACCTACTCGGAGTCCTTTCCCAAATCTCTTTGAGGTCATCAAAATTATTCTGAGGATCCAGCCCTTGTTTTTTAAGTATCACTCTCCTTAGTCAGAACGCACATTACAAGGGATTTTACAAGGGATATCTCCTTCTCTCCAGCAGTAGGAATTAATTTACTCAGGATGTTACAATGAAATCAGAAGTGACTAGGATTGAGACCAAACTCTATAGAAGTTTTCACAGATTTAACTTCCTTTCCCACCAAACATTTCACAAGTTCCAACATGACTTGATACCCAAGATGCTACCTTTTCTTCTATCTGACTCCCTGAATCTACCCTATCTTAGCCAGGACAGACTTTCACCCATTTAAAAAGACTGTCCTAAGAGTATTTTTTCTTTTTTTCTCTTCAAGTAGATCCACGTTCTAAATCTGAGCACTAATGAATATAGAAAGTCAAGGAAGACTTTAAAGCAACTTTTTACTCAGACATATTTGAGAAGACACTAAGGTATTCATCTGATATTCAATCAAATCTTACCTTGAAGGCTAGAACTTCTTTATGCGAACTGAAATTTACAGGGGGGGTTACAGCTATGAAATATTTAGGTAACAACTGGGTGAACACAAAATGGCTAGAGTGACTGGCGCCAAGAGAATTTGGTACTTTAAAATATTTTGGGAAGCTGTGGGTCTTTGGGAAGTGTGGGTCTATATTCTGTATTCTTTCTATGTCTCTCATGTATTTATTCACTAACACACAAATGGCAGGAATTATGGAAGCATATGTGTTTGGTGCTTTGAACAAATTATCTAGTTTATTAGAGCAAATTACCTCCAACTTCTCTGTGTATTGGAAATTCAAGACCTTTTGACTACAAAATTACACACGTGTGGATTTTAAAAGATTTATACATGAAACTGCCAGCACTTTATAAAGAAAGTAAACTCACCAACAGGACAAGACCAGAAGTGGAAAAAACAAAAAACAAAAAAACCTCCAAAAGTTAGTTATGTAAGAAGCGATGACCAAGGGCGTAAAGTTGGGAGAAGGGAGAGATTCAAGTATGACATCACTTTTAAATTTGCTAAAGTCTTATAAACAAAGTTCACGAACAAAATCACATAGTTTTTCTGACTACCGGCTAAAGTTCGGAACAGTTGTTTATGGAATTGCCCACAGTCGGTACTGAAGAGACAGGGTATACTAAATGGGAAGGGTTCTGAAGTCAGACTGAGTTCCCAACCAGCAGGAGAGCCAGAGCTGTTATAGTCTAGATGTGTGACTGAGAATCATGTAATAATGTGGCTCATTGTGAAAGCCCGATAATAATTTGATATTCTGTTGGCAAACAGATTTTCCATTGTTCCCTTATATGGCAGTCATAATCCTTAAGGGCAAATCCTTTACAGTGAACTGCAGTGGGACATGAGGGACATTTTCTTCTGATTTTCAACATGGAATCTGTCTTTGACAGTTCTCTCAAAAGCTATTAGATTCCTTTTGGATAAAATGGCCTCATTTAGATTAATCCAGTTAAAGCCATGGATTATGCATGATGCTATAAAGGAATATAATTGGGAACATAACCATAACTCAACCATGGTAATAGTAAAATGAGTTCATTTAGAGAGCAGGCAAACTAGCTAGTAGCGGTTATTTGTGGAAAGGAAAATTTATTTCCTTTAGTACTGAAACAAGGTCCTCAAACATTTTACAACATTTAACTAAGATCTATAAAAATAAAAGTCTCCTGGAGATTATCTGTAAAAACAGATGCTTGACAGTAAGTTAAATTATGTCAAATATTAATTTTATGAGTCACTTTTGTTTAAAATTCACTTCTTTCTAGCTATTTTTCCTGATGTTCCCTTATCATGTTCCCTTCCTATATATACACTAAAATTTCCTAGTTTAAATATTTTAAGTTTGAAAAATTAAAGGCTAGATTCATCCTAAATAAAAGAGAAATTTGTTGGTTTTAAGGTTTATTTAAATAAAATAAATTTAAATATTTAACTTGGCTACCACAGCCTTGTTAGGAGGTGATTAAATAAACAATTTGTTTAGAATGAAAATATCCCTCTAGCTCAGGGAAAATATTTTGACCTAAAAAATCAAATATTCCAGATTTATTTCATATTACCCCCCACACACAATTTCAAGCAGTGAGAATAATTTTTAAATTATTCTGTTCACCACTGGATTTCGGAAAGCAAGTGAAACACTTTCAAACTCTAAATGTTCTTCCTTATAATGAAACTGAAAAGTATGCCAGAGATGCAGTCGTAGGTAAAACTAAAAATCCTCTGCCCTGCAGGAAGAGTTTAGAAAGTCACTAGACTAGAAATTTTATGAAGGTGAGGGCTATATATTTTATCACTGTCTCTCTAACAGCCAGCAGGATGTCTGGAGCAAAACCGTGTTAATAAACATTGTTAAATGAAGCAATGAAAAATGTTCCTTTATTTTTGCCACTAACAGAAAAGCTACAGAGACAAAACTCTTCTTTAAGGACTGTACATTTTAAGCTATAGAATGCAATGGTCCCGTGGCTAGTTTTGTACAAGAATAAAAGCAAATCACTTCCTCTGTCATTAAGGATTAGGCCTTAATTTCTTAGCTTTCCACATTATTTAAGTCTAGAAGCGTGGTAAAGCTAAAGGCTAACTTAATAATGGGAAAAGTTCACAGTACAATTAAGAACGCTAACCCTGACTTTGGAGATCAGCGGTCAACTCCATTTGTGAGAGGTCTAGGACAAGCTTGACCCTCGACTCAACATCTGGGCTGTGAAATCTGCCAGCTGTGACAGTGGTGATGAGCTTCCAAATGTTCCCAGTGGAGCTCAAGTGAGCCTGGGGAGGCGGGTGGTCGTAGCACTTACTTCCAGTCAGTCTCTCAGTTGCCTATAAAAACCAACTCCCCCCAGACCCCCTCAGAAGTCAGCCATGTTCCCTGCGTGATTAACGTGGCAACACACATTAGCATTTGCTGCTTGCACTGTTCCTTACTATTTGACGGTGCTGAGAGGAGTCACTCAGGCAAGGAGGAAAATGTTCAGGAAAACTGGAGAGTGCAGACTCTAAAGTGAGAGACGTGTGAGGGAATGGAGACAAGTGCTGAGACTGGAAAGCCAGGGGACAGCAAAAATCCTCTCAGATACTTCACAACTGCTTGCACAGAGTGTAAACTCTGTCTCACAACTCCCTCTGGACAACGGCTAGCAGAGTGGCATCTATTAAAAACACAATGAAAATGGAAACAGACTGAAACATTTCCTTTGTAATACAGAACAACTCACTGCTCTTCTCCCCATGCAACAGGCGAATGAATACCCATGTGGCAGAGGCACCGTGCTGAGCCCAGTTTCCCCTAAAACACGCTCCCGCTCCATGAAGAGAGGGGGGTAGCATAGCAGAGCCCTGCTGCCATGCCGCACAGGCGGGCTCTCGTGCAGAAATGTTCCAGGTTTCAGGAGCACACGGAGAAGGCAGTTCTAATTCTGAACGCAGAGGTCTAGGAAGGCTTCCCAGAAGAAATGTCCCACTGGGGACGAATCTCAGCAACGGAGTTTGGACGTGACATTATATTCAAACTATTGCTATAAACTGACAACAGCTTTAGTGCTCATATAGTCCTACATACCAAATTATGATTGAAACAATTAGCACATCAGGGCCCTGGGTGGCTCAGTCAATTAAGCATCCGACTCTTTCATCTCAGGTCATGATCTTGGGTCATGAGATTAAGCCCCCCTCGTTGGGCTCTGTACTCAGCTTGGAGTTTGCTAGAGATTCTCTCTCCCTCTTCCTCTCCACCCACTCCCACCCCCTGCTTGCAAGCTCTCTCTGTCTAAATGAATAAATAAATAACAATTAGCTCATCTAATTTTCACCCTGAATTTATATTTCAAACCAAAGTTTGTGAGAATTTATGAACTACATACACATCAACATGGGATAAACTCTCATATATCATTTGGTAGGGAAAAAACCAGACAGACACAAAATAGCAACACTGTATTATTAATTTTACATAAAATCCAAAAGTAGAAAATGATAATATGTGATCTTTGAAATCAGGACATTTGTTACATGAAGAGGGGGTAGGCAGTGGCCGAAAGTGGCAAAAAGGTGGCTTCAGGACTACTGGTAGAACTTTTAATCTAGGTGGTGATGACAAAGGTGGCCACTGGTAATTAAAAATTACCTCCTTTTTTTTTTTTGGTTTACAATATCCAGAAAGAGTTTTTATGCTTTCTGGTATTCACATACAGTGTGTTCTCATCATAGGTGACAAATTACTGACAACATGTCAATTACACAAAAATTACACATTTGTATGCCTATATAAACCCTGCTTTGGCTACAATGGCTTTACTTGCATGTAAATTGAATGGCAGAGTTTACGCATAAAGCATTATTATGAGGTCACCAGGGCCACTTAGATGGCAAGCAGCCACATTACAGATTTTACCAACTGATGGCAGCAATTTTTGTCTCCCAAGCCCCAAAGCAGCATCCAGTACTTAACTGCATGAGGCTATTACTGATTGACAGAGAAGAAAAAGATTAGCCATCTTGGCTTTAAACAATGGGGACTAATTCTTTCATTACGTATGTGAGAAATGCTTGACAATTATGGAGAAATTTCAGATGCATTTCTAGGGAAGGGTATAATTTCAGGCCTATATATGTAAAATGATTTTCCCAATTACAATAACATCTTAATAAAGGCATGTTTGCTAAAAGCAGGCTTGCCTCTTGTGTTTCATATTACCATAGAAACACTTACTAATTCATATACAATTGGACTCAGTTTTAACAAGAAGACGCAGATAAACAATTGGGACTAATTTTTCCAAGCAAGAGATTCAGGGAATCTTTAGTGGGCTAATTTTTTCCCCCAGGGTGATTCACTCCACCCTCAGTCACACCTTTTAACCCAATGTACAGTGGTTAATTATAACAAAGTAATGCTGTTATACATTCTTATTGGTAGCTATTCATGAAAAAATAAGTAGACACCAGAGACCACGGAATGCTAATTGCCAGCTCTGACTAAGCCATTGCATTCTCCATATTTCTAGCCCCTCTGCTTCAGAGCCCATCCTGAAGTAACTCTCCAGGCCCCAGGAACGGATCTTCTAATCAGACCGCATTTTTTGCCTGTTGTCTTTCTAGAAACGGAGAAGGAGGTTCAACCCCTTTTTACTGAGGTAGGAGGAAAGGGTAAACTAAACAGGAGTCCTACCCAGCCTGGGGCCTGCTACGGAGACTATGAAGAGAACAATGTGGAAGTGACACAACCAGGAACCGGAGAAGAGGAGCAGTGGATTGTACAGGTAGGGAAAGCCTGGCACTGAGACTATGGTAAGACTGAACCACCACACAGACCTAAGTAAGAAGGTTACCCAGAGAAAGTCTCCAAAGATGTACCCCGGGATAATGCCCAGGCACCAGCCCTTCCTTTCAGATTCAAACACTGCTGGAACTAATTCCCTAGAGGATTCCGACTTCTTTTTTTTAAAAGATTTTATTTATTTTTTTGATAGAGAGACATCGAGAAAGGGAACACAAGCAGGGGGAGTGGGAGAGGGAGAGGCAGGCTTCCCGCACCTGGGGCTTGATCCCAGGACCCTGGGATCATGACCTGAGCCAAAGGCAGATGCTTAACAACCGAGCCACCCAGGCGCCCTGGATTCTGAACAATTTCAAACAACAAAATCAGAAGTGTTTTAGCTTTCAGTCGGCCCCTACTTATACTCCCACCTTCTCTGTGTACTTTACTTCTTTAACCCATCAGAACAGAAGGATGTCTTCTTTGAACCACAGTGCTGGTGTGACTGATTCGCAAGACCCAGCTTTGTATAAGTGCTCAGTTCTGAGATGTGCCCAAGAAGGCTACCTTATGGAGAAAGAGCCCTACAGATTAAATCAGTTTTCATATGCAGAGTTCTTGATTTTTTGAAAAAGTCACACAAACATACAAACTTGAAAAATGCATCATATAAGCTAACATTCCCCAGGCACTCACAGGAGTCAGCCACTGTGCCAAGGACAGTAGGTTTAGTAACACAATTGACAGATGAATATATGTATCATCCTTAAAGGTAATCTTTTATAATTTTTCAGGGCACGTGAATCCATGAATTCTCTATTTTGCCATGCAATCATGAATAGGTCAGTTTATTTCATAAGGGCTCAGTGTTCTCATTTAATAAACAAGGAATAGTAATAGAAACCTCACAGGATTTATGATGAGGACCTGATGGGATCATTCCTGTCAAATGCACAGCAAAGTGCCTGCCACATAATGCCACGTAAGCATTCAGTAAGTAGTAATTACCACTCCTTTTATTGCTGTGAATACTATACTGGGGGAGCAGAAAGGGGTGAAGTTATAATTTCAAGACATGAATTTTATCTACTTAGTTAACTATATGAGATATGAGTTCCCAAAAATTTAGTGATCACGTTCAGCTGTCTAGCGAGGACTTTGGTCAAAATAATGTCTTGAGTTTCCTTCAGGGGACTGCTGGGGCCTCCAGGTCCATACCCCTCTACGCATAATCCTCCAATCCAGTTTTTGAGAAGTGATGATATAATGATCACGGTATTAGTTAACTTCACAGACACAGCTTAGAATTAGATTAAAGTCCCATGCAAATTATAATAGCACTGCCTTCACTCACTTCCCTGATAGACCTTTACTTGACCTCAAACTTCATTTTTGAGGGTTTTTTTTTTTTAAAGATTTTATTTATTTATTTGACAGAGAGAAAGAGATGACAAGCAGGCAGAGAGGCAGGTCGAGAGAGGGAGAAGCAGGCTCCCCACTGAGCAGGGAGCCCGATGTGGGGCTCGATCCCAAGACCCTGGGATCATGACCAGAGCCGAAGGCAGAGGCTTTAAACCACTGAGCCACCCAGGAACCCCCATTTTTGAGTTTTTAAAAAGATATTTCTCCAATATAAACCTCTGCCACATAAGCATTGACATTGTTTCTGACAGTTTTTCTTGACCCTATTTGACTAGAAATGTTAAAGACTAGGGATGGGGAGAATCAGATTATAGGTTACTCTCTGTGGTCCCTTTCATTTCAAAGGGTTTATGGTTCTACGAACTGGTCAAATGCCAGAGAGGAAGAAGGCAGTGCAGTTTATAGTCTGACTGAGGGAAAGAGTCAATAAACCAAACGCGTCAGGAACTAGCTAGATTTCCAAAGAAGGGAGGTGTGTCAAAGTCCATTTTCTATTTCTTGATACATGTCTATGGACCATGATTAAAGGCTTGTATGCAAATCTCAAGAAAGAAGGCAGACAAAATATAAAGATGTTTTTGAGATGCATAAGATTAAAAGGAGAAAGGACCAACCGAGGGCAAGAAGGCAAGGTTTGCATAAAAGCCAACTGACTACTTTTTGGAATGCTTTGAGGCAGGACACTGTGCCATCAAGGCAGTTCAGAAAGTGGAGAGAAGTCAACAAAACAAGGACGATGACAAAAGTGGTAACAACTAACCTGGCATTTAGAATTAGACCACATTTTTTCTTTAACTCTGTGATTTATAAGCTGTGTGATTTCAGTTGTACCTCATATGGTTGTTTTGAGGGCAAAGTGAGCTCGGTCATATAAAGTACCATGTCCAATGTCTGACAAACAGTAGATACTCAATATATTGTAGCGACCTTCATTACAACAGCTACTACTCGGACTATGATTGGAGGCCTAGGAGCTGCTGTCCTGGCTAGCTGGTGATGCAGGCGCTAATCTGTGACTTGCTGTTGTCCCACAAAACTGTGGGATCAGAGCACCCATTACAGCAATGCTCATTCACAAGCCAGAACGCCACTGGTTAAAAGTTGACATTTTGCAATAATAGGATTATGCTAACTAAAACAGTATCCGTCATACAAATTCCTTGACACAAAGAGAATTTGGTGCCGCACTGCAATGGAATGAAATCATGGATGTTAGGAGGTATTATTTCTCTATTCCAGATACATATGAATATTTCACACATGTTAATCAAAAGGAGTTGAATTTCTCATCTTGGATGTATTGCAAACAGGAAGGAGAATCAAGTGCAATGGGAACACTCCTCTGGGTGAAGCCTGCAAACAGTTACATATTGAAACTACGTTCTACAAAACATTTTTTTAACAGGTCACACTGGTGCTGTCTACTTTGCAATTCAAAATGAACATAGTGCAGTATGAAACGAGAAAAGACAAAGTCACGTACTAGTAGTTTTAACAGGTCGCAGAGAAGAATCTACTTATCGTTTGATTCACCATCCCTTTATCTATCGATAACTAGGAAGAAACGGGTTAAATTTTAAGCAAGGGGGATTCAAATTAGATATAAATAAAATGTCTTAACATCAGGGCCGTTTGCTGTCAGAAAGTTTCAGAAGCTGCAGTCCTGATGTGTGTATATTCTCCACCTAGTTTCTACTTTTCTAATTTCTTGTTCTCCCTCACGTGTAGTAGAGAAATAAGATGTGTGGTTGCCTCCCTTCATCCTCTGGCAGAAGTCTTTAAGACTGAGATATGAGGAGATAAAATGTCTTCACATTCAAATCCATCACTGACAGCTTTTGCCCGGCAGGTGGCAGTGTGATTATAAACGGGGTAGGGCGCTACGTGGCGGATGTCTGGTGCAAGACTGGCTGGAGTTCTTCCATATTGGCCTCCTTTCTGATCTTCCTTCCAACTTCTCTAGCCGCACTTCCTCAGCTCTTATCCACAATGTTTCCTTTGTACTTTTTCTAACTTTTATTTTGAAGAGCGGTTTAGCGGAGCTTCCCCAGTTCACGTATTCACCCATCCCCCAGAATGCTCCTAGGAGAGACAATTCCCTTCAAAGGCTGAGGGTGCATAATAAATACATGTAGTTGATATTTCCCTGTTAAGAGAAACTGAACTAAGAGACTGCATCCGTAGGTTCTGGCTTCTCCCTATTATTATGCTATTTCTTGACCACGGAGCAAGGCATTTTGAGAGGCATTGGCACAGCCTGCTGTTAGTTATCTTCATATGGTTACACTTAATGGTACCTTACCCAGGCTCACTGTCTTCTGCCGCTGTGATATCCCAGGCCTTTCTGTAGGCCCCGGTCCCTGGAGAGATTGGTGCTTGGGGCTAGAATCTACCGTACTTCCACTATCCATTTTCTAATAAATCTTAAGCACAGTTTCATCTCATAAGAAGCTGGATAATCTCTGGAAGGGCTCCTAAGAAAATCTATTGTTGGCTTTCAACTAAGACTGTGCTTTCTTTGTAACTACATTCCTCATGGATCTAGTTAATAGCCCCCAGGTCCCATTCTTGGTATCTTCATCCAGGCTTTAACAATTCTATATGTTTAATATTAGTTTTACCCAGAACACTTACACATAGCTCTCAGGCATCTTTTCCTAAAGAAAATCTCCTTGAAGACCTCATTAACAGCCTTCCTTTTTAGCTTTATCTTAGAATCTGCCTTTCCCATTCTGCTAATGACAAATGGGTGGATACACAACTAAGCACCCCTGTATCCAGGATTCCATTCATGTCCTCATTTCTTCTGATTTAATAAAATTTACTATATGATTGGAATGACTGACAAAGGGACTAACAAGTGATCTAACCTTTACTCTGCTAAAAGGCAAATTTCAGTGGTGGGCACAAGACCATGGCATGCTCCAGATCAACAGGGAGGAAAGAGGAGAGCCAGAGATAGGAACAAGTGCGGTTGCACAGAGAATCACAAAGAGCTCCATTAATGTGGAGCCCATAGAGTGCAATGTCCCCGAAGAGAGTGTTGCATGGGGCAACATGACCTATGAACTTTATTCACCAGGGACGTGACAGAAAAAGTAGGTTGAGAACCCCATTATGAAATGCCCAAACTAAAGAAATACCTTTCTCCCAAAGCATTCAATACCAATTCAGCATTTCCTTACCAACCACCATGATGAATTCCTGACACGCCAGCTATGCATATGTTTAATCAATGATGATTTTCCCATCTGAAACAAGTCAAAACAACTCTTCTGTGATTTATCAGAAATGAGAATTGTCCTATAACTTTACAGTCTTCCGAAGTAGAAGCATGTGAACTGTTGTTATTTGAACTTTCAAGGAAGTTTTATTACCAGCAAGTTTATCCTAGTCCACAGTGGGGTACACAAAACATAAATGATTCTCCAGTGGTAGGGTAACACTACAGAAAGTAGAACTAAAAAGGATCTTAGTAGTTTATTAGCTTTCAAACAATATTTCTTGGAACTCTATAGCTCTTTGTGGGAATTGCAAGGGCAGGGATTGGATTTGGGATGGAATTCCAGGTGCAAATTCAGGGGTGATTTTGTTATATGTATGTTTATGTATTCTTACCTACATATTTCATATCTATGTATGTTTTATCAATTTTACTTCTATATATCAAATATACATATAATTTTAAATCTTCCATATATACTCACTTATTTATATTAGCATTTCATTTATAAAAAGTGTTCCATTGAAAAGAGCATATTTGGGGGCACCTGGGTGGCTCAGTGGGTTAAAGCCTCTGCCTTCAACTCAGGTCATGGTCTCAGGGTCCTGGGACCGAGCCCTGCATCGGGCTCTCTGCTCAGCAGGGAGCCTGCTTCTCCCTCTCTCTGCCTGCCTCTCTGCCTACTTGTGATCTCTCTCTGTCAAATAAATAAAAATAAAAATCTTAAAAAAAAAGAAAAGAGCATATTTGAAATTCATAGATCTAACTCACCCCCTTTATTTTACAGTGAGTGAACGTGGTTATCGAGGGATTGGTGGCTTCTCCAGGGACACAGAAGTTAGAAGTAGGCTGGATGAAGGACAAAGGGCTTTTTTAGGGAATCTCATAATTTACAACTCTAAAGATTATACCTATCTGTAATCTACTCTGTGCTTCCCTAGTTAGGTTTTAAATGATACTCAAGGGATCTTAATCACTTCTCTTAAAAGCTGTGTGTCGTTAAGTCTATTATGCAACAGAGGCTATGACAGAAGCTTAAGTAGAGGATCAGAAAAGTTTATCATATGCTCAAAACTCTGAACCAATCTAAGCCATGTCACAGAATATATTGCACCGGGAGAAAGTATGCAAATCTCACTTGTTTTCCCCTTTATAGACGTTTCTAAGATAAAAGGTATAGGGAAGGAGATTCTGTACCTTTTTCAAAGCTGACTTAAATCAGTAAAAAAAACTGAGTCTGAGATATAGTGTTTATTTCTAAACTGAAACCTTACAGAGCTTTCAGAGAACAAAGAAAGATGATCTATTCAAAACTGGGAGACACTGAACTTTTGCTCTTTATTTCTCTGTATTAGGGAACGGATGACCCTATATGCTACCAAAAGAGAATATATGAGCCTGGAAGCTATAATTGCAGGCATCTTTCAAACAGCTGTTTTCAACACCCATCATCAGCCCTAAACTTCATGGGCTATCATACATCTAAAAAGACAACTTCCAATGTATTTCCTCAAAATCTAACCAAATATTTTACTGTGTGTAGATATATTCACAAGAGGGACATATTTATACAATCATTAAAATGATAATTGCGCAAACAGTAGAGGGAGGCAACATGCTGAAGTAAAAAGAGCAGTCTTTGGAGCAGGCCCACTGGGGTTCTGATCCCAGCCCTCCCTGGCAACTGAATGGCCTTGACCAAGTTATTTCACCTTTTAGGCTTCTTTCCTCTTTTGCAAAAGGTGGATCAACAACTCTTTCCATGTTGTTATGAAGACAAAATAAGACACTGCGTACAAAATTCTCCCCAGAGTTTTCATTCACAAAATACAATCGATAAAACCAAAGCTTCATAGAAAAGTAGAAAAATGCCACTATGTTAAGTGAAACAGAGCACAGAAATGGTATTCACAACCACTGATTAAAAAAAGAAAAAGAAAACAGATGAGGTTGGGATACTGGCGATATGAGTAATTTTCCCTCCAAAATATTACTGAGTATTGTTACATCTTTTTATTTTCAATTATAAGTCCACTCAATGCTTTTCACTGGGTTCTTGAGGTCAATATAAGAATTCTCAGTCAGCCTGAATTTTTACCTTAGGAGATGAGAGTTGGTAGGAAAAAAAGCAATTTATTGATCACTTATTGATCTGAGCAGCAACATTATTCAGAAAATTGAATCTGCTCAGTATTGAAACACTTATTCCCCATACTTCAGACATTGAGCACACTGTTGTTTACCACATGTGTAGACATCTACACATAAAAAGATGAACTCACTACTGCGCACGGTAGTTCTATTTTGAATCTATTTAAACTTCAAGGTGTAGTACTTGCTTGATGAAAACACTCAGACAATATCAGAGTTCAGTAACAAGAGAAGAGAAATTCTCCCTTAGCTCCCTTCCTGCCAGTTTTGCCCTCACACTTAACCAAGTACTACGAAAGGCTTTGGAAGAGCGTTCAAGACTTTTTATATATCTACAATCCTAAGTATAACTTTTACATATTTAATAATCTGTTTCAAAATATGCTTTATAAAAAAAAAAAAACCCACTGTTATATTTTAGACAGAGGCATCTCTTTTCTCCCCAGTATACATAATGAATAATCTGAAATAAAACAAGTATATGCCAAATAATGGACACCCGATAGCAGAAAAGAACAAAATCCAGTTTTACTAGCCAAAATTCTCTTTATATTTATATTTGGAAGGTTAGACATTTTTTATTTAAACTGAATTACATAAGTCTTAATTAAGGAAAAGTATCTCTGGGATAAGTTTGTAAATGACAAAATGCTGTAATATTATAGTATTATCATAATATATAATTGCTGACTAAAATTGAATTTAAGACATGAGCAATTAGAATATTTATGGAAATATAATTCTGTCACTGCTTTCTTATATAGAATTGAAAGGCAGACTATTGTTATTAAAATAACCAGAAAGGCAAACAATGCCCCAATTGATGAGCTTGCTAATTTTATTAACTTTATGAGTATTAAAAAAAATACATATACTAAGTTTTTTTCAATTTCATGGATGCATATTTTTAAAGGAATGCTTAAGGATAAATGCCATGATCGTATTCTACTAAAATCTGGCACATACTAAGTACTCAATAACTACCAGTTGAATAAATAGAAATAACCTAGTATTTATTCTTATTATATAATATTCTAGCTTTCTGACACCTATAACTACAAGGAAACCAATTGATTTCAAGATTAATTTTATTTTACTTTTTCAAAATTCATAAAAGTTTAACTATAAGTAAGGCATTTCTCCTAAGCATTTGGATTAAAAGGAAAGGAATATGCTATCATTAGGAGTTCATATAAAATCCCTTTTAAAAATGTGACTATCTCACAGGGATTTAATCGGGGCTATAAACCACAAACTGGTATGGATTGCTTTTTCTGGTACTGGTTGGAGAGAAACAGAGAGGAAAAAATAAAGGGAAAATAATCTGAAACACTGGATTCTTGTAGAAGGCAGTTAGCAAACTTCCAAAGGTAGCATTTACTTGGAGGTGTTTGAGGGGAAAGTAGACAGTTTTGGAGAAAGCAGGCCAATGGAACAGAAAATAGACTTAGAAAAGCAAATTGGAGATGATAAAGCCAAAATGTGGGTCCCCAAGAGCAAAGTACTCGGATGTTCAGAATGAAATAAAGTCATCTGAAATAGGGATAAATGGCAAATCAGGAGGTCTCTCTTGTGGGAAGTCAAGTGTTAAGAGCATGAAGTAGTCTTTGGCATTTGAAAAAGAAAGGAGGTGTGGGGGGGGGGTTGTGATTGAGAAGTTAGAAGAGAAAAGCTTGTAAGGAGTAGACATTGTCCCACAGAGCTCTCTGGAGGCTGTATGTGTAGAGGTACTGGGAGAAAGATGCTGCTATTTTTTTTCATTAAGTAAATATATATATGCATCTATGTATCTATATACACATATATTTCCTCTCTATACTTAATCTATAATCTATGTAAATTTCACTATATATTAACTATAAATAAAGGTATATATAGTATTTGAATGATAAAAGGGATAATAAAATGTTAAAACTATAATTATAGCACTTACAACCTCAGGCCAAATGATTTAAAGGCAGCAGTGGCGCACTCAAGCAGTTATGTTATTAATAAGTCAGATGTAAGATTAATAACTGGAGAGGTATCCTTAGTGTGCTGTTAAATCTAGGAATCATTTAGTGTAAAGAGACATTTATTTCTTACACAAAAACCATTCTGACCCCAACACTACGTAAAATTTTTAAACTTAAATGGAACAATATACACAGTCACAAGTTAATATTTTTTAAATATATTTTGAACCATCTCCTTATTTATTTATGAAAAATAACTTATAGAATTTAGAATGACAGGGTAGTTGTGGATAAAAATAAACTGTCAACCTCAGAGCAGTAAAGAATGTCAATGTTACTAGACACCTCAAATGAACCAATCATTACCCACTGAAACTGGAATTTAAAATTAAGTCTCCTGGAAGTTTAGGCAGAAAGGGAAATAGGTTGGTTAAATACTATTTATTCAAGTATCAGATTAGTTTTTCACATAGGCAGGACAGAAATCACAGATGAATAAAATGCACGTATTTAATAAATTCTGATTACCCATTTATTTTGGTCAGTGATTTATATTAGCTATGGTAAATAATAAAAGGACTATAAATATTTCCCAATATTCATTATTTGGCATAAAAGAACTGTACAAATTAATTTGCAGGTATGAACTTTTCTTTAAATAAGCTCAAGGAGGAACTTATTGCATATATTCTTTAAAACAATTTTTTTACATATATTCCGTTATGAGGAATCACAAGTGACATAAGAAAAAACCTGCATCTATAGTTTTAAAACACAGAAATACTACTGAAGGGATAGTTCTTGATTCTAGGTCCCTACGAAACACTAGTACAGTAACAGCAACTGATAACCCAACCACATACACGTGGGCTGAATTCCTTATACAAGTATCATGAGTATTTGCATGTGTGTTTGACTGCTCATATAATAATACATAGTAGATTTTGCCTGCTTACTTCTGTCCTATCCCCAACCACCCGTCCTTGATCACTGATTTTTATTTCCCCTATGTGAAGCATAGTTATTGCCACTTCGAAGAATTGAGCTTATTCTTTTTTAAATCAAGCACTAAGATAAACGAAATAAGATTAACCTCTGAAAAGTATTTTGCCAATAACTATTCTAGACACAGAAGTCACTTTATTGGGAAACTATCCCTTAAGGACTATTGCTTATGAAGGTATCAAATCAAATTGGGGGAAATAGTAGATTAAAATATTAGAATAAGTTGAAATTAAGATCCTTTTTAAGAAATTAAATACTTGCTTTATTGCTGTGTTTCATAGAGTAATGAATATCAAGCAATTCAATTTTACTGTATCTTTGCCTATACAGCTGTTTTTAGACTGAATTTATAATTTTTATAATCCTAAACACATATTTTTTCATTAAACTGAAAACACTAAAGTTACTAAACAAACATGACCAGGGAACATTATTAATAAAATAAAACATAGAAGATGACTGAACGATTAGCAACATGATATACACTTAGCCACATAGTTAAATTCAAGTTAGTCATATGATTAAAGATACATAACATGATTAATTTCTCCAACATATCTGTACCTGTGCTAAAATCCAAGACATCTTCTGAACACAATGATAGACTGCCAACTACCAGCCTGCTTGTAGCAGGCAAGAAATATGAGAAAACAAGACCAAATCAGACAGTGAAAAATGACAAGTTTTCTTCTGAACTCCCAACATATATGCAAGTTTCTTTCCTTCCTAAAAATTGCCATCAAATGAATCGCTGTAGTCCACATGGAGTTAAAAAAATGTGGGCACCTCCGTTTTTAGAACAGACAAAATGAACACAAAATAGACAATGAAAGTGTTCCCAATACTGTGCTTTCCTACAAAGCCTTAACATCCCACCTAACTCTTGAACCTCATCAGCAATTACTAAAGACTCAAGTATTATGTCAATCTTAAAAGGAAAGAAGGGGAGAAGCACGAGAGAAAAGCACATTACCAAGCTGCCTCTGTAGTCCTTAAGGAACTTGTAGACCGAGATCTTGGCTTCATAATAATGCTCATTTTGGGGGGGGGGGAGGAAAGAAAAAGGAAAAAGCAAAATGTCTTCAAGTATTCTGATTAATACATTTCAGCTGTCTTTCTACAAAGATGATTTTAAATATATTCCATTTCCAAGGGAGGCTGCTTGAAGAAATCCAAATTTCCCGGAGTCCAGCTCAGGCCCCCAGTCCAGAACATAAGGAAGCTTCTAAGACACAGGAGCTCTTTCCTCTTTCCTGCTGAATTTACTCCAGTACCAGGCTGTTCAGAAGTGAACAGTTTCTTTTATGCTTTGCATTGCCAAGAGAGGATCTGTATTTTGAATCTATTCTTCATCTGGTCACAAGGAAAACCAACACAGTGAAAGAGTCACTTGATCTTGTTCTTTCTGCAAATCTCTCTTAAAGGTTTCCAATACTCTCAAAGTACTCAGGTAGAGTGAAAGGGAAAGAAAATGACTGCAAGTTACTGAACACCAGAGGGCTGTCAGGGAAGTTCCATTTCAGGGTGACCACAGGAAAACAGTCTTCTCGGAGGAGCCAAGAAGTCAGGGAGAGAACACAGCTCTCCACTCTTCAGCAGGGCCCGGTGCTTTACCTGCGAATGCAATTTCCGCTGTGTCCCCTGCTTAGAATCTGACTCCAAGCCTTTGTGAATGAGAACTATCATTCAATCTCGCCAGGCAGAAACTATTCCTCAAGGGCTGTGTGACGTCTGTAGGAAGGCAGTTCAAAACATCGCAGGGAAGTGAGAGAGGCAAAAAAAAAAAAAACAAAAAAAAAAAAACAAAAAAAAAAAAAAACAACCAGCGCCTGGCCGGGCAGCGTCAATTGCTGAAACTTACAAAGCAAAGGGGCAGACAAGCCAGCGCCAGGGACCAGGATTGTAAACCAGCCAAGCAGACAGACCTCTCCAAACTTATAAAACTATTTCCTCCTCTGGGAAATGAGGTGTCTGTGTTATTCAGGGTAAGATTCCCTGACCACCTTTATGAGGAACACACCCCTTTGCAACTGACTTGTTTCTCTCCCCTTCAACAAAAAGGTAATTTTCTCAAAGTCCCACACTAACACTAAAATGTCTCATTAGGAGCAAAGTTGAGAGAATTTGAGGCTTAGCAGTTGTTATTCTGAGCCTATTTAATGAAATGTCACGTTTCGAGTTAGGTTTTAGAGATGCAAACGCCTCTTGAAATTTAAACAGAGTGTAGCAGTCATCGCTGCATCAGATTGTGCTGGAATGTTTAAACTGAAAAACCTAATATATTACTGCTGGACAAGTGGCTGCATGTACTAAGGCTGTTTCCTTGCACAATTTTTTCTAGACCTCATTTCTTTTTGAAAATCATATGCAAATTTTATTGATCTCTATACACTGAAGGCTCTGCATTTGTTAAGTCTTAACCACTCTCAAGTAAGGAATGAAGCTCTTACCATCTTAACATCTCTTACTATTGGAAAGACCAATCCCTGCCCCACCTCCTACATTTGAAATGAAAACTGTTCTATTAGAGTAGACATAATCTACCCTGATTTGAATTACTCCTAGGAGAAGGAACATTTGACCACCCTGGCTATCCCCCACCAAACATCTGCACAGAGGATCCATATTCCTCAGGGTGTGCCAACTTCAGTTATTTTGCATGTGAATTATCGACTGAAAATAATTTAAGGATTCTGATTCTTTAAATGACATTAGTTATAGTACGTTGGTTCTCTAGTCTGACGTGAACTTGGTATTTATTTAGCATTTGCAGGCAGGATGTTGGAGTGCAATTGTGACCCACCCAAAGGATTTGGAAAATTAATGTAGTAAGGCATCCCGCCAGAGGCTCGGGCTGCTTACTGCAACAAAACCTTCAACTCCTCCCCCAGTCACACTTCAAGGTACAGTTGTGATTTTTGTCTCCTCTCAGTGATCCTCAGGCCTCTTAAGGTAAATACTAATAAACTACTTTCGTGTGACTGCTCAGGGAGAGTCACACATTCCCAGTTCCGTCCCATGCTTAGTGTATTTCTGGCACTGAAAGGCAGGGTAACCAATCACATATTTTTAGAAATTCACAAGAAAGTGTGTGAGGCTACTCATTTTGCGGGGGAGGGGTTTACAGGAAGAGATTTATCTTCTATCGCCTCAGAATTTTAATGTGGGAAAAGGAAGAAAGGACAGAGTACAAGTAAGCAATTATTATTATTTTTTAAGATTTCATTTATTTATTTGACAGAGAGAGAGAGATCACAAGCAGGCAAAGAGGCAGGCAGAGAGAGAGGTAGAAGCAGGCTCTCTGCTCAGCAGGGATTCAGGGCTCGACCACAGGACCCTGAGATCATAAGGGGAAGGCAGGGGCTTTAACCCACTGAGCCACCCAGGCACCCAGGCGCATGTAAAGAACTATTATTATTTATATGAAGTACCATTCTCTTCTGTGTAAGGTCTATCAAATAGTCTCTGGTTGTCATTTCAGCAAGAAAATAACAATGATCACAGACTGTAATGTCTGAATGTTGCATGTTAAATATTCCTGAAATAATCAGCCCTATATTTTACCATCCCCCAGAAGGCTCTCTGTCCCAGGGAGATTACTTAGCTCACTGTCATTCCCTTCGAGTCACATACACGTAAGAGGTTAGTGCTGCCCCACGAGCTTTTCCTTACGTACTTGCTCAGTGTTCTCTGTATTTATTCCTAGTATCTATCTCTGAAAATTGTAACCCACTTATTGGGTATCTCCTAAACACTGTACAGAAGTCCTATAATAATGAATATATCATCCTTGTCCCCAGAGAAGACAAGATGAAGTGGGGTATCTCACAATGTACTCAACTAACCAGAACACTCAAAGCGTCTTGGACAGGTTATAAGGTTGCTCACAGAGGAAGATGCACAGTACCATCAGGCCACTGAGATTTGAATTTTTATTTTACTTCTACTTGTAATATTTAAGATAGTGACAAATTAAAAATTAACAGTACTCATTCAATATTGCAGCGTCTTCTCCATTCTAAGTCAGTTTTTCACACGTCCATTTCTAAAATAATGTTTTGTAATCTGACTGTTTTCCTCTGAAATGCTTCTCAGAATGGAGCAGATAGGGCACTGCCCCCAAACTCCTGTTAGTAAACAAGTACATAATATTATACAAGCTAACAAAAATGTCTGAATCTAAGAGGACCAGACATTAGGAACCATACGGGTCTTGTCTAAAAAGCTTTGGAGAATATGTATTTGATCCAGAAGCTGCTATTCTTTCTAGCATTCACCTGATGTATTCAATTATATAATGTTATTTAGATCTCTATTTGACTGTTGTCACCACAATATTTCAATGGACCTCAGATGTACAAGTTCCTTTGCATCATTTATCTGTATGTATTTTTGTCAAATTAAACCACTATGTAATATGATGTTTCCTAAACTTCAGTCATTTGTACATGATTTCCACAAGTTTTGCCATATTGGCACACAATCTATATCATTACTTACTTGATATTTTTCTTCACTGACCCAATTTTTAACTCAAGTAATATAGATTTAAAAGATAACCTTATACTTATTTGGTAAATGTGTTTGGTATGGTGGTTATTCCCACCCCCTGCCATGCAAGTATTAAAAAAAAAGGGGTCCAAATACCACCTAAAATCTCTCCCACACCACTAATAGTGTCCATAATGCAATATGAGCAACGTTTATGTGGAAAACACCAATTGCATATAAGTAAATTAGGTGCACCTTAAAATATGATTTTCCATTCTTTTATCATTTAATGGTGAGCATGACACATGGGACTAGCGACATTTACCAAGTGCTAAGAATTAAACATGAAGCAGTAATTGGAACCAATTACATGAGGTGTTAAGGAATGATTTTACCATACAATGCAACTTTTCTCAGATTTTATTACTTTGAAATACTCTGCCCATTGTGAAATCTGTTCTCTGAGTCAGCTCTTATTTTCAGATTACAGTAGATACTCTACACCTTCCAATCTGTCATGGGCAAATTTTGGAGAACCGCACTACGAATGAACAGAACACTCAAGCCTGTCAAATGTGCTTAAATTCAGCACTGCAGATATGGCAAATAACATTTTGGGAAAAGTAACCACAGAGCTGCAGTTTTTAAAAAGTTTCCTGGTACTCTATATTGTATTCTAACATTCCTAAGTCACTTTGAAGTCTTGTATCATTTCCTCATCATTGAGAAATAATGTGGTATTTTTCTTATCTGGAGGGGAATTTCAGGCAGATTAAAGCAGTTTCTCATCTTATTACACTCACTAAGCAAACAGTTGGATTCAAGGACTTTCCTATATGTGTGAACCTTTTGGAGCTAAATTCCCTCATTCCTGAGGAAAAGCCCAGACTATTATATTTTGAAGGCTTTTGACCTTTGGATTTTCAACCTCTTTTGTAAAACATTAGGTTAGAATCATAATCATGATTTTTATGTCCCACATATAGTAATTCTGCTTTTGTGGTCATACCCAAAAAAATCATCACCAAGATCAACATTAAGGAGTTTCCCTCCATTTTCTTCTAGGAGTTTCTTATAGTTTCGAGTCTCATATTTAAGTTTTTAACTCATTTGGGGTTAATTTTTGTGAGTGATATAAGATGGGGATCCACTTTCATTCTTGTTCATGTGGATATCCAGTTTTCCCAACACCATTTATTGACGAGATCATCTTTGCCCCACTGTATGTTCTTGGCTCCCTTATTGGAAATTAACTGACCCAAAGATGCACAGCTTTACTTCTGGACCTTTTATTCTGTTGCATTGACCTATAAGTCTTTTTTTAACGTCACTACCATACTGTTTGGGTTACTAAAGCTTTGTAATATGGTTTGAAATCATTAAGTATGATGCCTCTAGCTTTATCCTCTCTCAAGATTGCTTTGGCTATTTATGGTCTTTCATGGTCATATGAATTTTAAGATTTTTTTCTATATTTGTGAAAAATGCCACTGGGATTTTGATAGGAACTGCAATGAATCTTTACATCAAACTAAAGTTTCTTCACAAAGGAAACCACCAAAAAAATTCTTTTTTTTTTTATTTGAAGATTTCATTTATTTGACAGCGAGAAACACAGCGAGAGAGGGGACATAAGCAGAGGGAATGGTAGCGGGAGAAGCAGGCTTCCTGCCGAGCAGGGAGCCTGATGTGGGGCTCCATCCCAGGACCCTGGGATCATGACCTGGGCCGAAGGCAGATGCTTAACGACTGAGCCACCCAGGCACCCCTCTTTTTGGTTTTGTACCCAATTCTAACATGTAGGTGTAGACGTCTGCAGGGGAATTGGGCTTCCCCACACCAACAAGCAATTCTTTGACATCAGTAGACTGTCCCAGAATTCAAATCAGTTCTGACCACTATCTACTCAAGGCATCAGATTCCAGAGGTTAAGGGCACAGTCCCATAAGAATGCACTCCCTCAGGGCGCCTGGGTGGCTCAGTCCTTAGGCATCTGCCTTCAGCTCAGGTCATGATCCCAGGGTCCTGGGATAGAGCCCTGCATCAGGGTCCCTGCTCCGCAGGAAGCCTGCTTCTCCCTCTCCCACTTCCCCTGCCTGTGCTCCCTCTCTTGCTTTCTCTCTCTCTGTCATATAAATATATAAATAATCTTAAAAGAAAAGAATGCAGTCCCTCCCCTTCAGATGCCAGTCACAAGCCTGAGTTGTTAATGTGTTTTTCTGAAGAACCAGCTATAGATTGGCAGTTCCCACAACCCCTTCCTTGGAATCAGTTGTTACCTGTACTTCTGACAAAGTGGCTATGAATCAGAGATTACCCTCCTTTAATCCCCTCCTTGCATTCAATTAATTTCCTATTTGCTAGAGCGTCTCCCAGAACTCATGAAACTTATTTACTCACTAAATTATCAATTTATTATAAAAGCATAATTCAGGTATAGCCAGCCAGTTGGAAGAGGTGCACAGGGCAAAGTATGAAAAAAGGGAGCAGAGCTTCCCAGTTCTCTTCCCTTTAGCCACTCTGCCCCATCTCCCCATGTTTACTAACCTAGAAGCTTTCTGAACCCAATCCTTTTGGGTTTCTATGGAGACATCATTACATAAGCAGGATTGATTAAATCACTGATCACTGATTTAACCTTCAGCCCCTTTCTCCTCCCCAGAGGTGGGGAGGGTTTGGGCGGGGCTCAAAGTTCTAATCCTTTTATCAAGGTTGGTTCCCCTGGCAACCAGTCCCCAACCTTGGGTTACCTTAGGGGCATTCCCAAAGTCACCTTATTAGCATAACATAGGATACTTTTATCATTATTATCACAGGAAATTCAAGGGTTCTAAGAGCTGAGAACCAGGAACCAGTGGATTAAGACTAAGTATATATGAAAAATACATTTTGTTCATCTGGATTACTAAATATATATTTCTCATAAATCACAATATCACAAACATCAAAGGGCAACCTGTGGAATAGGAGAAGACATTTTTTTTTGCAAACCACATATCTGTGAAGGGGTTAATATCCAAAGTGTATAAGGAATTCATACAACTTACTAACAAAAAATCCAAATAATACAATTAAAACACAGGCAAAGGACCTGGGTACACATTTTTCTAAGATGTACAAATGGCAGATAGGTATATGAAAAGGTGTTCGACAGCATTAATCATAGTAATGCAAATCAAAACCACAATAAGATATCAGCTCACATATATTAGTACAGCTTTTATCAAAAAGACTGGAGATTAGTGCTTGCTAGGGTGTGGAGAAAAGGGAACCCTTGCACACTGGTGGAGGGAATGTAAATTGGTGCAGCCACAAGGAAAACAGTATGGAGGTTCAGTATGGAGTTCTTCAAAAATTAAAAATAGAGTTAACACATGATCCAGCAATCCTACTACTGATTCTACATCCAAAAATAAATAAATTAATAAAATCGGTATCTCAAAGAAATATCTGCTCTCTCATGTTCACTGTAGCATTATTCACAATACCCAAGATATGGAAACAATCTTGGTGTTAGTGGATGGATGAGGGGATAAAGACAATGTGGTGTATTTATATATGCATCCTATACATAAATATATAATACTATTCCATTACATATATATGTATGTACATGTATGTCTACATATGTATGTGTATATGTGTGTATATACACAATGGAATATTATTCGGCCACGAGAAAGAAGAACATCATGTTATTTGTGACAACATATATGTGCAATCTAAAAAAAAAAAGAAAGAAAGAAAGGAAAGTCAAAAACTGTTAGAAATGGAAAACTGAATTGTGGTACCAGAAACTGAGGGTGTGTGGGAAAGGGGGGGATGCTGGTCAAAGCATACAAAACTTTACTGTTCTGCAGATCTAATGTACAATATGGTGACTACAGTTAACATTGAACTGGATATTTGCAACTTGCTAAGACAATAGATCTTAGGCATTTTAAGCACCCCCAACCCCCACAAAAAATGGTTAGCTATGTGAGGTGATGGATATGTTAAATACCCTGATTGTGATAATCAATTCATAATGTATTTGTATATCAAAAATCATCACATTATACAGTTTGATTTAAATATATGCAATTTCATTCATCATTTATACTTCAATACAGCTGGGGTAAAAAGGAGAAAGATTGACGTTTTACTTGGCATAATACCAAGAAATTAAACTCTAACAGAATAAAATAAGAAGTAAACAGTATAAAACAATGACACACAAAAAATGCATATAAAAGAGAGAATCATCAAAGCCAAAGTTGGTTCCTTGTAAAGAATAATAGATTGACACGCACCTAGTAATTCCAATCAATAACTAAATTGAGAAAACATAAATTATCAGTATCAATTCCTAGAGACATAAAAAATAATGAAAATAGATTATGAACAAGATTATGCCAATGAATTTGAAAATGTAAGCAACATGGACAAATTCCTTAAAAATTGAAAAAAGAAATAAAACAGATGAACATAGGAAAAAGGAAGGAAAAATAAAATAAGGTGAAAATAGGGAGGCAAACCTTAAGAGGCTCTGAACTCTAGGAAACAAACTAAGTGTTGCTAGTGGGGAGGTGGGTGGGGTAAAGGAAAAATGGGTGATGTGCATTAAGGAGGGCACATCATGTAATGAGTACCGGGTGCTATACGCAACCGATGAATCACTAAACTCTACTCCTGAAACTAACAATACAGTATAGGTTAACTAAATTGAATTTAAATAAAGAATTTAAAACAAACAAACAAACAAGAAAAGACATGGAAAAACTAAATCATTCTGCACTGGTTAGATATTAAATCTGTATTTAAAAATTAATTAAAAACAATAAAGCTTTCCTCCCGAGGGAAGGGAAGCAAAATAAATTTAAGAACAATGAAGCTTTCACACACAAAAATAATAATAATCACTATTATTTACTAATCACCTGCTAAGTAAGATATACTTTATTATTTATTCATAACAACAATTCCACAAGTTAGATGCTAAAGAAAACTAGTGATTTGTTCACAGTCACATCACTGGAGGCAGAAAAAGTACTTGAATCCAGATGTATCTGGAGTGTGTGTGTGTGGAGGGGGTGGGGGGGTGGGTGTGTGGATGCATGTGTGGGGGTGGGAATGGGCACAGTGCATGATGGGAAGAGGAAGGTGGGAGCTTAAAAATTGCTACTCTGTTATTTGGAATGGTTTTTAAGCCACCTATCCCCTTCTAGCTAGATAGTGGCAATGAGTAAAGATTCATTAAAAATGGTGTGCCTGTTACAGGTACAACGATAGACATATTTAATAGCCAGCAAATCATAGAGTTTTAAAGATATTCAGGATTAAACAATCTAGCTCACTGTCCTTGTTTCTAATTTTTAGGTTCATAAAGACTAAGATGAAGGTATATATAACACTTTCTCTAGTCTGTTAGCCATAAAATGTGATAAGGTCTTCAGCCATGCTCATAACATGGGTAGTAGTGTTTTGCTGTTACCTATACAACAGATGGCATTTTGATGCCTCATTAGGTAATACCAGCTAACAAATGATCATTTTAAAAGGTAACAATATGTGAAACCTCTGATAATGTATGGATTTCAACCTTTGTCAACAAATTACATTTTCTACTAAAAGGGCAGAAAACCACTGTTTAAAACTGAATCTGACTTTTCTGCACAGCATCGGTAATGTGGGCATGAAATGAATTTTGTAAATGACTTTCAGAACTTTGCACTAATTCAAAATATTAGATAAAGAAACCACTGCAGGGCTCAAATAAATGATCTAACCCAAAATTTCGTAAGTGATGTAGTATTTCCTCTGTATTCTATCTCTTCTCTTCTTCCCCTGTTACTCTTCAGTTTCTTTTTGATTCTCAAATGCATCAAATTCAACCACACTTTTAACTAAATATTTGAGGTTATTCAAGAAATGCAAATAGTGATAAGAGCAGGATCCTCAAATTCCTGCCTTGATCCCTGACCCCAGTTCATGCACCTCTGGGTGCATAGGGGCTTCTGCCCTGGGAGATTGATTACAGCACACTCAGCTGCCCAGCAAGCATTGTACCTGGGCACCCCAGATATCACTGGAAGATTCCTTCCTCTGAGGTAGCTTGATTTTTTTTAAAGATGGAAGTAAATCTGCCTGCTCACATTCTGGTGTGGGCAGAGAAGGGAACAGAGAGCTTGCTTAATCAGTTTGCAGATGTTCATTTAATCCTTCTGTTTGCACAGCTATCCTTCTTTCTGCCCTCTGCCAATTATTCCAGACTGTCTTTTGTTGGGAGGGATGTGAGGTATAGTGATTATACTGAGAAAGAGTGAGGGCTGGCAGGTAAGTATATGTTATAAACACTTTCATACACTCTCTATTTTCAGAGCTCACTCATCTTCCAAAGTACTTTCTGGGGTCCTGGGGGGCAGCTCAGCTTACTTGGCTTCAGTATTTTACCCTTATTTGGTTAAATCATTGGCCACTTCTCCATCCACTTCTATCTTTACTCATCATGGCTTGACGTTACAGATTGCTCCAAGTTTCCTCAAATGTGGGCTCTACCTTTTTGTTTCTTGTACTAATTATTGATTTGGGTGATGTTTTTAGTGAAAAATGTTTTTAATGGTCTTTTATCCACCCTTTAAAAGCTAAAAATCTATACGTTTTACTTTAAAATAAAGGAATTGGCTGTGTCTGCCAAAGCCCAAGTATTAAAAATTCTTTTTATCAAATGACTAAATATATTTTGGCTCTCTATAAGTTATGGGTCAAGATTATTTTTTGTTGTAATAAAACATAAAATTTACCATTTTAATCCTTTTTGGTGTATGGTTCAATGGCATTAAATACATTCACATTTGCTTTGTAACCACAACCACCATCCATCTCCAGAACTTTCTCATTTTACCAAACTGAAACTCTGCACCCACTAAACAATAACTCTTTATTTCCCACTCGCCCCAGCATCTGATAGCCACCATTCTACTTTCTGTCTCTTTAAATTTGATGACTCTAGAAACCTCATATAAGTGGAATCAGGAAGATTAAATTTTAATAGTAGATTTAAAATCTGATAGCAAGTCTTGTTCTAGATGTCTCATTCTTAAAGAGAATAAGAAATTAGAAAGAAAAGGTTTAAGACAATTCTCACCTCAAGAAATCAATGTACTTGCTTAATTGAGCACTGATTCTTTATAAAGTATCGTTTGCTATTATAAAGACACACAAAAGCACAAACAAAAATATTGGCCTTGACCAAGATCTGGTGTTTTCTTTTAAATCATCTCTTTATCTCTTATTTTGTTTCAATATATACAAACGTTATCACTGCATATCCAGACTAGTCATGTCAGAACTTTAGTTCTGAGGGACACCTAGGTGGCTCAGTCAGTTAAGAGACTCGGGTCGTGATCCCAGGATCCTGGGACTGAGTCCCGAGTGGCTTCTCCCTCTGCCCCTCCTGCAGTTGTACTCTTGCTCTGTCTCTCGCAAACAAATAAATAAACAGATCTTTAAAAAAACCAAAAACTTTAGTTCTGATTTCAAATTTGTAATATTAATGTTAAATCAAGTGGTTCCTAACTATACCTAACCCAAGAGATACAATAATATTCTAAAATTAAATTGTATTGATAAAAATCATTTTCAGAAGACTTTTTGAAAGAGACAAAATATCTCGAAAAATCACACTGCCACATTACCTCTTTGTAATATTGTTAAGCGAATGGAGGTGTTCATTAAAGTAGGATTTGGAAAATAGTCCGCCAGAAATGTGTGCACACAGACCTGCTCTAATGATAATTTAATGCTTGATGCAATAGACAATGCTGAAAATTGATTTATTAGAAAGCAAACTTTCATTCATTTCCATTTAATTTACATTTATGTGATAACATTTTCTCCTGCCGATGTTAAAAGTAATGGTAAAATAATTCAGGCAATACAAGCAATTTCTCCTTGATCGCATTACAAATAAGTTCTATTTAATATAAAAGATCTGCTCTTTGAAATAATGTATGTTAATTATGGAGAGCATACAGGATCGGGATAAAAAGTGGCCTTTGGCATCAGGCTGCCTGCAGGCAAATCCAAGTTCCACTAATGACTAGTTGTTTGAACTTGCACAAGTTGCTTAGGGTATCCAAGCCCTAGTTTCCTCCACTATAAAATGGAGATAAAATAGGGCTTTCTGAGGATTAAATGAGACACGGAAAACCTTGGCAAAGTGTTTGGCATATATTAAGGGCTCAATAAATAATACGTATTATTAAAGATAAATTTTAAAAGAGAGTTCAGTGAATATGGAGGAAAGCAGTTTTAAAACTGATAAGTATGTGATACTATAATACTTTGATTTTAAAAAAAACTATTTTGCGTTTTCATCTTAGTTTTGACCCCAACACAATGAGTCCGTTGACACAATGGATTGTAAATAGTCCCCTGCCCTCCACTCAGACTTTGAAGGGTTAGTATCTGCATTGTCTCTAGGTTATTTCTCAAAGGCACAAACCCTTCAAATGTTAAACTCCTTGCTTAAAAACCTTCAGGAGCTTCCCATTCCTTATAGAATCCGATGGCCACCTTCTCTTCGCATTAAATTAAAACTTCTACCATTTGGATGCAATTTATCATTCAGCCTGGCCCTTAATAACCAATTTTTCATAACCTAGCATGGCAGCCACATAACAGCACATGCCTTGGGCCAAATCTGCCTGCGCTATTTCTCCTGCCTGGGAAGTGTTGCACCTTTTTCTCCCTTCTCCGAAAACAGATGTCTTCCTCTTCCTTCAAGATCTACCACAAATAGCAGTAAAGGCCACTTAAGTCCTAGGCAAACTTAGAAGTTCTGTTTCCTTGGCTTCTTTCATTTTATGGACATCTTGGGTTAATTTGGATGATGATGATGATGATGATTCACTTGGGTGTGATGTATTCACAATGTATGGCAAGACATCCTGGAAATTATAGGGACATCGGAGTTCCTTGGTCACTGCGAGCCACTGATTTTGACTATGTTGCCTTCAAAAACAACTTAATCTCATTAAGGCTCAACACCTTCTTCTGTAAAATGGGACAATACATGTGCCTACCTTCCTCCCAGGGTTGTTTTAGGATGAATGAGAAAACATACTGGTTTATATGCACTCCCATGCTCTCTATCACTTTCAGATCTTTGCACATGCTTCTCTGACAGCATTATCTTTCTTCCGTTTTCCTCTTTTTGGTCAGGAATTAACTCACGGGTCAACTCCCCTAGTCTCACTGCTTTGCTGTTGGAATGAGGTGTCCTGGGCTAAGCAAATTTCTAGATGCTGATGCTAATTCCAACCAGGGTGCTGGTGAACGCTCAAGTGGGAGCCTGTCATTTGGCCAAGGGGATGGGATCACGGCTTCTCATCCATGCGTTCCCAGTTGCCAGGCCCCGAAGAGACAGTTGCTTGGGCCTCCATAATATGTGAGTTCCCTGAGAACAGGGAATGGGGTTTATTCACCTTTGTATTCACAATACCTAGCACAATATCTGGCTCCCGGGGTGTTTGCTTAACAACAGAGTAAATCTTTGGTCAACAGTGGTAGATAAGGCTTTTACAGATTTTCTTCCTGTGCCCTTTAGTAGCATTTGCTTCATGGCTGGAATTTCAAAAATTGAGTCTTGTCTGTTTTCTTTTTCATAAGCCTCTATCCCTGAGAGCTACTCTTGACACTTTTGCCTAAACAGAGTTCCCACATACTTGCAATAAAAACTTCGTCCCAAAGAAAAAGGAACATGGTAAGAAATACACTAGGAAAAGTCATAGGCAAGCTCTGAGTGGACCCCAGCATGACTGTTAAGAAGAGGAAGGTTCTTGCCTAAGTATTTAGGAAAAACAGCCATAATCGGGAGAAAGTATTAGGTAATGTACTGTTCAATCCAGAGAGAGTATTTGAATTCTCCTAGGGAGCTTCTGGAAGCTCAGTTCAAAGAAATTACTTTTCCAGGAAGAGTTTCCCCAAATCTGTCAGGGAAATAGGAGAGTGCCTGTGGCATCTTCTAAAATCTGCCCAATTCAGGCAACCTGCCAGGCTACGAATGAGATGGCTGTGCCTCTGAAGGGGACAACCACATTCTGGACGGTGCTCTGAAAACCTGTTTGGAGTCACTGAGGGTTTTACACGTGTTAGTGCATTCACTTCTGCGCTAATCACGTGAAGCCTTTATCTACTCATCTGTCAGATGACGGAACTCAAGTACAGAGAGAGTGCCTGCCCAGCTAGTGGAGTGGGAGAACCAGACCAGAGAGGGCTCAGGCCTTCTGGCTCCAGAGGAAGGAATCTGAAAACAATAGGCTCATCATGTTCCAGGCACAAGGTAAGAGGCTCTGCACCTACGTCATGTCATTTAATATTTAAAATATTTAAAAGAGACTCATGAGATGGGTACTATAACCTCTTCAATCAAGGAAGCTGAGGTTCTTAAGAAGCTAAGTAACATGCTCAGGGCTTTAAGCTGGAACTTAGATTTGTCTTTTATAACAGCCAAACATCATTTGGGGAAAACGAGGATCTCAAGAAGTAAACAGCATCTCAAAAGGAGAATTATTTTTTAACCTACTTAAGCAATTGTTGGACACATTTGACAGGATGGATACACTTACCACCCCTGACCACAGTTTTGTTTTTGTGGACATGACACTGAAATCATTAGAAATTAATCATTATTTTCATCCTAGGAACTAAAACTTACAAATATTTCAAGTATTTACATGCCTGATTGCACATGTATAAATAAATGTATTATTAAACGGTAACTTTAGAACAAGAAGTGCATTTTTACTTTACTACGTTGATTCTTTTTTCAAAATTAAGACTACTTTTTCCTTCCTCGTCCAAGAAAAATTTCTGTAGGTATATTGTATTTACAGTTAAGTTTTGTTTTTAGGACACATGGCTCCTGTAGAAGGGATAGGAAAGCAACTTAGACACCATTTAACCTGACCTTGTGTATCAATCTGTGATCTTCTAGGAAGAAAGACAGCCTGTTCATTCCAGGCATGCAGTGAACTCTTAAAAAATACTTGCAAACAACACAGTACTGGGATTTTCAGAGGAACTACTCTAGTGTGTTCCCTGTGTTCTTAAAGAGAGTGCTTTGCTTGATCGTTTTGCAGAATAGTTGAGTCTAAAGGATAACAACTGTCAGGTACTGCTTTATGGAAAGCTGAAAGGAAATGAGCTGGAAGAGATAATGCCAAAATGCTTTGTACTTTCAGGGCAGATTGTTATTCCATATGGGTAGAAAATATGAAAGTTTCCCCATCCAAGTCCATGAAATTTAAGCTGAACTTCATTCAGCTGACAATTTAAAAAAAAAATTATTTATTTATATTTATTTATTTAAGATTTTATTTATTTATTTGCCAGACTGAGAGAGAAAGAGAGATCACAAGCAGGCAAAGAGGCAGGCAGAGGGAGAGGAGGAAGCAGGCTCCCCGCTGAGCAGAGAGCCGGATGTGGGTCTCGATCCCAGGACCCTGAGATCATGACCTGAGCTGAAGGCAGAGGCTTTAACACACTGAGCCACTCAGGCGCCCGTATTTATTTATTTTTAAAGATTTTATTTATTCCTTTGAAAGAGAGAGAGCAGGAGTGTTGGGGGAGGGGCAGAAGGAGAAGCAGGTTCCCTGCTGAACAGGGGTCCTCCACCAAACACACCCCCCCCACCCCAAGGCGGGGCTCCATCCCAAGAACCAGGGATCCTGACCTGAGATGAAGGCAGACGTTTAACCAACTGAACCACCCAGGTGTCCCCTCAGCTGACAATTCTGTAAGATTCCCCCAAGACCTAAGTTATTCTCTGGTTGATCCACAGACTTCTCTACTGATGGTTAATCTTTTTCTTAAGACTGATCTTATAGTAACTCTAAATTTTTAAGCTGAACTAAATTACAACTGATTTAAAATGCAGTCATTTAAAATAACAATAAAATTTTTAAAAAGTTATTTAAAAGTAATAATTGTGCAAACAGGTAGTAGCTTAGGCAAGACTTTTAACACCTTTGCTGCTCTCCCATCACATCCAACAAATTAAAATGGACTAACTTCTCACATTCTACAATATGTTTGCTATAAAAACCTGGAAAGGATCTTTATAATTTTGATTTTAAAGTTACTTGGTTAAAATCAATGATGATGATGATGATGATATTACTTGGCTAATATTAAATTCATTTAACTAATGATTGGCCCTAATTTCTCTGCAATCATCCAGCATGCTCAAGACTACCTGCAAGATGATAAAAATTCAGCTCACAAGTTGTCTTCAAATGTAATAAAGTTTTTTTCTGAATAACTTGTTTGACAATTATTGACGTTGACAGATTATACTTTGATATTTGATTAAACTCTAATTTTAATTTTGCCATTTCCTTCTTGCATTTTGGAGTCAAGTGCTTCATTTTTCAATTCTCACATATCTTCTTAGGCCCATAAAAAAGCTCAAATGCTCTAAACACTGAGGACCATAATATGTGCCACAGACAACAGGGCCCCAGAAGATGGGATCTGGGGGAAAAGGGAATTCTTGTAAGAAGTGATTCATGCAAGGTGGCATGTGGAATATTTCCAGGTAGTGTACTATTTCCTGCTAGTGAGGCAAAGTAAGGCATCGAGCATTTCCTACAGGGAGTTACTCATGATTTAGCTCATACTAGAATAGGTGATGAAAAAGCATGAGACACGGTTGCAACCACTGAGAACCAACTAGTTTAGTTGGGAAGCAAAATATTACCCTCCTTAAGGTTTTCTCCATAATAACTGAACACATGAGACAGCAAGATAATAAATCCAGCATTTGGGTACTTGAATGACCAAACTAAAACAATAATATTGCTGCATGGTTGTGGCAAAATAATGTGTTAAACTGCCCTTTAAAATACCTGGTTAGTGACTTGTGAACCAAGATAGTTGCTGGGTCCCAGCAGTGTCCCCATAACCAAGGAGGAAGTATTAAGAAGTCCTTGTGAGGGCCAATTTTATTTCCAATGAGTCCCAGGAATATAGTTTTGAACTGGGGTTGCGTTTCTACTCAATTAGAGAAAATAGAAACATGAAGAGCAGATTTAAGCACAAAGTGAAACAGGTGTATTTAAGTTTAAACCTCTAACTCCTGTTCTGCTTGATGGCTCAGTGGGATGGTCAATATTTTTTCTCCAAGGTAGACTCTGTTTTCTAGGGATGACTGGGATGAAGTGTTTTGAAACAGCATGAGATATTCAACAGAGGCTTCAATTACCAAATTCTTTTTCTCCATTGTCGTTGTCTTAAAGGATCCTATAATGGATATAATATGGCTTCAGGAATGCTGAGGAGTTCTCACCCTTTTGTAACTGGGTCAGTGCATGTGCACGGAGGCCACTGGGTCAAATTTTAGTGCTTGAGTGACTCTCCTGCTTCACTGGGAGTCACACACCACTGGGCACACACTGGGTCACCGTGCGTTTTGCTGGAGGATGGCGAGTCACCATTTTGTACTAAGTTCTGCAACGGCATGGAAAAGTTACCGCCCCACTTGCCCATCTCAGGGAAATGAACCTGTAAGCCACCGGCCTCCAACTCCTCAGAGATCATTTCTGAGAATGTTTGTCTTCAACTATTTCTTGACCTGACTGAAAGCAGAAGAAATCGCTGTAGAGGATTTCACTTCCCCCTGAGGAACTGCCTAGTAGTCCGGAGACGATGTAAAACTAACCGTAGAAACTTAATGTTGGGGTGCCTGGGTGGCTTAGTTGGTTAAGCAATGGCCTTTGGCTCATGATCCCAGAGTCCCAGGATCGAGTCCCACAAAGTGCTCCTGGCTCGGCAGGGAGTCTTCTTCTCCCTCTGACCTTCTCCCCTCTCATGCTCTCTCTCACACTCTCTCTCTCTCTCTCTCTCTCTCTCAAATAAATAAATAAATAAATAAATAAATAAATAAATAAAACCTTTAAAAAAAAGAAAATGTTGTTCTTGGATTCCTAGGATGAAAAGAGACCTAAGTAGAAACTGTTTTTCAGGGATAGCTAGTCTCACTAAGAATCATTTTTTTTTTTAAGATTTTATTTACTTATTTGACAGAGAGAGACACACACATCGAGAGAGAGAGAGAAAGAGAGAGAGAGAAAAGGAAGGAGAACGAGACACAGAGAGAGAGGGAACACAAGCAGGGAGAGTGGAAGAGGGAAAAGCAGGCTTCCCCCCCCCCACTCCCCACCCCCCACCCCGGAGCAGGGAGCCCGATGAGGGGCTCAATCCCAGGGCCCTGGGATCATGACCTGAGCCGAGCCCAAGGCAGACATTCAAAAACTGAGCCACCCAAGCGCCCCTCACGCTAAATAAGAATCATTTAAAGGAATAAAGAGGAAAAGCCCTTGGTGAGAGGGGTGATTTGAGCAAAGCTACTCCCTGTGTGCGTGGGCTGTCATTGTAAGCTCTGGAGGCTACCCCTGACATGAGCCACAGTGTGAGCTGTACCTTTGGAATCACGCAAAATGGTGATCTTACCTTTGTTTCTCAAATGATGAGATGATACGGTGATATTTTTCATCTTTAAATAAATCTCAAAAGTCTACATTGGAGCACAGAAGTTAATGCTCTGAGCTCTACAGAGAAAACAGTACCAACTGAGTAGTGGTTAGGATTACTCACACTCATGCGCCCCCACCCCAGGCACGTTAATTAACTTTTCTATGCCTCTGTCTTTTCAGTTGTAAAATGGGTGTAATCAGGGTGGTTGGGAGAAATTAGATGTTTCAGGTAAAATACTTAACAACAGTGCTCAGCAAACAGTAAAGGCCTCAGTAAATGTTAACCTTTACCATTAAAGAAGACGGTGTCTCCCTTTTGTTTCATTATTAGGATTCTGGAATGAATAAAAATGATCACTGCTGTATTATTATGATTCCTATGTTTCATGTGTGTTTATGGTTCCAGAAGGGGAAATACTGTCTGTGTCTTTTAAGGATAAAAACCAGGAACAGCTTAACAGGACGCTTTAGGAGAAAATGAAAAATAGCATTTCGTGATTGTCATTAACAATGTTAAAAAGCTTGTAGGCTTTTTGTCTGCTGGATATTTTAACGTAGTTACTGCTAAAGGCTAATAGAAACCCAGATATAATCAGATGTTGATGGAAAATGAAAGGCATTCCAAAAACTGAGTATGAGCAAAAACTACAAAATTAGTATTATCCTTTCCCTGCCTTTTTTTTTTTTTTTCCTCTCAGAAGGCACTGAAAGCAAGGGCAAGGCTCACTGAGCAATTTGAAGAGTTTTAGATAGTAGGATAATCCCCAGGAATGAGAGCCCAATGTAAACAATTTTTTTCATTTGTAAAGAGAAATTTGAAATTATATGAGACATCTTCCCATTTTAAATATTGGTGCTACCTGAAACTCTAAAAAAATCTGCCTGGCCAATAGTGTGAAGACAAACAAAGTAAGTTTGGGGCACGGGTGGTGGTGGCGTTAGCAGATTTTTTTTGCATTGCTGTTTGGGACTACTCACTGATTTATTGTTTTATTCATCTCTGAGAAGCTCCCTTATGGGAAGTAGCTAATACATCAGCAGGCTATCAGCTATTTATAGTTTAAAAGTACATAGAGTAAATAACAATAACCTAACACAGTGGAATTTCCAATGGTAAACATTCCAGGCCTTTAATGAGGAAATGTTTGAATTAGGGGATTGTGACGAAATGTCAAATGCCTATTCCAACCATGCATAAAACCAACCAATCCTAGTGACTTAATTAAAAAAAAAAAAACTGTATTGTTACTCTTTAGCTAGTCATCAGCCAAAATCTGAGTGACCCGTCGAATGAGTATTTGGTTACATAAACCAAAGAAGGTGGAATAAAACTAGCATTTATTCAATGCTACTATCTACTTGGCTCTTTATCACTATTTTTTCTTCCCATATTCAGAACAACCCTTTAAAGTAGTTATAATTATTCTTTATTTTGTAGCTGTAAGTTGATGTCTGGAGAAGCCTAACTCCTTTGGACCGTGCTCTTCCTTTATACAATTGATGTTGATGTGGCCAAATAATGAATTTAGAAACTGGTTCAGTAAGCAATCAGTAAAGTGTGCGCATGCGAGCACACACATGCACGCACAGCAGCAGTTAAGAAAAGCTTAAATTCACTAGGTAAGACAGGGTCAGCTGCTATAAATTCAAAGGGAAGAATTCTGTGCTGATAAACAGAAGCTTTTTCACCTAATCGAAGTTGTATGTCATTGGCGGGTGCTGTGTTGAGGGTATTCATTAACTGAGCACTCAGACTTCCTTCTAACCATCACAAAGATCAACACAGGGCTGAAAGTGAAATTAAATGTAAGTAGGTGATTTAAGCTTTCAGATCATTCTAAAGGAGTGATGGGGGCCTGGCGTGTTGCGGTGGGAGGGGTCAGTGGAGATTAGGGGATTAAAGGATCACAGAGGATTTCAAAGGAAGCAAAAGGTGGAAAGTGAAACTAAATGTACACCTCCATGAGGATCTATAAGAAAATCCACCAACTGTGACATTGGCGAAAGCTCCCACAAGTGTAAAATGTGTCCCTCTTTGCAATAGCTACCGTAGGTATGACATTATCAACTTAATCCAACTTCACATAAATCCCAAATGATCTTATAGGATCTATTTAGAAGAGTATCACACACTTAGGAAGATGGATCAGTAGATATTTATGGGTCACCGTGAAAAAAACCAAATAAATAAAAGGAATATTGCTTCAGGGAGTTTATAATAAAAACAGGGATGGACAGTAAAAGACATAGGCCCACGAAAAACACGTTATTACCGTGTTTTACTCACTTTGTAGGTCTTATCATAT
>CM053607.1:94391412-94404116 GCA_028646535.1 Procyon lotor | reverse complement strand
GATCTATTTAGAAGAGTATCACACACTTAGGAAGATGGATCAGTAGATATTTATGGGTCACCGTGAAAAAAACCAAATAAATAAAAGGAATATTGCTTCAGGGAGTTTATAATAAAAACAGGGATGGACAGTAAAAGACATAGGCCCACGAAAAACACGTTATTACCGTGTTTTACTCACTTTGTAGGTCTTATCATATCTGAAACGTTTCTGCTCTCCATTATAGGTCTCACCCTCTAGGGCAGAAATTCTGTGAGCACAGGCATTGCCTGTGTTGTCTCTTCCTATGTTTCCAGTAACTACAGCAGCGACTGGCACATGGGAAAACTTCAAGAAATATGGGGAAAGTGGATGAATGAATGACACAGATCATGCATATTATGACAAGAAAGTGGAGAAGGAAAATGCTTTGTGAAGTGGACAGTCAGAAGATTTCAAGGAGAGAAGATCCTCTTAGACACAAGGCTTATAAGCTGGTGGAAGAGAAAGTCATTCATTCGTGAAACATGGCAGAGACCAAGAACACAGGCAAGGCGGAGGAGGAGCAGGCAGCAAGATCAAATATTACCCCATCGGTAAATGTGGATGAAGATCAAATATTACCCCATCGGAAAATTCTGGGGTTATTATCAAGAACCTTTTAATAAAACTGGAATGGGTTCTTTACGGTTGGTGGGAGGGACAATTTATGAGAGGAGAGGTGTTGGAGATCTGGGTAGAAGATAATGAAACTGGGTAGAACATAGTCAGGCCCTGAGGAGTGGGTGGAACTTTTCAAGTTGCCTCTGACCTTGGCATTCCAGGCCTCTGTTTTCGCCTTATTGCTAAAATGACTTAAGAGAACTTCTTAAAAATCCTTGAACTAGTCATAAATAGAGCCTTGTATTTTTTTCCTAAATTGAGAGAAAGCTCAATTAACCACAGAGTTATTTTATCCTGTATCTGATAAAACCACATTTCAGCCAGTAGAGAAACAGTTGTTTTACCACTTAGCTCTGGAAGTGGTAATTGAGAGTGACATTTAAGAAACATTTCCTACAGATTACACAAGATGATTAATCATTTTGTTTTGAAGGTTTACGATATGATAAAGTATTTTTAAAGTCCTTGTAATTAAACAGCTTATAGAAAAATACCTTTAAATCTT
Source organism: Procyon lotor (assembly GCA_028646535.1). Classification (NCBI taxonomy): domain Eukaryota; kingdom Metazoa; phylum Chordata; class Mammalia; order Carnivora; family Procyonidae; genus Procyon; species Procyon lotor. The sequence continues at coordinate 94,402,969 of CM053607.1, read as the reverse complement.
ACCCGATGGAAGCTCTTATTTCAAATGGTGGTCTACAGAGAACTTCAAATAAACCCATCACTGTACATCTGATTTTGTAATAAAACAAATTTGCTCTATATTAAGATCATCTTTGGTGTTATAAATTCAAATGCCAAAATACCAATACAAAAACAATAATATTTCTTTGTAAATTTTTTCAAACACACAGGATTAAGAGAGGCTTTGATTCACAATACTCATACACACAGGAAGATAAAGTTAACTCAGTGTCTATGACCCTTAAAACTGGTTACCTCTCAAAACCGGTTACTCCAAATACCTGCAACTCCCTGCCTGAGGGTTTCTTTCTTTCTCTCTTTCTTTCTTTCTTTCTTTCTTTCTTTCTTTCTTTCTTTCTTTCTTTCTTTCTTTCTTTCTTTCTTTCTTTCTTTCTTTCTTTCTTCTTTCTTTCTCTCTCTTTCTCTTTCCCTCTTTCTTTCTTTAAACACCTGTGAGTCTCTGCTTAAGGGCTATTTTCTGGCCGTAGTTGTATGCTTAGCCCATTGATAATAACACAGAAGCAGTGGGTTGTTAATGATCCCCAGAAACAGGTGATGCATGGGGGCGTTGGCAAATAAGTACTCCAGCTTCCTCACCCACTGGATAGGATAACTCTGAGGAGTTCTGCACACACTGCCTTGTGGAGGCTGGCAGACAGGCTGGGCATCACTTTCCCATTGTGGTAACTGGCCTGATGATGCATGATTTGTGTTCTTCCATTGCATACCTCACTTCTCTACACTCCTTTACTACTACTACTACTTCTTCTTCTTCTTTTTTTTTTTTTAAAGATTTTATTTATTTATTGACACAGAGAGAGAGAGAGCACAAGCAGAGGGAGAGGGAGAAGTAGGCTCCCCAATGAGCAGGGATCCCAATATAGAGTTGGATCCCAGGACCCTGGGATCATGACCTGAGCCTAAGGCAGACACTTAACTGACTGAGCCACCCAGGAGCCTCTTGTTTACTTCTTTCATATGAACTTTCTAAATAAACTGCTTGTACTCCTCATCTTGGGGCTTATTTCTGGGAGAACTTAGACCAGAACATGTTCTTCCACTATTTTGTGACACCAAAGAACAGTTTTGAGACTTTGGAACTACAAATGAAAGTTGAATAAAACAAGGGGTCCCCCGCATAGGGCTTCCTGCTCAGAGGAAAGACTGTTTCTCTCTCTTACGCTCCCCTTGTGTTCCCTCTCTCATTGTCTCTCTCTCTCTCTGTCAAATAAAAAAAAAAAAAGAAAGTTGATTAAAGTGAGATTGTTATATTTGTTTGTTCTTTGTCAATTACTGAAACTGCTATCATTTTAATTTGATAAACTGATGCATTTTCTCAAGTCCTTCCTTTATTCTCTATATACCCTCTCTTTTTTGTCATTTGGTCTTCTCAATCTCTGGCACATACATATCAACTAGGACCCTAAGGGGAAGGTTAATGAGAAACACTGAAATAAAAAAAAAAATTTACAGCCTCACAGTGTTTACAACGTGAATTGAAAATACACTTTATTATTTTTGCACATGTGTTAGGAGGTCATACGGATAGATCATATATTAATATGTGAATGTGTTATTTTTAGAAGAAATAGAAATATCAATTTATTTGCTTGGGTTAAACGAGTATATTTTCTTATATGTGAAACCAAAATACACAAATGGACACACACACACACACACACATACACACCCCTACGCACATATGGACTTGCTTGACACAGATTCCTTAATAAAATGAACACACTAAAGATAGTGTCAGTCAAATCAACAATAAATCTTAAACTCAGAGTCACTGTCTAAATCATGTCCTTTTTCTAGCAAGGTCTAAAATTAAAAATTAAAAAATGAATAAATAAACACCAAACCTGGAGCTGGAGCCACCAGACTCATATTATGTGGTCATTAGTGAATACTATTTAAAAGCCAGCTGTATCAGAATGGCTTCTGAATCTCCAATTATTTAGAGCAAGTATTCTAACTTGAGGAGAGGAAAAGGACAGATTTTCTTCAGATGTCGGAGGCCAGTAGAGGACCTTTTTGACTCTCTTTCTCCCTAAAACCTTAGGAAGGAAAAAGCCCATCCGAAATGCTACGTGGGGGGAGGCAAATAGACATTTTGGTGTGATTTGGATGTCCATTTTGCTAAGAAAAAATAGAAAGGAGTTTTTTGTTTGTTTGTTTTAAGATTTTATTTATTTATTTGAGAGAAAGCATAAATGGGCATAAGCAGGCAGAGGGAGAAGAAGACTCTCGGATGAACAGGGAGGTGACACTCAAGACCCCAGGACATTGGGACCGGGACCATGACCTGAGCCTAAAGTAGATGTTTAACTTATTGAGCCACCCAGGCATCTCAAAATAGAGTTTTGAGGTGTTTTGAATGTAAGAGAGAAAGAAAAGAAATGAGAGAACAAATAAGGGTAAGAAATTTCCGAGCTTTTCATAATAACTTAAATATTTGACCAAAAGTTAAATAAAGATAATGGCTCAAGCCCCCATATTATAAATGCTTGTTGCCTCAGATATACAGGATTTTGCAATCACAAAGGTGTATCGGGGTTCTGTATTTGGATTTGGAATCAGTATAACCATAACTATAAGTTTATGAAATATTAGAAATGACTTTTCTTATATGTTCATGATCACTAAAGCTAGCCCTTTTAAAAAAATATTATCTGAGCACCTTTTTTAAATACTGAACATGTTTTCTATTTTATAGAAGTAGCTTAAATATTTATAATAGCGTAAGAGTTTCCTGACATTGGTCCTGGTAATGATTTTTTGGATGTGGCCCTCAAAGCACAGGCAAAAAAGCAAAAATAAAAATAAATAAAAATTTCAAAAAAGTAACGGGACTACATCAAGCTAAAAAGCTTCTGCACAGCAAAGGAAAGCATCAACAAAATGAACAGACAACCTATGGAATGGGAAAAAAAATAACTGCGAACCACATATGTGAAATGGGTGAATATCCAAAATATATAAGGAACTCATACAACTCAATAGGAAAAAAACCTAAATAATCTGGTTAAAAACTAGGTAGAGAATCTGAATATTTTTCCAAAGAAGACCGACAAATAGCCAACAGGTACATGAAAGGGTGTTCGACATCACTAGTCATCAGGAAAAGCAAATCAAAACCTCAGTGAGCTATCACCTTACACCTATTAGAATGGTTTTTATCAAAAAGTCAAGAGATAAATATTGGCCAGGATGTGGGGAAAGGGAACACTTGTGCACTGTTGGTGGCAATGTAAATTGATGCAGCCACGTGGAACACAGTACAGAGGTTCCTCAAAAAATAGAACCACCACATGATCCAGGAATCCCATTATGGTACAGGGTATATATCCAAAGGAAATGAAAACATTGTCTTGAAGAGATATCTGTACTCCCATGTCCATCACAGCATTATCCACAATAGGTAAGACGTAGAAACGACCTACTTCCACTGACAAGTGACTAGATAAAGAAAACATACATAGCACAATGGAGTATTATTCAGCCATATGAAAGAAAGAAATCCTGCCGTTACAGACAATATTGATGAACCTTGAAGACATTACGGTAAGGGGAATAAGCCAGACAGAGATAGACAAATGGTGTAGTACCTCCTTTATATATGGAACAGAAAAAAGTCAAACTCATAGAAGCCGGAAGCAGAACAGCGGTTACTAATGGCTAGGGGGTGAGGAAAACGGAGCTATGCCAGTCGAAGTGTACCAACTCTCACTTCCAGGATGAATGAATTCTGGAGAGCTACCATGCAGGGTGACTATGGTGAGTGCTGTTCTGTATACATGAAATCTGCTGAGAGAGTAGATCTTAAGTGATCTCACCACACACATAAAAAAAAGGGGGGACTCCAGGGTGATGCATGTGCTCATTCACTCCACTGTGGTAATCTTTTTAGTATGTATACGTATATAAAGCTAATTCATTGTGTACCTTAATTACACACAACTTTTGTTTATCAATTATATCTCAGTATAGATGATCATGCTTTAGAGCAAGTGATGGAAAGTGTCTCTCGGGTTGGAAATGGGGAAGAAGGAAATGTATAAAGGATTAGGTACCGCAGCAGGTTAAAAACATTATAAAGCTCAGAGTAAATTTCCATCTTGCTGCTGATTTGCATACAAACTATACACAGGTAGAGGGAGAAGTAGGGGAAATCATCTGGCTTACATGGAAGAGGAAAAGGTGACATTCAGTTAGTTTTTCAAAACTCCTTATTAACTTATCCACACACACAGCTTTGCATAATGAACTCTAGAATGTGGGTAGTGTCAGTTTCAGTTGTGGATGGAGAAAGCGGTCTTCACCAAACTTAACTGACGATGGCAGTGGAAGCTGGCACGGAGACCGGACGGAGGAGAACACAAGCCAGGATAACCACTGGACACCTGTCTTTCTTGGCTCTGTGAAAAGATCTGCTACCTTATACATGGGCAGAGGTAGAGAAATGAGAGAGCACGTCCTTCGACACTGAAGTCCAAAACCCAATGCCAAGTTCAAGTGCTGTCTCACCAGAGTATTTCCAAGTCTATTTAGGGATTGAGACTATGGTCACTCAAGAAACACTAGTCATGGCCTCAGTGCTACAGGAGCGGCAGGTACCATCCCCTCAAGTGTCAAGCTATGTTGATAATTTGAGATCTCGCAGCTGGTGATGCTCCCTCTTCACATGCCAGCTGCCTCTATTAGGCCAGTGCACATGTCAGCCAAAGGAGATGTTTCTGGTGCTAGTCTAGACGTTAAGGACACCCACTGGCTTGGCGGAGAGCAAATGGCAAGAAAGGAAACTCCCAGCCAAGGAGGGTTTTGAGAAGGCCCTATTCTGGCCTCTTAGAAGTAGCTGCATTCATACCAGTCACTACAGGAGGCGCACAGAGCCACTGTACATGCGATCTCTGCCTTCTTTGGTCAATGGGAGGGAGGCCAGTTAATGATTTTTTTCAACTCTTTATCAAAATCAATTAAAACATTGCTACACTCAGACAGTGGCTCCTACGCAGGGGACCACCAGGCTTCCCCAACAGCCTTTTCATTAAGGAGATACATTTTAGATCCATCTAAATATGACACCCCAAATCACAGGCCTGTTGGTCTCACAAAGGGTCACAGCCCCTTCAGTCAACAGAGAGTCAACTTAAGTCTGACTTAACCTGTTTTTTACCGTCATTAACAACTGAAGACTGGCTCAGGCACAGGCACAGGCAGAGAACTAGCAGGAAGACATGATGTGAGGACATGAGGACATGGGTAGAGAAGGGCAGGGGATGTGCTGCTCACAGGAAATGAAAAGCTCTAAAGCCCAAAGCATTTCCTTTCATTTTTTCCATGTAGGTCCCTTGAGGTTATGCAGCTGAATATTCTGAGCTGAGAGCAGACTGGTTTATTATAAACTATTCGTTCTGATACCTCCTGATATTTCCAGGCTCTCTGTTAGGACGACTGACTCAGCACTCAGTTATTCCTCAAATCAAAGCAGATGTGCACCTAAGTTGTACGATCCCAGTGTCTTGGAAGGCAGCAAGATTAAAGAATATATGGAATTCTGCTTGTCACTGACCTTACTTCTTCTTGTTCATGTAAACTAAGCCTGGAATAACAGAGTTGTGACAAAGGAGAAAGGGAAGAATTTCTAATTTAAGTAATGACATATACCTTGAGAAGGAATACATAGTAAACATTTCAGTATAAGTCACAGTTTCTTCCGGTCTGCAACATACTGAAGACATTTCAAAAAATGTCACACGGTTAACTAACAAATCTAGTGCATTGCCCCAGATTGTTTTTTTTTTTTTTTTCTGTCAGATCAGAGGAAATTTTAGACTAAAAATAATACTAACAATAACAACACAGCATTTAGCCATTGCCAGCTCTGTATATTATCCACATTTTACAGATGAGAAAATTGAGGCACAGTACAGTTGGATAACTTTCTTATATCACATAACTAGACACAAAAACTTATAAATTGGCAAGGAAATGAGATTGAATTTTATAACAGGCAGTCATGAATTAATTAAAATCATAAAATTCTCTGTATTCTCCTCCATTTTTGAAAGACAAATCTGTCTGTTCCCTGAGAGGCTGTGACTTATAGAATATACATAGTAGAGTTAAACTGAAATTGTTTAACTGAAACGTACCAAAGAAGTCATTAAAATATGAAAAAGATTCTCAAGGAGGGTAATTCTCTTGTAGTCAATGAAGCAGAGCCAAAAAGTACATTTGTAGATTGATTATAATTCATGAAAGAAGAAAATACATAAAGAAATGTTCTAAAAAATGTTAACCAGGAGCACCTGGGTGGCTCAGTCAGTTAAGCATCTGCCTTCGGCTCAGGTCATGATCTCAGGGTCCTGGGATCCAGCCCTGTGTCAGGCTCTCTGCTCAGCGGGAGTCTGCTTCTTCCCTCTCTCAGCTCACACTCTCTCTCTGTCTCTCTTAAATAAGTAAATAAAATATTTTAAAAAATAAAACAAAACCATGCTAACTGTAATTATTGTGTGCTTCTATTAGAACGATAGGCAAGATTTTTTTTTTTTTTAACTTCTTGTTCTACAATTTCTGGATGTGTGTGTGTGTATGTTTGTAATTAACAACAGTGTGTTTAAGAAATAAAGTATGTAAGCCTAGCCTCTTTCTGCACAAGATGGCTGTGGATGTTATAATAGTTTAGCTCGATCTATATATAGATTATTTTTTTACGACCTTTTACCACCAGTCATGAAGCTGGGAAATTCCTCCTTTAAGAAGACGGAAGAACATAGTCTTTTCATGCATTTTGGGCAGTTGTTAATTAAGACAACACAGAGGAAAAAGACAACAAGTTATCAACTATGAAGGGTATTTTACTTTAAAAAAAAAAAAAAACAAAACCAAATTGCCACTTAGTGCTTAGAATCTAGCGAAAGACAAGTTAAACTCAATTGTGGAACTGGTGTTCAGTATCCTTCTATTGCATGCTAATTTCAAGTATGGGAGAGAGAATATGTATACATTTTTTCCCCCAGAAGCCCTTCCTCCCCATTTAAAAAAATATAATTTTACCAAGGGAAAAGAAATGAAATGGTTTGGAGTTGACTCAAACTGTGAATATTTGAATTCTAACTTGGCTTTAAACTCAGGGAAAAAAGTCTACCCTCCTGGTATAATACCTTTAAAGCAAATGGAATCCGTCATGCATGAAAAACTAATCTCTGACCTTTAATGGTCATTTTACCAATTGAAAAGAGTTTTAAACACTCAGTTGTGGAAAGGAAACAGACATTTGCTCACAGTCTGTAGACTCCAGCTCAGCGGAGAGTAATTTTCCATCGATGGGGAGAAATCATGGAAATGACACAGCTATGGCTAGCCTCAGGCTGGTCCTATATAAACTTCAGCCACGATACTGTGTTTTTTCTTTTGTGTGGGTAAAATACCAGCCAAGTCTATGTAGAAAAGATGTTAGTAGTATTTTTGAGGTGACCTGTACTTATAGTATTGTGATACAGTTTTTCTTAGATTTACGGCCTATACACTTGCAATAATTACACAAGCCCAGTTAAAATTCTGCGGGGAAAGCAAAAAGTACTCTGTTTTGAAGTTGTTTTTATAAACAATACAGAAAAGTTTTCAATGACTTTAAATTTTCCATATCAGACAGTTTTGAAATGTATTTTTCCAAATGCAGAGGGGGGAGGATACCTTCTAAACCTTGAGCCATTTCTGCAGGTATGAAAAGGAACCTCAAAGAGTAAAATAAAACAAAAATCTACCCCTCACTTACAAAGCAATGAAGAATGGGTGAGGAGCCACCGGGCCCCGGTGCATAAATGCCAGGATAGTCCTGATGACATCCCCAGACATATCTTTTAGAATCTTTGTGGCCAATCGTGTGTTCTTACGCTTTAGAATTCCACAATAGGGGCACCTGGGTGGCTCAGTCATTAAGCGTCTGCCTTCGGCTCAGGTCATGATCCCAGGGTCCTGGGATCGAGCCCCACATCAGGCTCCCTGCTCAGCAGGAAGCCTGCTTCTCCCACTACCGTTCCCTCTGCTTGTGTTCCCTCTCTCGCTGTGTTTCTCTCTGTCAAATAAATAAAAAATCTTAAAAAAAAAAAAAAGAATTCCACAATAGCCAGAATTCCAACTGCAAATGTGTGTGTGTGTGTGCGTGTGCACGTGTGCATGTGTGTGTAGACAAACTTACTTGTTAGGGGTAAAGTGTTTATAAGCCTAGAGAAATACTAACCAAGCAGCCTAAATGAATTCACGCATATAAAGCACTTAGAACAATTCTTGACACTTAGTCTAGAAACAGAGGTGACTATCTATAATATCCAAATATCTATTTAAACATCTTTAGCCTATGAAAATATAAACTTATCTGTGTTTCCAGACTTTACAGACACTCTATAAGATATTATTTAGGAGAAGCCTTTAAACAAGGGGAAAGTAGGGTGAATTACTTTCAATCATAACAACTTACTGAATTTTAACTTAAAAGCATTTACTTTGAATTATACTTATTTGATATAATTTGCTATCCATATTTTGTCTTCATCAATCTATAAAAAAATTTTAGCTGCTAACGTTGTTAATCACTTATTTAAAATCCAAAAACCATTTAAATAACCACTTATTTAAAATCCAAAAACCATTGAGATGTGATGAATCTAAATCGTGAAGATTGAAAAAAGTGGTACGAGATTCGATTAGGGGGTATAATTTACTAATGATAAACAGTGGCTTTCAAAACAGTAAAATTAGAGTCCATATTTTACTTCCTGATCTCCCTCCCTTGTTTCCTTTCCTCCTTCATTTCTTTCCATCATTCCCCTTTCTCTTTCTTCCTTTTTGTTTATTCACTCCCCACACAATCCACCAACCGAGCAGCAATACTTTGCAGGATTTGTTAATTTTTCATTTAGACAAACCAATTAAGCAGTCTACCAGTTTTTCAACTGACAAATTTATCTGTAGCAAATAGAATAATTTAAAGTTCTTTGATTTCCAAAGTCTACTGCTTTAAGGACTCACCGCAGTAGGAAAAGTCCTTACCCAGGGACAAAACACAGAGTCTTATAATGTTCATATTAAACTTGACCTATCTGTACCTTGTTCAGTTCCCGTTTATTTTGTCTTATTGTGCTTTCATACCCTGTTCTGACTTCTCTTCCACTCTTATTCCTCCAACCCATGGCACCCTCGTGGGTTCTCAAAGCACCTCTGCTATGTAACTTAGACTATGTCTTCTCTCCTGCTCCCTGGGAGAGCACTTTGGGGAACTGGCTTTGACTAAGACCTCCTATGACAAGTACAGTGATGAACCCTCAGATGTACAAGATACTTATGTTCAGGGCTGGAATCTGATTTTTTAAGCATAATCCCTGGAATAGCTAATATTTAAGGGTCTCGGGAAGATTTAATTTGTGAAAGATTAAACGTGAATATATTTTTAAAATGTGGCCTCTTGCTCATCTTCTTGTTTTTGTCTTTCACCTGTTCTTTGCCCTCTCTTGAAGTCCTTCAACATAAAAAAAAAGTCTGCAGTGAAAAAGTAATCATAAAATAAAAGCCAGAGCTTTGCTCTGAAATGTCTATGGGATGGAGAGAAGAGAAGCAGTCACACGTTACGGTCTTAGCGGTGTGAAAAGCAACCTCAGGACAGAACTATACCTGGGGAAAAAAAACACTTTTTTTAACTGTATTATTGAGTCTTATTGTCTTATTGAGTCACTGGTCATTGCTAGCAGCACAGAACCCACAAAATGAACTGAGAAAAGTGCTGAGTGGAATTTGGAAAGTGGAGAGACAAGAAGTGAGCTCCCCTGGCATATTTTATAACTATGTCACCAGTATCCATATTAAAAGATGATCTTCTAAAAATGGGACACACACACACACTCACACACACACACACACACACACACACACTTCTAGTCAAGCACCATGAGACTATTTGGGCTTGAGAATTTATGGGTCAATTAATGCAATTATAGTCATATGTCTTCCACTTAGGAACTCAAAAATGGCTAAAATCTCTTGCTGATACAGCAATTAAGGAGAGATTTAGAGATAACATAGTTGGAGGATACCTACGGGTCTAATATACATAACCTAGCTATGCCATGATGGGAAAATTATGTGACTTCCACAGGCCACATATTTTCTCAGAGGTAATTAAGACACATTATTTGTATAATAACCAGCACAAGGGCTTAGTGTGGCTTTCACAAATGTGCTATATTTTTGGTAGAAGTCCAGAAACTACATATTAAGGAAAATAGTGAAATCACTCTTTTTATTGTTTTAGTTCTTATCACTCACATGTAGTGCTTGTGAGGGAAGTAATATTAACCTCTAACTAATCTTTGAGAAATAGACTGATACTGTTGCATGAAACTAAAGGAAACTAATCATGACCATGAGATGGTCATGAAGCATCTGGCTGTGATTCTGACCAATAATGAATCAGCTCCATGAGCAGTTTATGGGCCTCTGTCATCCCTTTGGAAAGCACAAGTATAGGGCAAAAAAAGGGAGCCACTCAAATTTGGTCGTTTTCCTGATTTTGTCTAAGAAGTCAAATGGATACTCCCCTGAGAACCTTGATGTTCCAGGAACTGTGTGGTGGATGGTCAAATCCCATGACCACTCAAGTTTCTATCTATCCTTGCGTCACAGATTAGATTATTATTCAGTAAATTATTATCCAGCAAATCATTCTAAGCCTTCCCTGTCCTTCCCCTCCCCCATCAACTCTCTGAATGGTATTGAGCTTGGCCATATTGTATGTTTTAACCAACAGAAGGGGGCACGAATAATATTGCCTATTTCAAACTGAGGCCTTACAAGTTATAAGATGTTTCCATTTGTCACTCTGGAAGTTCTCAATTCTGCCATGAGAAGAACAGGCCCTGGGAAACCGCTGATTCAAGAAGGAGAAACATGAGGAGCAAACATGAAGATAACCTGCAGCCCAAAACAGAGCCACCCCAGCCCACCCGCAGATCCAGGAGCAAGAAACAAATGCTTCATTGTTACATGGTACTGATATTTTCTGGTTGGTTGTTACGTAGCATTACTGTATCTATAGCTAACTAACACACCTTGCAATAAAGATCATTACAGGTAATATGTATAATTTTTTTCTCTTGGGATCCCAGGGGTTCTGACCAATACAAACTGCATTTTATTGTACCCATTTGAACTTGCCCTAGCAACTCAGTGAATTGCCATGCCTCATGGAGAGTGCAGTGTTCCCATCCCTCTACAATTCCCATTTGTCTAATTTCAGATTCTCTCATTCTTTTATCCCTCAGGAAGAAGCATTCCTTTCTCTAAACCATATCTGACTCTTTTTTTACTTAGCACCTTCAGCAAGAAATGGTCTACATCACTTACTGGGGAATATATCCCTTAACACTTGAAAGCACTCTAAGAACAGGAATAACTCTCTTGAATTTCAGACAGAAAAAACCTCTCAAACTAATTAAGTACAATGCAGATCAGTCCATCTCCCCTCCAAATGGGCCTCT